>BLSH010103599.1:1393320-1404298 GCA_018402905.1 Glandirana rugosa | reverse complement strand
CATAACATACTGCTATTGGGAGATGTTCCTGCTGCTCCTGTGAGGGACAGATTATTGTTCTAAAATCATATCATACTGGTGTGGGGAGAGGTTCCTGCTGCTGGTGTGAGCGCTGCATTTCTTGCACAAAAATAAAAAATGCGTCTACGTTGCTGTTTTCAAAAAAAGTAAAGAAGAATAATATATTCTTTTTTTTTGTATAGGGAGAAATTCCTGCTGCTGCTGTGAGGGACAGATTATTGTTCTAAAATCATCTCAGTGCTATAGGGAGAGGTTCCTGCTGCTGCTGTGAGTGACAGATTATTGTTCTAAAATCATCTCAGTGCTATAGGGAGAGGTTCCTGCTGCTCTTGTGAGGGACAGATTATTGTTCTAAAATCATTTCATACTGCTATAGGGAGAGGTTCCTGCTGCTCCTGTGAGGGACAGATTATTGTACTAAAATCATTTCAGTGCTATAGGGAGAGGTTCCTGCTGCTGCTGTGAGGGACAGATTATTGTTCTAAAATCATAACATACTGCTATTGGGAGATGTTCCTGCTGCTCCTGTGAGGGACAGATTATTGTTCTAAAATCATATCATACTGGTGTGGGGAGAGGTTCCTGCTGCTGGTGTGAGCGCTGCATTTCTTGCACAAAAATAAAAAATGCGTCTACGTTGCTGTTTTCAAAAAAAGTAAAGAAGAATAATATATTCTTTTTTTTTGTATAGGGAGAAATTCCTGCTGCTGCTGTGAGGGACAGATTATTGTTCTAAAATCATCTCAGTGCTATAGGGAGAGGTTCCTGCTGCTGCTGTGAGGGACAGATTATTGTTCTAAAATCATCTCAGTGCTATAGGGAGAGGTTCCTGCTGCTGCTGTGAGGTACAGATTATTGTTCTAAAATCATCTCAGTGCTATAGGAAGAGGTTCATGCTGCTGCTGTGAGGGACAGATTATTGATCTAAAATCATCTCAGTGCTATAGGGAGAGGTTCCTACTGCTCCTGTGAGGGACCGATTATTGTTCTAAAATCATCTCCGTGCTATAGGGAGAGGTTCCTGCTGCTCTTGTGAGGGACAGATTATTGTTCTAAAATCATTTCATACTGCTATAGGGAGAGGTTCCTGCTGCTCCTGTGAGGGACAGATTATTGTTCTAAAATCATATCATACTGCTATAGGGAGAAATTCCTGCTGCTGCTGTGAGGGACAGATTATTGTACTAAAATCATTTCAGTGCTATTGGGAGAGGTTCCTGCTGCTGCTGTGAGGGACAGATTATTGTTCTAAAATCATAACATACTGCTATAGTGAGATGTTCCTGCTGCTCCTGTGAGGGACAGATTATTGTTCTAAAATCATCTCCGTGCTATAGGGAGAGGTTCCTGCTGCTCTTGTGAGGGACAGATTATTGTTCTAAAATCATTTCATACTGCTATAGGGAGAGGTTCCTGCTGCTCCTGTGAGGGACAGATTATTGTACTAAAATCATTTCAGTGCTATAGGGAGAGGTTCCTGCTGCTGCTGTGAGGGACAGATTATTGTTCTAAAATCATAACATACTGCTATAGGGACATGTTCCTGCTGCTCCTGTGAGGGACAGATTATTGTTCTAAAATCATATCATACTGGTGTGGGGAGAGGTTCCTGCTGCTGGTGTGAGCGCTGCATTTCTTGCACAAAAATAAAAAATGCGTCTACGTTGCTGTTTTCAAAAAAAAGTAAAGAAGAATAATATATTCTTTTTTTTGTATAGGAAGAAATTCCTGCTGCTGCTGTGAGGGACAGATTATTGTTCTAAAATCATCTCAGTGCTATAGGGAGAGGTTCCTGCTGCTGCTGTGAGTGACAGATTATTGTTCTAAAATCATCTCAGTGCTATAGGGAGAGGTTCCTGCTGCTCCTGTGAGGGACAGATTATTGTTCTAAAATCATCTCAGTGCTATAGGGAGAGGTTCCTGCTGCTGCTGTGAGGGACAGATAATTGTTCTAAAATCATCTCAGTGCTATAGGGAGAGGTTCATGCTGCTGCTGTGTGGGACAGATTATTGATCTAAAACCATCTCAGTGCTATAGGGAGAGGTTCCTACTGCTCCTGTGAGGGACCGATTATTGTTCTAAAATCATATCATACTGCTATAGGGAGAGGTTCCTGCCGCTCCTGTGAGGGACAGATTATTGTTCTAAAATCATCTCCGTGCTATAGGGAGAGGTTCCTGCTGCTCTTGTGAGGGACAGATTATTGTTCTAAAATCATTTCATACTGCTATAGGGAGAGGTTCCTGCTGCTCCTGTGAGGGACAGATTATTGTTCTAAAATCATATCATACTGCTATAGGGAGAAATTCCTGCTGCTGCTGTGAGGGACAGATTATTGTACTAAAATCATTTCAGTGCTATAGGGAGAGGTTCCTGCTGCTGCTGTGAGGGACAGATTATTGTTCTAAAATCATAACATACTGCTATAGGGAGATGTTCCTGCTGCTCCTGTGAGGGACAGATTATTGTTCTAAAATCATATCATACTGGTGTGGGGAGAGGTTCCTGCTGCTGGTGTGAGCGCTGCATTTCTTGCACAAAAATAAAAAATGCGTCTACGTTGCTGTTTTCAAAAAAAAGTAAAGAAGAATAATATATTCTTTTTTTTGTATTAATAAATAGTGCTACATAGTACATTTGCGTCCAGAATGAGGAGAGCGTCAAATAAGGGACGTGGTCGTGGTCATGGTGCTGCTGGTGTTGGTGGTGTTGGTGAATTTCCTGTTGCAGGGAGAGTACGTGGTCGATTTGTGCCAGCCACACGCACAAGTGAAACACCTACCTCAGGTGTGAGTAGCCGACAGAACCTTCAACGTTATATGGTAGGCCAGAATGCCGCTCAACGAATGGTGAGGCCAGAACAAGTACAGGCACTAGTAGATTGGGTGGCTGACAATGCCTCCAGTTCCTTCACATTGTCTCCCACCCGGTCCCTTGATGAAAGCTCAGAATTGGCACCTGAACCCCATGGTCATCTGTCTTTTACCTCAGCCCCTTGTAAATCAGCCAAGCAGTCTGAGCCCCAAGTCATGCATTAGTCTCTTATGCTTTTTGATGACTCTGCTGGTGTGCTTTCCGTGGGCCATCCACATAGCCCTGCCCCAGAAGTGGAAGACATTGAGTGTACCGATGCCCAACCACTTCTGTTGCAGGATGAGGACAAGGAAACAGCACGTCTCTGATGATGACAAAACACAGGTGCCAACTTCTGAGGCTTTCCTCAGTGTGCAGACTGACAAGGAGGGCAGTGGTAAAGGGTGCGTGGAAGATGATGGGGAGGATGATGAGGACCTAGACCCCACATGGAATGAAGGTCATGCGAATGACGTGTGCAGTTTGGAGGAAGAGCTGGTGGTCGCACAGAGGCACCAGCACAGCAAAAGAGGAAGCAGGTTGCAAAAGTGGAGCGACCGTCCCCTAGACAGTACGCCTGCTACTACCCACCGCACCCAGGGACCAAACACACCAAAGGCAGCTCAAAGGTGTTCCCTGGTGTAGCAGTTCTTCAGACAATGTGCTGATGACAAGACACGAGTGGTTTGCATGCTGTGCAATGAGAGCCTGAAGGGAGGCATAACTGTTCTAAATCTGAGCACAACCTGCATGACCAGACATCTAAATTCAAAACATGAGCTGCAGTGGAATAAGTACCTCAAAATCCAAGAAAGGTCTTGGCCTCCTCCTGCTTCCTCTTCTGCTGCTGTCTCAGCCTCTTCCTCCACCTCTACAGTGCCAATGTCACCTGCCACCCAGCAAACAGACGATGTGACAGCAACGCCACCATGTTCGCCACCGTCTCCAAGCATTTCCACACAGTCCCATGGAAGCTTACAGCTCTCCATCTTCCAAACACTGGAGAGAAAGAGGAAGTACCCTCCTACCCACCCACGATCCCTGGCCCTGAATGCCAGCATTTCAAAATTCCTGGCCTTTGAAATTCTGTCATTCCGTCTGGTGGACATGGACAGTTTTAAAAACCTGATGGTGGTGTATGTCCCACAGTACGTGGTTCCCAGCTGCCACTACTTTTCCAGACGAGCCATCCCTTCCCTGCACAAACAAGTCGGGGACAAGATCAAGTGTGCACTGCGCAACGCCATCTGTGGCAAGGTCCACATAACCACTGATACGTGGACCAGTAAGCACGGGCAGGGATGCTATATCTCGGTAACTGCACACTGGGCAAATGTAGTGGCGGGTGGGCCTGAGACGGATAGCCGTTTGACGCATGTCCTTCCGCCACCGAGGTTTGCAGGGCATTTCTCTTTGCTTCCTGTTGCCTCCTCCTACTGCGCTTCCTCCTCCTCTACCACCTCCTCTTCCGCTCAGCGTAACACCTTCACCACCAACTTCAGCACATCCAGGGGGAAACGACAGCAGGCTGTTTTAAAACTGATATGTTTGGGGGATAAACCCTACACTGCGCAGCAGCTGTGGACGGGCATTGAACAACAGACCGATGAGTGGTTGTTGCCAAAGAGCCTGAAGCCCGGCCTGGTGGTGTGCGATAATGGGCGAAATCTCGTAGCAGCTCTGGGCCTAGCCGGTTTGACGCACATCCCTTGTCTGTTGCATGTGCTGAATTTGCTGGTGCAGAAATTTCTAAAAAAACTACCCGGATATGTCAGAGCTGCTGCAGAAAGTGCTGGCCGTCTGTGCGCGTTTTCGGCATTCTCATTCTGCTGCTGCTCGCCTGTCTGCGCTGCAGTGGAACTTCGGCCTTCCCGCTCACCGCCTCCTATGTGACGTGCCCACAAGGTGGAACTCCACCTTGCACATGCTGGAGAGACTGTGTGAGCAGCAGCAGGCAAAAGTGGAGTTTCAGCTGCAGCACGCACGGGTCAGTCGCTCTGCAGAACAGCACCACTTCACCACCAACGAGTGGGCCTCTATGCGAGACCTGTGTAACATATTGCGGTGTTTCGAGTACTCCACCAACATGGCCAGTGCCGATGACGCTGTTCTCAGCGTTACTGTCCCACTTCTATGTCTCCTTGAAAAAACACTTTGGGCGATGATGGAAGAGGATGTGGCACAGGAGGAAGAGGAGGAGGAAGAGGGGTAATTTCCACGGTTATCAGGCCAGTCATTCACAAGTGGCTCGGAGGGTGGGTTCCTGCACCAGCATAGTCCAGGTAAAAAATTTGAAAGCCAGGGCACAGTTCTGGAGGATGAGGAGAACCAGGATGATGATGAGGAGGAACCATGTTCACAGCAGGGTGGCACCCAACGCAGCTCGTGGGCATCACTGGAGAGTAGCAGGGGGGATACGGAGAACACAGATGATACACCTCCCACAGAGGACAGCTTGTCTTTGCCTCTGGGCAGCCTGGCACACATGAGCGACTACATGCTGCAGTGCCTGCTCAACGACAGCCGAGTTGCCCACATTTTAACTTGTGCTGATTACTGGGTAGCCACCCTGCTGGATCCCCGTTACAAGGACAACATGCTGTCCTTAATTCCCTCACTGGAACGTGATCAGAAGATGCGCGACTACTAGCGCACGCTGGTAGACGCGCTGCTGAGGGCATTCCCAAATGAAACCGGGGGCTCAGTGGAAGCACAAGGCGAAGGCAGAGGAGGAGGAAGAGGTTGCCAATGCAGCTGTGGCACCGCCAGCACCTCAGAAGGCAGGGTTAGCATGGCCGAAATGTGGAAAAGCTTTGTCAGCAGCATGCCACAACAAACAGCACCACCAACTGATAGGCAACGTCTTAGCAGGAGGCAGCATTTCAGCAACATGGTGGAACAGTATGTGTGCACACACCTACATGTACTAACTGATGGGTCTGCCCCATTCAACTTCTGGGTCTCCAAATTGGGCACATGGCCTGAGCTTGCCCTTTATGCCTTGGAGGTGCTGGCCTGCCCTGCAGCCAGTGTATTGTCTGAACGTGTGTTTAGCACGGCAGGGGGCGTTATCACAGTCAAGAGCAGCCGCCTGTTCCCAGCCAACGTGGACAAGCTAACGTTTATTAAAATGAACCAGGCATGGATCCCACAAGACTTGGCTGTACCTTGTGCAGAATAGACATTTAGACCGGCCTCACACAGCCATTGAAATACTTGTTTTTTTTAATATGTCTCAATATTTTGGGGGCTACCCCAATTAGAAAAAAAAAAAAAAAAAACAGTGTTGGCTACCTCCTCCTCCTCCTCCACTGCCACGGTCACGACCTACTCAACCTCCTACTTCACATCCACCTCCTCTTCCATTTTTTTTTATGTGATTTTAAGTTATTTCCCTATCCACATTTGTTTGCAGGGCACTTGTCCTACTCTTACCCCCATGTTGCTTCCTTTTTCAGCCCTCTAGCCCTTTCCAGGACTTTTTTACAGCCTTTTTTGTGCCCAAAAGTTCGGGTCACCATTGACTTCAATGGGGTTCAGGGTTCGTGGTCAAGTTCGGGTCAAGTTTGGTGCCGAACCTGAACATTCAGGTGTCCATTCAACTCTGTTAAGGACCTGGGAGAGGCTTCCTGTGTTTAGGCACAACTGGTGCCAAGGTAGCCACAGGAAAAATTTGGGGTGAAAAGTTTTAAGAGCCGATCAAGGGCTTACATCGCACAGAGCCATATTGGTATGGATTTTTCTACGGCTGCTGCTTAGCGAGAATGTTGTTTGGATGTTCTCTGAGGCAGAGGGGTATTTTGTTGGCTTTCTGCGTTGCTCTGATCCATAGGTGTTGCATTAGGTATCTCTGGTATTATATGCCATTTTTGTAGAAGTTGAAGACCTTCCTAGATTGAGGATACAATGTGCTTAGCTCCATTGTAAATTACGGCCATTGGTACTGGATGCTGTGGTTGTGCAGGGCTTTTGTAATTGTGTTCACTTGCCTGCGATGGTTTAGCATGTGCTGGGAGAGATCTGCAAATACTTGTAGTTGACTGTAAGGGTCAGTTAAAGTTCTCATGCTTTTTGTTTTTTGCATGAGCTGCTCCTTTATATGGTAAAAATGTATTCGGAGGATTACATCTCTTGGGACTGCTGGTGGTAGGAAGGATGGTTTGGGAAGTCTATGGATGCGATCAACTACCAATTGAATGTTTTTTAGTTCAGGCATTAATGATTTGATGAGTCCTCTTGTGTAAGAGGGCAGGTCAGAATTTTGCACCGATTCTAGTTGCGAGCGGATTTTAACATTATTCCGACGGGATCTGTCTTCGATATCCGCCAGCTTGTCTTTCATCCAATTGTTGTCTTGCATTTGGTTCTCTTGCTGTCACGATCCTGGTGGTGGAGTCTGGCTTATGTAGGGAACAACCACTCTTGCGTACCCGATTCAGGGACCCCTGGTAGAGCAGACAGGAAGTCCAAGAGTGCGGGATGGCACGAGGGCTGGATGGTCACTGATGGTGATGTGATGTTCCAGGTGGTCGTGCAGATCAGAAGAGTGGTCGTACAGGCTGGGACGGCAACTGGCTGACTGTGCGGTACAAAGGGGGTCAGGCAAGAGAATGGTCAAGTCAAAGCAAAGTTCGTTATCAGGCGGGCAGCAGAAGTACAGAAGGAACAGACAATCGGGTGGTCATGGATAGCCGGGGTCAGTGCAGGCAGATATCATCAGATCCGGTCAAGCCAGGTTGAACAGGAACAGGAAGGGTCACAGGTACTGGAAACAGGAACAGAGCTGGGGTTCACAGGTACTCAGACGCTGTAGAACGGACAGCACTTGCTGACAGGTGCAAGGGGTTTAAATAGTACTGCTTGGTGCCGTTTCCGATGCGTGCACACGTGCCAAAGCCCAAAAAAGTGACAATTTTCTCCTAACTCTGCCCCCCAAGGGGCAGCCACCGGATGGCCAGCTTGGCAGGATTGCTGCCCTTGAAGACTTGAATACAGTCATCTGCATGGAGATTGGCTTCGGGCTCCCAAGAGCTCCCTTCTGGGCCGTACCCCTTCCACTTTACAAGATACTAGATCCTGCCACCCCTCTTTCTACAGCCAAGTATTGACTCGACCTCAAATTCCTCTTCTCCATCAATCAGGACAGGGGCAAGGGGGTTTAAATAGTACCGTTTGGCACCGTTTCCAGTGCGTGCACAGGCGCCAAAGTCCAAAAAAGTGCCAATTTCCTCCTAACACTGCCCCCCCAAGGGGCAGCCTCCGGATGGCCAGCTTGGCAGGATTGCTGTCCTTGAAGACTTGAACACAGTCATCTGTATGAAGATTGGCTTCGGGCTCCCAAGAGCTCCCTTCTGGGCCGTACCCCTTCCACTTTACAAGATACTGGATCCTGCCACCCCTCTTTCTACAGGGTTTCAAGGGTTACCTGGCCGGATTTGATGGCCTTCCCGTCGGCCAGGTGGATGGTCATTTTATGCGCCTTGGGGCACAGGGGCATCTGGTGTAGCATGGCAAAGGCCTGGTCCACGAAATAGCTACACGCTCCTGAATCAATAATTGCTGGTACTTGGATGCTCCCTCCAGGCAACTGCAAAGAGATAAAGATAGTCAGGTGAGATACATTACGTCGGGAGGACGCGCTGACGTCACCATTTGCTCTGTTTTCCTTTACTCGGAACACAAGAACCAGCCAGTCTGATTATTTCTTATCGCTTTTACTGCTGTTTCTATGTGAGTACCCTGAGCTTTGTTTATTAAACTTTGCACATACTGTACTTCACTATTTGGGCCTCCTTTTCTCTTTGTTTGGTGCCTGTGCATATACGAATATCAGAGTGACTAGTGTACCAGACGTACACCATGTATGAGGGTTGTTGATTTGCCATATATCATGGATGTTACGAGAGGAGAGTGCCTGTATCTGACAGAGCTTTATCCAAGAGATATCAAGATTTGTGGTCGCTATACATAAGTGTTTAATGCCCAGCTTCCAGCGGGGTCTGATAAGCCTTAAATTATTCGGTGGTGGACACACATTAATTTGAAGAGCACCGGGTGTTTGTTGTCAGAATTTACTACTGCTATCCTTTGAATTTCATACAGAAGCATATGCGGACTTCACAGTGCATCTTGTTTCAATTTATTTAGCGCAGCCTTTTTTATACATAAGGTGAGATACATTACTATTGACAAGGGTTGCATCCTGGTTAGTCTGGTGGTGCCACTTACCGACTTTGGTGGGACAGGTCCTCACCATGTGTTCGGGTTCTCCACAGTATAGGCACAAATTCAGAGAACGGCGCCACTGTCTCTCTTCTGGGGTGAGAGATGGGCGCAGAAGGCCAATCTGCATTGGCTCAGGCGGGTCAACTGGTGTGAACATGGCAGGTACGGGAGCAGTGTGACTGTTGACCCGGGACATCATCCATGTCAGATGTGGGACAGCAGATGTTCCAGAAGCTCGTTCAGCCCGACGTTCCCGGAGCCTCCGGTCAATTTTAATGGCCAGGTTTATGAGAGCATCCAGGGTCGTGGGCACCCCAACGTGGGCAAGCTCATCCTTTAACGGCTCTGACAGTCCCAGGTGAAATTGGTAGCAGAGTGCTGCGTCATTCCAAGCTGTGTCAGCACTCCAGCGCCTGAACTCCGCTATGTAGTCCTCAACGGTGCGCCGGCCCTGCTGCAGGGCATGCAGGGTGGCCTCGGCTGTGGCTGCAAGGTGGGGATCCTTGTACAACCTGGCCATAGCGTCAAAGAATGCACTCAGGGTGGCGACTTCAAGCGCTCTTTGTTCCCAGAGCCGATAAGCCCAGGTCTGAGGTTCACCTTGTAACAGAGAAATCACCAGTCCCACTTTAGTGGCTTCCAAAGAGAAGGTGCGGGGCTGTAGGCCGAAGTATAGCTCGCAGGAGCTGTGGAAAGCCCTGAACTTGTCCCGCAAACTTGTCGGGCAAGGGGACCTTAGGCTCGGATGGCAGAGCCACAATGGTGCGGGCCGCTGCAGCTCCCCCTCCAGGTGCAGAGGGAGGGAAGAGCTCACGCACTTGCTCCTCCAGCCGGGTGTAGCCATCTTGCAGGTTCTTCACCGCTTGTGTGAGCCCGGCCAAGTGAACGAACAACTCATCCATAGCAGCGGGTGCTCCCTGCACAGACTCAGACATGGCTGTCCATTACTGTCACGATCCTGGTGGTGGAGTCTGGCTTAAGCAGGGAACAACCACTCTTGTGTACCCAATTCTGGGACCCCTGGTAGAGCAGACAGGAAATCCAAGAGTGCGGGATGGCACGAGGGCTGGATGGTCACTGATGGTGATGTGATGTTCCAGGTTGTCGTGCAGATCAGAAGAGTGCTCGTACAGGCTGGGTCAGCAACTGGCTGGCTGTGTGGTACAAAGGGGGTCAGGCAAGAGAATGGTCAAGTCCAAGCAAAGTTCGTTATCAGGCGGGCAGCAGAAGTACAGAAGGATCAGACAATTGGGTGGTCGTGGATAGCTGGGGTCAGTCCAGGCAGATATCAGCAGGTCAGGTCAAGCCGGGTCGAACAGGAAACAGGAAGGATCACAGGTACTGGAAACAGGAACAGGTACTCAGACGCTGTAGAATGGACAGCACTTGCTGACAGGTGCAGGGGGTTTAAATAGTACCATTTGCCGCCGTTTCCGGGCGCATGCAGGTGTGCACAAGGGCACGCGCATACGCGCACAGGCGCCAAAGTCCAAAAAAGGGCCAATTTTCTCCTAACACTTGCGTATCTATACTGTCGTTGACTGTGGAGGTGATATTGTTGACTCTAAGTTCAACATTGCGGGAAAAAACCTGAAACCGCGGACACGCGCATACGCGCACGGGAACACGTGTGGACGTACGCGGGCCTTTGCCGCCGTTTACCATGATAAATTTGGGGGACGTGGACAGTCGTTCACGACAGGTAAGATGTCGCAGACTCATGGACAAGGACAAAGGTCATGGACACTAGGAAGGACAAAGGACAAGCTGGGCCGAACTGGACTGGACGACTATAGACGGACCTGACTGGGGTCGATAGGTGCTGGTGGGTTAACAGACTAGGAAGACATGAAGACGACGGGCGGACTATTGCTTGAA
>BLSH010103599.1:1333762-1344284 GCA_018402905.1 Glandirana rugosa | reverse complement strand
AAATGCCATTGGCAGTGAAGGGGTTAACCTGCAGGGGGCGCTCTAAGGGTTAACTATGTTCCCTGGGCGTGTTCTAACTGTGGGGGGACTGTACTAACAGGGGAAGGGAAGTGGTCACAGCCTTCATGTACAGGAAGGCTGTGATCACTCCCTTCCCCCTCTCACAGAGCGGAGGTCCGTGTTTACATACACGGACCTCCGCTCATTCGCTCCGGGGGGGCCATCGCGGGTGGCCGGCGGCAATCGAAGCCGCCGCACCCGCTCCCCGGCCCCCCCCGGACACAGTGAGCGCGCGGGCGCGCCTCCGGCGGCGCGCGCGCGCTCACTAGGCTCGATCACGCGGCCGCCGTCGTATGACGGCGATCCGCGTTACAGAGCCATCTTGCCGCCGTCAATTGCCGATTGACGGTCGGCAAGTGGTTAAAACAGAAGGGGAGATCACGTCATTGTATCCTGCAATAGGTAATCCTGCATTTCCACCTGGCTACATGGACAAAGGTTTTAAACAAATAGGTAGCTCAGGAAAACTGCGGCTAGGGGACTTTATGACAGACGCAAGACTTAAGATTAAGTCTGAAATACAGGTGCTGTTTGATCCACCTCTAATTGAGTGGAGAACCCAGCAATTAACCCATTTCCTTGGAAGTACCATTAGGAGGGGAGTGTCACTACGTTCAAACTCACCTATGGAAGACCTGTGCCTGACCGAAGGAACCATCAGTCGTGGGGTGTCAGATATATACAGGATATTGCTGGCAGACAGCACTTTTTAATGTGAGTAAACATTTTAGACTACGTTGTATGGATTATCTTTCAATAAATTGAGTTGCGCTATGAAGCTTGTTCCTTTGTTTTTATGAGATTTGTTGCCCAACTTGAATTGGTGTAATGAAGGTGGTCCGGTGTAATGTTTGATGACAAAAACGCAGGTTTTTTACATACATCTGGTGAGTGCATAGTGAATCTACACGTGTGGTGGTGGAGCACTGTAATATTACAGAAGAACCGACTTTCTTGTTGATAGCCACAGTTTTCCTTCACTTGGTGGATGGGCTTGCATACCTCCTTTCAACATTGAAGATATACAGTGTCTTTATGTGAAAGACTCTAGCATTGGACTTTGTTGAATTCTGCTGTTTACATAGATTTACCCCCTTTACTTACTATTGCACTTCAATATGCACTGCACTTGTGTTATTTATAACCATATGATATAACATTTTTTTATTGCACTTTATTATACACTGCACATGCGTTTATATGAGTAAGCGCCTTAAACTTTTCCAGCAATTGTTGACTCTGGAGCATGCAGTTGCTTCGTGGATGAAGCATTTGCAGCCTCACATCACATCCTTCTCCAACCTAAGATGCATAAAATGATCATCCGCCTGGCGGATGGATCCCCCTTTAAATCCGGCACGGTCACCCACGAGATCGCTCCCCATTTGCCACCACAGCTGACGGCCACCAGGAGCTGCTTCTTCTGGATGCTATAGAATCTCCTCTGTTCCCCATCATTTTGGGCCTGCCCTGGCTCTGGGCAAATGGCCCCAGTATTGATTGGACCACCAGGACTGTCAAATTTTGCTCCACCTACTGCCACCAGCACTGTCTGAAGCGCACCGATGAAGCAACCCCCACCTTGCTCTGCCTAGACTCAGACTCTGACCCTGACACCCACCTAGCTGTTCCCTCTGTCTACCACAGCTTTCTGAATGTCTTCAGCAAGAAAGGGGCTGAACAATTACCACCTCACAGATCGTATGACTGCCCCATCAAGCTCTTACCAGGAGCAGAAGTGCCCTTTGGGAGAATCTATCCCTTGTCCGAACCAGAGCTAGCCGCCCTCAAGGCCTATCTGGATGACAATTTTGAAAAAGGCTTCATCAGACCCTCCATGTCTCCTGTGGGGACTGGGATTTTCTTTGTGGAGAAGAAGGACCGATCCCTGCGACCTTGCATAGACTACCAGGAACTCAACCGAATTACGGTTAAAAACCGTTACCCTCTGCCTCTGGTTTCGGAACTATTTCAAAGACTAGGTTCCGCCATCATATGCACTGAACTCGACCTCCGTGGAGCATACAACCTGGTCCATATCCGAGAGGGCGATGAGTGGAAGACTGCTTTCCGCTCTCCTTTTGGGCACTACGAGTACTTAGTCATGCCCTTCGGGTTGTGCAACGCCCCTGCAACCTTCCAGCACTTTGTGAATGATATGTTCAGGGACTATTTGGACTTATTTGTCATAATATACCTGGATGATATCCTGATTTTCTCTTCCTCCCCTGAGGAGCACCGTAGACATGTCACTCTAGTTTTGAGCCACCTTCGGCAACACGGACTATACGCCAAGGGGTATAGCAGCCCAACATCCACTTCCTTGGGCTAGTCATCTCTGTTACCGGCATCAACATTGATCCCCAAAAGGTCTCCACTATCTTGGACTGGCCGGCACCATCTGACAAGAAAGAGGTCCAACGTTTCGTGGGCTTTGCCAATCTTTATAGAGAATTTATCAAGGGGTTCTCCGCCATCATCACTCCAATCACACAACTGACGAAGTAAAACTCTCATTTCCACTGGTCTACCGAAGCCCAGGCAGCTTTCCAGACTTTGAAAAAGTTGTTTACTTCAGCTCCAATTCTGAAACATCCTAACCCAGCATTGCCCTATGTCCTAGAGGTGGACGCGTCAGAAACTGCTGTGGGGGCTGTCCTCTCCCAGAGACAAGGCTCCAAAGCTCTGCTCCATCCAGTAGAATGTTTCTCCCGCAAGTTGTCCGCAACAAAAAAAAATTACGATATCGGAGACAGAGAACTACTGGCCATTAAGTCAGCCCTGGAAGAATGGCGGTTTCTACTCGAGGGGGCCACGCACCCTATTCTCATATGTACCGACCATAAAAACCTGGAATATGTGAGGATTGGGAAGAGATTGAAACCCCGACAGATTCCATTTCCACCTAACATACAGGCTGGGTCAAAAAACGTTCAACCGGACGCCCTCTCTAGGATGTTCTGCAAACCCGGAGATACCAAACCACCTGATATGATCCTTAAATCACATAATTTTCTGCTCACCCAGGAAGACTTGCTGTCGCAAATCAGATGAGCTCTGGCAGGCTCTTCTGGCCCAGATTCCAGGTTGCAGGCGAAGAATGGCCTATGGTGGTATGGCAACAAAATCTTTGTGCCAGTAGAAGAACGTGTGGTCGCTTTAGGACCACAAGCTGGCTGGGCATTTTGGTGCAAGCTAGATGGCCGAGTTGCTCTCCCGATCCTTCTGGTGGCCGAGAGTCGAATAAGACTGCAGGAAATAGATTAGTACTTGCTCTGTCTGTGCTCGAAATAAGACTGACAAAGCCAAGGCTTGGGGCCTCCTGAACCCGCTTTCTGTGCCTGAACGCCCATAGTCCCAAATAGCCATGGACTTTATTGTCGAGTTACCTCCCTCTCAAGGGTACTCTACTATATTTGTGGTCGTGGACCGCATGACAAAGATGGCCCATTTCCTCCCCACGAGGGGCACACCCACAGCTGCTGAAACAGCAGAGATTTTTATCAAGGAGATTGTCCGGCTTCATGGGGTCCCCATCAACATCGTCTCAGACTGCTGAGTTCAATTCCCCTCCAGATTTTGGAAGGCTCTGTGTTCATCACTGGAAATCAAGTTGTCTTACTCCTCCGATTATCACCCCCAGACCAATTGCAAACTGAGAGAACAAACCAGACTCTGGAACAGTACATCCGATGCTTTTCTTCATTCTCTCAGGATGATTGGGCTACACTACTGCCGTTGGCCAAGTTCGCTTATAATAACACCATCCACTCGGCCACTAAGCAATCCCCATTTTGGGCCAATTATGGTTTCCACCCCACGTTTCTTCCCAACCTGACCACGGAAAATAAGGTACCAGCGGCTCAAAGAGCCACAAACTTCTTTGAAACCAACAATAAACTTCTGCAGGACACCCTTTCCAGGACTCAAGAGTTGAACAAGGAGGCCTTCAACAAGAGAAGGTGGGGGGAGCTGTAATTGCAGCCGGGCAACCATGTCTGGCTTGCCACTCGGAACCTGAGACTGGCATGCCCTTCAAAGAAGTTGGGTCAGAGGTTTATTGGGCCATTCGCTGTGCAGAGGAGGATTATTAGGGTGACATATGAGCTCGACCTCCCTCCATCTGTACATATCCACCCGGTCTTCCACACCTCCTTGCTGAAACCGTTGTCCACTGATCCCTTTCCAGGATGAAGAACGAACCCACCTGAGCCAGTCTTAGTGAATGGAGAGAAGGAGTTTGAGGTAGAAGCCATCATGGATTGCCGGAGGAGAGGCGGTTCCATCCAGAATCTGGTTAAGCGAAAGGGGTACGGCCCTGAGGAGAGTTCCTGGGAACCAGAAACAAATATCCACATGGAAGAACTAATCCAAGCCTTTAAAAGGAACCGCCAAGAAAGAAGTACTCGCCTGGGCATCCGGAGGCTGCCCATTGGGGAGGGGGGCAATGTCAGAGAACCCCTGTTGCCAGCTCCTGAGCCTGTATGTGCGCATGAAGAGTGTGCACGCGCTTGTGCACGTGTGCCTGTGTGTGTGTGTGCGTGCCCATGTGCGCCGCATTGATGCCAATGGGCCAATTTAAGCGGACAACATCCTGCAACTAGTGCTGTCCATTCTACAGCATTTGAGTGTTCCTGAGTGACCTGTTTCCTGAGTATCTGTTCCTGTGACCCGACCCTTGACCTTGTTTGATCTCTGCCTGCAGCGACCCACAGCTTGCCCACGACAACTCTTCTGCCTGATCCCTGTGTACATTTGCTGCCAGCCTGTTGACGACCCTGCCTGCTCCTGACGACTCTTCTGCCTGCACCTTCTATAACGCATTGCCAGCTAGCTGCCGACCCAGCCTGCACCACTACTCTGCTACCTGCACGAGCCATTACCGGACCTTTCACACCACCACCAGTGATCCAGTCTAACCCTCGTGTCCCCCTGTGCTCCCGAACTCCCTGTCTGCTCTATCAGGGGTTCTCGAACCAAGGCCGTAAGAGTGGTTGCTTCTTGTATAAGACAGACTCCACCACCAGGTGCGTGACAGCAACTTATTACATATTTTTTGGTCATACCACAAGTTAGACAGATTTTGGGTACGAGAGATTACAAAACAGTTGACGGCGTATGATCTAGGAGAAGAACCGGCGGGGTATCTCCTCCATCCCTCTGCCCTCTCGAAACGAAAATCTAAAAAATCAATACTGGTTCATTTGATGGAAGCAACCAAATCTTGTATTCCAGCTTTTTGGAAGCAAGAATCACCTCCCAAAATCAGTCAGTGGCTTGGCAAAGTTGCAGATATCCACGCTATGGAATGTATTATAGCAATTAGGGAGGGGAGAGAGGAGGAATTTATGAGAAAATGGGCACACTGGTCCATATTTACAAGTTCGAGGGAATATGGTCTCATACTCCTGGAAGAGGAATAGGCAGTATGTAAATTGCGGTATACATTTATGATCTTCGCTACAGGCTCCTGGCTCAGTATATCTTCGCGTCAATATGATTTGTTGAACAACAATTAAGACGGAGGGAGGGGGTTTCCCTTTTTTTCTGTTAGGCTTTCTCCCTCTATGGATGTGGACGGAGGGTTGAATGGGCAATGGTGCAGATTTTGGCTGTTCAAAATGTAAATATGGGGGAAAATCACCCGGGGGCAGACTATGCCCCGCGGATGGCTTTCTGTTAATTAGCAGCAGAAGTAATATTGCTTGGCAATTTATGTTAAATCATTGTCAAGGAACAGTAATGGGTGTGTGTGTGATGTTCATGCTTGCCTTGATATTTTGGCATGAATTTGCTTGATCAGTGTTTATGGAAAAAATGAAGAAAAATTTTGAAAATAAAGAGTATTTAAAAAGAAAAAAGAAACATAAATGGAATACAAAGACACTGAATTTTAAGAGAGTCAACTTGCATAAACTACCCTCCTTGCTGGAAGATGTTAAATGGGATAAAATTCTAGGAACAATGAACGCGGTGGAAAAATGGGATTGCTTCAAGAGCACACGAAACAAAGGTATTGGCCAATATATCCCAATGGGAAATACATTTAAAAGAGCTAATAAATGACCAGGATGGCTTAACTCAGATGGAAAAGCACGTATAAAAGCAAAGAAGCAAAATACAAGGCTGGGGGGTCCCGGTAAGCATTCCATCTTTATAAGGTATGCAATAAGGAATGTAAGGCTGCAATCAGGGCGGCTAAGATAGAACATGAAAGACACATAGCAGAGGAGAGTAAAAAGAATCCCAATAAATTCTTTAAGTATATAAATAGTAAGAGAGGGAGGTCAGATCATATTGGCCCCATAAAGAATGATGACGGGAATCTGGTTACAAAGGATGAAGAGAGGGCAAAGGTGTTAAACGTATTTTTCTCCTCAGTATCCTCGAGTAGCTAAAACTACAATGTTGGTCCTCACAACACATCACAGGAAGCACCCTCATGGCTAACTGGGGATAAAATTAGGAATAGGGTGGGCGTGGCCTAACAGTGGTCAGGGATGGCAGCTTAGTCCGGCAGCTCCGTTTCACACAGGGACAAAACGGCTCATAACTACCTCAGGCACCTGAGATTTTTACATCAAAAGACTCCCAGCGCATCCCTGACAAGCCAGGCACAAACATGCGGGAGAAATTCACAAACCTTACTGAATTCTTCCCCCTGGCCTCAGCATGGAGCTTCCAAGATGGCGCCGAAGGGGAAATTGAATACCTCACACACGGCGCACCTGCCTCACAAAGCACAGTGGAGTATAATCTAGTTTTTATGGACAAATATTTTGTATGGACACTTTTGCACAATAAGCATACTGAGCACTTTATTATATGTTTGTATGATATATGTGTATCTTTTGGTTTGTGGAACTTATTATTAGCCATCCAGGATTGCAATTGTTATATTGAGCACTCATACAATTAAACACTAATAATGTTTGTGTGGTTTGTAATTTGAAGCGTTAGGAAGAGCTAGGACACGTTATTAGATGGTTTATTTTATTTTTCCAACTTTTTTAACACAACCACTTATAAGATTTAGGCAGCGCCATCTTACCTCCCCTTTCCTTATATCTTTCTCATTGACATTAAACCAAGGAACACCTAACTTGACTTGTGAGAGCCACTGTACGGTTTTTGCTTATTTGCTGGACTCAACTGAAACCAGGATTCTCAAGTTTACATCTCTGTTGTTTTATTGTCTCTTTATTTCTTCGCAACACCCTTTTTCTGTAAAAAATGTATTAGTACCAATTTTTGCCTTTTCATTATTAAACCGTAATTAAAAGTGTGAAATTGTCTCTAAAGCTTTTAATGCAAGCTAAAAGAATCCCTGTCTCTTGAGCGCTATTGTCATATAAATCTCTGATTATACCTGTCTGTGGTGACAGTGTGTGTTACAGATGTTTATTTTAAAATAATTCCTCCTTTCCTCCTTCTTGATAAAAGGGGGTGGTGGCCATTTAAAGGGTTAATTGCTTAATTAACTTAACCCAATGAAAATCGCTCTCAGGCGTCTGGCACCTAGATTGTGGTCCCGCGAGCCAGAGAATCTTTGTGCAGGGCGCAGATGAAAGTGACATTATTACGTAAGTAATAGCGCAGTGTGAGATTGCCAAGTCCTTTCTGATTGGTGAGAAGGGCAGGGGTCTGATACCACGCTTTTTCACATATTGGCTGTCAGTGGCGGGATAAGTTCTGCTTAAGAGTATTCATTGTAGCATTAGGAATTAGCTCTGCACTGAGGGATTGTAAACTTTGTGGAAACAGTTCTTAGAGACAAGCCAGTGTCTCTAAGAAAAAAAAATGTTTTTTTTTTTTAAAGAGACATACAGCAACAGCCCCTTTCAATCTATGCTTTCTTGTCTATCTTTTCTTTTTGCAAAACATACCTGGTTTAGCAGATTACAATAGACTGAGCAAAAATTACTTGTTTGCTAAGTGTGAAGCAAGAGGATTAATGTCCTCGGCAAGAACCATTAAAGCCTGATTCATGGCCTACAGGAGGTAGGTTCAGAAACAGCCATGCAGGAAGGGCAAGCAGAGACTGACATTGTAGTCACAGCATGAGCAGGCCAGCACCGGAGTACCTGTAACCAGCATAGGTTCTGCTCAAATGCAGGAAGCACTACATCGCAAATCCACAGATCCTCTGGCGTACCTGCAGTTCCTCAAGTGTCAGGCTGAGAAGAATGCCAGACTGAAATAGAGGCTGCACAGGGGGTGGCTGATCACCGACATGAACTGGAGATGGCTAGGCTCCAGCAGCAGTGACAGAATCAGAGCCTCAGAACCCTAGATCACAAGGACGCCTCTCTGCATGTGAGCCAGGCAGCCAAATTCTTGGTAATGAAAAAGGACAGTGACATGGATATGCATTTCCTGTCGTCTGAAAAAACATGCCATCAGTACCATCTGCCCCAAGCACAATGGGCCCAATACCTGACCTCAGGGCTGAAAGGCAAGGCCCTGGATGCCTATGCCGAATTGCGAGCAGAGCAGGATGACAATTATGAGGGTATAAAGGATACAATCATCCACAAATATCAGTTTATCCCAGGAGTGTACTGGAAGTGATTTACGTCCTTGCAAAGGGACCTGGGGACTCATATACGGATGTGATAAGTCGTATATGCACCACATTCTGGCAGTGGACCAGAGGCTTGAAAGCAGAGTCCTTCAAATCCCTGGAGGATCTCATGGTCCAAGATCAGCTTTTACACATCTGTCCTGCAGACATCAGACAGTTTGTGTTGGAGAGGGGACCAGCATCTGCCAAAGCAGCAGCTGAACTGGCAGACACCTATATCAACACTCGGGTATCTGACCATTGCAAGGCTCCTCCAAATGTCTGGAAAGGAGGGAAATCACCCATGACAACCCCTCCTCTGCCTGCAACCAAGTTCCTGCTGTTCTTAGTGCCAGGCCATCCTTGACTGACAACCACAGATGTTAGTTACACCTGTGAATAACCTGGACATCTCAGGACGCAGTGCCCTGAGCAGAAGACTATGACATTACCTTTCCAGCTGGCCAGCAACCCTTGCTCGGGTCTGTTTGTCAGTGGGAAACCCCAGGAAACCCACGCCAAAATGTATATTGGTGATGTCACAACCTCTTATGGAGGTAACCCTGGCTGATCGGTCCACCAAAGTGAGGTAACCAGGGCTTAATTTAATCTAATGCTGGATATGTTAATTCTTGTTATTATTTAATGTTTAACTTTTTACTCTAGAACTCACAGTGTTAGATATCACTTTTTAAATCAGGGTACCTATCTCCAAATCTTCATTTAGCCCCTCAGAAGAGTTGGAGATAGGTACCCTGATTTAAAAAGTGCTATCTAACAGTTTGTATCTAGGGTAAAAAGTAAAAAATTAAATAATAACAGGAATATTCACTCCCCATCGTGGCCAGGGTTTGACGTCACGTGGTGCCGTGTGATCCGGGCGCATGCACGGCCCTCTGAGCTGGGACGCTGCAGCCGGAACCTCGGATCATCCATTCCTGCTATTCCCCTATGTCTTTGGGCATTTTCCTATGGGATAGGCCATGAAAGGAGGCTAATCTGCATCTGTACATGTGAATACACACTCTTCCGCTGTGAGTGCAACCTTATTGTTCTTATGTTTTCTTAATAAATGTTTTTACACTAGGGCAGCTGTGCGCTCTCCTTTTCCTTATTTTGCTACAGATTCCAGTCCACCATCCAGTGGATGTTAAAGGGAGCTGCAGCATCTAGATCAAGAGAACTGTCAATACAGTCTGCTTTCAAATTTATGAAGTGTTTGTGGGATCTGTGCTGACTGGTATAATTGTATTTTTTGTCAGTGGAGTGTGTCTGTGTAGTGAGTACTCAAGTTCAAGTGCACCAAACACTGCTCTCTATTGGTTAAAATGCATCCATCTACACATATCCACATCTTTATTAAATTTTGTTAATAGGCGCCCCCCTGAGGCCAACAAGGAGAGGCAGATGTTCTTGCGGCACTGTGAGGGGGCCAGCAGTTTCTGTGTCCATAGACAAAGGTGGACATGGTCTGTCCTCAGGCAGGGCATAATTTCCTCTGTTTAGCCACTTGACAACTGGGCACTTAAACCCCCTTAACAACCAGACCAATTTTCAGCTTTCAGCGCTCTCACACTTTGAATGACAATTACTCAGTCATGCAACATTGTAACCAGACCAACAATTCCCCCAAATTCACGGGTCAACAGTTCACCGATTTGTCTCCTTTAATACGGGACGGACTCCTGTCTGGTACAGGTGGAAACAGATACCTGTGTCTTTGACGACCGGGGGAGTGTCACGGCGTTCTTGTAGACGGAGAGGAACAACCGGAGTCCCCCCGCGGATAATTGTTTTAAATTATTTCTACACCTATACACATCTACCTACGTAAAATTGGTTATCTCTCGTCACAAACCACGTGAACTTGAACTCATGAGTGATGTGTCTGTGTGAGGT
>BLSH010103599.1:1300031-1318491 GCA_018402905.1 Glandirana rugosa | reverse complement strand
GCGCGCTCACAGTATCTCTGTATCGCAGCCGCCGTCGTATGACGGCGTTTTGCGTTACAGAGCCACTTTGCCGCCGTCAATCTCCGATCGGCGGTCGGCAAGTGGTTAATGTTGATAAATGTAAAGTTATGCACTTGGGGGCTAAGAATATGCATGCATCATACATAATAGGGGGAGTACATCTGGGGGAACCCATAGGGGAGAAGGATCGGGGGGGTTTTGGCAGATCATAAACTTAATAATGACATGCAATGCCAAGCTGCTGTTTCCAAAGCGAGCAAAATCCTTTTTGTATTAAGAGAGGTATGGACTCCAGAGAGAGAGAGATATAGTTTTGACCCTGTACAAATCATTAGTAAGACCACATCTAGAATATGCAGTTCAGTTTTGGGCACCAGTTCTCAAAAAGGAGAACACTTGTGAATGGGGCCAATAGTGATTAGATGAGGGAGACCCAGCAGGGGGTTCCCAGCGAATGGGAGCCCAATTGAAAGCAGTGGGAGGCAGTTATTTGTGGCCACTTGTATGTAATCGCCTTAACTGCAATTGCCTGCTAATGATCAGTCCTGGATGCAGGCTAGGATAAAAATCAACAATCAAACAAAGTATGCATTATTGTTTCTTGACCCTACTACAGGTACAAATAACAAATAATATACACGTATATGGTATTGCCACAAATGACAGGTGATAGATCATGCTAAAGGCAAGAAATATCTAGTGAAAGTTTTGGGCCAGTTTTCATTTAATAATAATAAAGAGAAGATTTTCATTACCATTTACCACCAAGTGAAGGCCATGTCTTTCCTGAATAAAAAGGAGGTATAATTTACCTGAATATGCAAAGTAGCTGCAACATACAATTGTATTCACACATGCCAAGGTTGGAAAACTGCTTTCAGCCGTTAAGATTTAGAGCTTATTCACAGTTACGGAGTCCGTTTTGATGGACTCCGCTGATCGGCAGGGATCCATCCGTTGATCCCCACTGAGCTGGTGAATGACAGGTCAGACTCAGCACTCTGTGCAGAGATGGATCTATCAGAGCCCCGCTCTCCTCTATGGTTGATCGGATCCGGGTGGAAAATAGGGTTTCCATCTGTCTGGATTTAGCGGATTGGAGTGGCGCGGATATCAGCGTGCATGTCACATCTGACATCTGTCGCTCCATATAGGAGAATGGAGCATCCGTTCAGGTCCGCTTGAAAAACTGACAGGCGGACCTGAACGGTCCGTACGTGTGAAAGGGGCCTTATTTTACGTACAGGCATTAAGGGGTTAATATTGACCAATGTCATAGAGAAAACATAAAACAAAAGTCATGAACTGCAGAGATTGAATAATCTGTGTAGCATTCAGTCTTTCTTGCAATTCTGGATTAATACTAAATGTAAATAAAAGTGCATCTAAACCTATTTTGTTTAATGTTTCTATGGAATGATTTAAACCCCTCAGTTTTTTTTTTCTAATCTGTATGCTGATAAAGAGATTTCTGTTTACTCTAAGACTTTACTCTAAGAGACACAACTGGATGTGAATGGAAATCTCTGGATGTGAGGGGAAATCCCATTGTAGACAGTTATCATCAGAATAGATGTTGGAAGATTTCCACCCACCTCATGTTCCAATGACAACTGTAACAGTTTGAAACTGCTATTACTTCCTGTCTTGGGTACAGTGGTCTGTAGAACAGAGACGGTGAATTTCCACAAAGGGGGTCAAGACAGTAATAAAGATATGACAAATATTCTAATCCTGTCCATAACAAAACACAACAAAACCAAAAAAAAAGCTTTTGTATGGTTATCATTTATCCTTTTGTACTTCCAAAGTCTTATACTCACCTGTCTCCAGCCAGATATATGTTGTGAGGCCAACAGAGATTCCACTAAAAACTCTCTTGGCATATGCACTGAAAACCTCTATTAATTCCTATAAAGAAACTGTTTTTCAGCTTTAAATTGAGTTATAGTCTAATGCAGCTGCACAGGGGTTAATTGGTTAGCACGTCTGCCAGGTAGAGCTAAGGTCATCGGTTTGAATCCCAACCACGGCACTAGCTGCCTGGAGTATGCATGTTCTCCCTGTGCCTGTGTGGGGTTAACCGGCTCCTCTGTAAATTGGCCTTAATATGCATATGTATGAATATGATTTAGGGACCTTTGCTTGTAAGCTTCTGGAGAGCAGGGACTGATATTAATGTACATATACTGTATACAGTATCTCACACAAGAGAGTGCACCCCTCACATTTTTGTAAATACTTTATTAAATCTTTTCATGTGACAACACTGAAGAAATAGCACTTTGCTACTATGTGAAGTAGTGAGTGCACAGCTTGTATAACAGTGTAAATTTGCTGTGCCCTCAAAATAACACAACACACAGCCATTAATATCTAAACTGTTGGCAACAAAAGTGAGTACACCCCTAATTGAAAATGTCCAAATTGGGCCCAAAGTGTCAATATTTTGTGTGGCCACCATTATTTTCCAGCACTGCCTTAACCCTCTTGGACATGGAGTTCACCAGAGCTTCAAAGGTTGCCACAGGAGTCCTCTTCTTCTCCTCCATGAAGACATAACAGAGCTGACGGATGTTAGAGACCTTGCGCTCCTCCACCTTCCATTTGAAGATGCCCCACAGATCCTCAATAGGGTTTAGGTCTGGAGACATGCTTGGCCAGTCCATCACCTTTACCCTCAGCTTCTTTAGCAAGGCAGTAGTCACCTTGGAGGTGTGTTTGGGGTCATTATCATGTTGGAATACTGCCCTGCGGCCCAGTCTCTAGAGGGAGGGGATCATGGTCTGCTTCAGTATGCCACAGTATATGTTGTCATTCATGGTTCCCTCAATGAACTGTAGCTCCCCAGTGCCAGCAGCACTCATGCAGCCCCAGACCATGACACTCCCACCACCTTGCTTAGCTGTAGGAAAGACAAACTTGTCTTTATGCTCCTCACCTGGTTGCCGCCACATATGCTTGACACTATCTAAACCAAATATGTTTATCTTGGTCTCATCAGACCACAGGACATGGTTCCAGTAATCCATGTCCTTAGTCTGCTTGTCTTCAGCAAACTGTTTGCAGGCCTTCTTGTGCATTATCTTTAGAAGAGGCTATCTTCTGGGACGACAGCCATGCAGACCAATTTGATGCAGTGTGCGGTGTATGGTGTGAGCACTAACAGGATGATCCCCCACCCCTTCAACCTCTGCAGCAATGCTGGCAGCACTCATACATCTATTTCCCAAAGACAACTTCTGGATATGATGCTGATCACGTGCACTCAACTTCTTTGGTCAACCATGGCCAAACTTGTTCTGTGTGGAACCTGTCCTGTTAGACCGCTGTATGGTCTTGGCCACTGTGCTGCAGCTCAGTTTCAGGGTCTTGGCAAACTTCTTATAGCCTAGGCCATCTTTATGTAGAGCAAAAATTATTTTTTTAAGATCCTCAGAGAGTTCTTTGCCATGAGGTGCTAAACTTCCAGTGGCCAGTATGAGAGAGTGAGAGTGATAACACCAAATTTAACACACCTGCTCCCCATTCACACCTCAGACCTTATAACACTAATGAGTCACATGACACTGGGGAGGGAAAATTTGGACATTTTCACTTAGGGGTGTACTCACTTTTGTTGCCAGCGGTTTAGACATTAATGGCTGTGTGTTGCGTTATTTTGAAGGGACAGCAAATTTACACTGTTATACGTTATACAAGCTGTACACTCACTACTTTACATTGTAGCAAAGTATAATTTCTTCAGTGTTGTCACATGAAAAGATATAATAAAATATTTACAAAAATGTGAGGGGTCTACTCACTGTTGTGAGATACTGTATGTAGTGCACTGTGTAAATTGTTGGCACTATATACCTACAATAAATAAAATACAATTTTTTTTTAACTTATGACTAATATAATTAAGAATCATCACATAACCAGATTAAGCAACATTGTTACATAATAACACATTGTTGCCAGTAATATTAGTGTATCACAAAGATATTTAGTACAATATCAGGTCATTCTTCAGTTTGTCGCAGTTTTATGATGTCAGTGCTAGCATTTTAAAGGTATTTTTTTTAAACCATACTTTGGCACATACAGTAGATGAAAGTTAAGGTGATTGTCTTAATATGTTTGACTTCAGTGCTGGCAGTTCAAATTGGTGGTTTGGATCACTGGGTTCCTGATGCCTAGAACAAGTGAGGACTGTGCAGTTCACCTGAAGTTAAGAAAAAAAAAAGAATACTTCACAATAAAGCACCCCCCCCCCCCTTAGCATTAACCCTTTAACTGAATACATAGCCAGTTGCCTAAAACAAGCTTTTAACTAGGCGCTTTACACTCTCCCTTTTTGTTTGTTGTAAGCCCACTCACTCAAGAGTATGTAAATAAATGTAAACCTAATCACTAAAATCTCATACGCTTTAACATGTTAATGTAATTTGAAAAAATATTTTCAATATTAACTTCCATTAAACAAAGGGGATGTGATTTGGTAATAATAACTTGTGCCCTATTAATTCATAGGAAATACAATATATTGATGAGTGAAGGAATTATCTGTTCTGTAGGATTCTGCCCAGCACTGCATTTTTCAGCACAAGGCTCTCTGAAGCAGAACAAGGTGCTGAGGAGTGAAAGAGCAGTGTTAGGGCTAGCACTGAAGGTTTGGGTTGGGGATGTTGTTAAAGGCTCAGTTAGGTGTTGGAGTTATGTGTTAAATATTTGCCTAGGGAATAGGTTAGGTTTTAAGCCCCATACACACGGGCCAGATGTCAGGCGACATCGGCCCATGTGTACTGCAACCGGTCCGACAGAAGGGGCATGACCAAAAGAGGACTGCTGACCACCTCCCGGTCAACGCTCCAAGCCAATGGCTGAGAGCGGTGACTGGAGTGTTCTGGCGGGGGGGGGGGGGCATCTCCCTGTCAAAATAAAATAGAATAGCAGGGGAGATCGCTGTTCTGACATTGGATCGTTAGTATAGCAACTCCGACCTGAGCTGTCAGTTTTTTTTTTGTTCAGCCCACCGAGTATAACAAATAAACTAGCAGTGTGTACTGGGCTTTGGGATTAGAGAAGAATTAAGTATTTGCAGGGGAATACAAAGGATGTTCAAGAGAATACTAATCCCATGAGTATCTGCTTTAATTTCACTGCTCAGTTTTGCTCAGACCTACATTTTTAAAGTTTCATATCTGTTATTCGGACATGATATTAATGTTTGCTAATTTCTTATTAAATTATATTAATGAAGCAAAAAGACACTCTAGAGGAAAAAACAATATGCAGAGTTCAGTCATTTTTAGCAGAGAATCAGAAACCCTACCCCCAAACAGAAATGTAAATTATCTTGACCATTCATGGCCCAATGTGTTAAACATTGCACCCAGATTTGAACATATTTAAAGGACAAAAAAATAGCTTTTTGTTGAAAATATCTTATTGTTGAAGCTGGCACTGGTCAGTCTTTTTTTTTGGAAAAAGAACAATCAATAGGTACTTCATGTGTGCTCCTCCGCTAGTGCTCCTCCACTCGACCTCCACTTCTTTCTAGTAAGAAAGAAGATGGTGGTCGACTAAGGGTGTACTTACACTGGGCACAGTTAAAATGAACTATGCCCAAGTTCAATTGCCCCCCCACCTTCATGTTCCCTCACTGGTCCGCACCCACATTAGACTATAAGCAAGTGTACCTGGGCAAACTTACACCATCACCCCTGCCAACCATACTAGAATGATCCCTGCTTCTGTGCTCATTCATCTGTGTAGAGTTCTGTCCTCCGGCACGGTTTGCACCCGCACTTAAGTGAACCGTACTGGACCACAAGTGAACTGTGGCCAGGACCACCTCCTCCAAGTGGTCCTGGGCATTCTTAGTCATTCCTGGGCATGGTTCATAGCACTCACACTACACAAACGGACTGGACTAAGGGGAAAACTGTGCCTGGGCTCAGTTAAAACTACCAGAGGGAGTCTACTCTTAGGGCCTCAGCAACACAATTTAGTTTGAGAAGATGCTTCACTGCACATCAAACTTGGTAATACTTTCTATGGCCAGCTTTATCAAACTGTTAACTAGGGATGAGCTGCACATTCGACTCGAACATTGGTTGTTCGGCCGTTTGCCAAATTTAGAACATTATATTCGGGCAAAATTTGTGTGCCCCATAATGCATTGCTAGACCGCGCAAAATGCTGCCCGCTGATTGGCCAAAGCATGCACATGACCTGCATGCTTTGGCCAATCACAGCACGTTCTGCTGTGAGACATGATTGGCTAATAGGCAGGGTGCCTTCTTTGGCCAATCATGTCTCATGGATCTCCATCCACGCCCCTCACTCTATAAGGCCGTGTGTAGTGTGTACATGGAGATCGAAGGCTGTTGTTTGTCTAGTTTAGCTAGTTTAGTCAGTGTAGTAAATCAAATTAGTGCAGGGTACATAAAGGCAGTGCAGGCAGTGGAGTATATAGATCTAGTGCAGCGTATTTACAGTCAGTGCAGGCAGTGTAGTATATAGATCTAGTGCAGAGTATATACAGGCAGTGTAAGAATATGTATGTACCGTCCATAGTATATATATATATATACAGTCAGGTCCATAAATATTGGGACATCTACACAATTCTAATCTTTTTGGCTCTATACACCACCACAATGGATTTGAAATGAAACTAACAAGATGTGCTTTAACTGCAGACTTTTACCTTTAATTTGAGGGTATTTACATCCAAATCAGGTGAACGGTGTAGGAATTACAACAGTTTGTATATGTGCCTCCCACTTTTTAAGGGACCAAAAGTAATGGGACAGATTAACGATCATAAATCAAACTTTCACTTTTTAATACTTGGTTGCAAATCCTTTGCAGTCAATTACAGCCTGAAGTCTGGAATGCATAGACATCACCAGACACTGGATTTCAACCCTGGTGATGCTCTGTCAGGCCTCTACTGCAACTGTCTTCAGTTCCTGCTTGTTCTTGGTGCATTTTCCCTTCAGTTTTGTCTTCAGCAAGTGAAATGCATACTCAATTGGATTCAGGTCAGGTGATTGACTTGGTCATTGCATAACATTCCACTTCTTTCCCTTAAAAAAACTCTTTGGTTGCTTTCGTAGTATGCTTTGGGTCATTGTCCATCCATCTGCACTGTGAAGCACCGTCCAATGAGTTCTGAAGCATTTGGCTGAATATGAGCAGATAATATTGCCCGAAACACTTCAGAATTCATCCTGCGGCTTTTGTCAGCAGTCACATCAATAAATACAAGAGAACCAGTTCCACTGGCAGCCATACATGCCCACGCCATGACACTACCACCACCATGATTCACTGATGAGGTGATATGCTTGGGATCATGAGCAGTTCCTTTCCTTCTCCATACTCTTCTCTTCCCATCACTCTGGTACAAGTTGATCTTGGTCTCATCTGTCCATAGGATGTGGTTCCAGAACTGTGAAGGCTTTTTTAGATGTTGTTTGGCAAACTCTAATCTGGCCTTCCTGTTTTTGAGGCTCACCAATGGTTTAGATCTTGTGGTGAACCTTCTGTATTTACTCTGGTGAAGTCTTCTCTTGATTGTTGACTTTGACACACATACACCTACCTCCTGGAGAGTGTTCTAGATCTGGCCAACTGTTGTGAAGGGTGTTTTCTTCACCAGGGAAAGAATTCTTCGGTCATCCACCACAGTTGTTTTCCGTAGTCTTCCGGGTCTTTTGGTGTTGCTGAGCTCACCGATGTGTTCTTTCTTTTTAAGGATGTTCCAAATAGTTGATTTGGCCACACCTAATGTTTTTGCTATCTCTCTGAGGGGGGTTTGTGTTTTTTTTTTTCAGACAAATGATGGCTTGCTTCACTGATAGTGACAGCTCTTTGGATCTCATATTGAGAGTTGACAGCAACAGATTCCAAATGCAAATAGCACACTTGAAATGAACTCTGGACCTTTTATCTGCTCCTTGTAAATGGGATAATGAGGAAATAACACACACCTGGCCATGGAACAGCTGAGCAGCCAATTGTCCCATTACTTTTGGTCCCTTAAAAAGCGGGAGGCACATATACAAACTGTTGTAATTCCTACACAGTTCACTTGATTTGGATGTAAATACTCTCAAATTAAAGCTGAAAGTCTTCAGTTAAAGCACATCTTGTTTGTTTCATTTCAAATCCACTGTGGTGGTGTATAAGACAAAAATATTGGAATTGTGTCAATGTCCCAATATTTATGGACCTGACTGTATATATATATATAATACGCTGCCTTTAGTGTAGACTGTATACAGCTCATTCAGTGTATAGTATATAGAGTCAGTTTAGGCAGTGTAAGGCAGTGTAAGAATATGCAGTATCTCACAAAAATGAGTACACCCCTCACATTTTTGTAAATACTTTACTATATCTTTTCATGTGACAACACTGAAGAAATGACACTTTCCTACAATGTAAAGTAGTGAGTGTACAGCTTGTATAACAGTGTAAATTTGCTGTTTCCTCAAAATAACTCAATACACAGCCATTAATGTCTAAACTGCTGGCAACAAAAGTGAGTACACCCCTAAGTGAAAATGTCCAATTTGGGCACAAAGTGTCAATATTTTGTGTGGCCACCATTATTTTCCAGCACTGCCTTAACCCTCTTGGGCATGGATTTCACAAGAACTTCACAGGTTGCCACTGGAGTCCTCTTCCACTCCTCCATAATGATATCACGGAGCTTGTGGATGTTAGAGACCTTGCACTCCTCCACCTTCCATTTGAGGATGCCCCACAGATGCTCAATAGGGTTTAGGTCTGGAGACATGCTTGGTCAGTCCATCACCTTTACCCTCAGCTTATTTAGCAAGGCAGTGGTTGTCTTGGAGATGTATTTGGGGTCGTTATCATGTTGGATTACTGCCCTGCGTCCCAGTCTCCGAAGGGAGGGGATCATGCTCTTCTTCAGTATGTCACAGTACATATTGACACTCATGGTTCCCTCAATGAACTGTAGCTCCTCAGTGCCAGCAGCACTCATGCAGCCCCAGACCATGACACTCCCACCAACATGCTTGACTGTAGGCAAGACACACTTGTCTTTGTACTCCTCATTTGGTTGCCACCACACACGCTTGACACCATCTGAACCAAATAATTTTATCTTGGTCTCATCAGACTACAGGACATGATTCCAGTAGTCCATGCCCTTAGTCTGCTTGTCTTCAGCAAACTGTTTGCGGGCTTTCATCTTTGGAAGAGGCTTCCTTCTGGGACGACAGCTATACAGACCAATTTGATACAGTGTGCGGCGCATGGTCTGAGCACTCACAGGCTTTCCCTCTCCCCTTCAACCTTTGCGGCAATGCTGGCAGCACTCATACGTCTATTTCCCAAAGACAACCTCTGGATATGACGCTGAGCACGTGCACTCAACGTCTTTGGCCGACCATGGTGAGGCCTGTTCTGAGTGGAACCTGTCCTGTTAAACCGCGGTATGGTCTTGGCCACTATGCTGCAGCTCAGTCTCAGGGTCTTGGCAATCTTCTTACAGCCTAGGCCATATTTATGTAGAGCAACAATGCTTTTTTTCGGATCCTCAGAGAATTCTTTGCTATGAGGTGCCATGTTGAAGTCCAGTGACCAGTATGACAGAATGAGAGCGATAACACCAAATTTAACACACCTGCTCCCCTTTCACACCTGAGACCTTGTAACACTAACGAGTCACATGACACCGGGGAGAGAAAATGGCTAATTGGTCCCCAATTTGGACATTTTCACTTAGGGGTGTACTCACTTTTGTTGCCAGCGGTTTAGACTTTAATGGCTGTGTGTTGAGTATTTTGAGGGGACAGCAAATTTACACTGTTATATAAGTTGTACACTTACTACTTTACATTGTAGCAAAGTGTCATTTCTTCAGTGTTGTCACATGAAAAGATAGAATAAAACATTTACAAAAATGTGAGGGGTGTACTCACTTTTGTGAGATACTGCATATATATATATATATATATATATATATATCAATCAATGCCCACTACTTCATACTCCTACTGCTTGACCTCTCTGTGGCCTTTCAAACTGTTGACCACCCGCTCCTTTTCAATAAACTCTGTTCCTTTGGCCTCCAAGACTCTGCTCTATCCTGGTTCTCCTCCTACCTATCACAGAGCTCCTTCAGTGTTACCTACAACTCTGTCTCCAACTCTCCTTTGCAAATTTCTGTCGGGGTCCCCCAAGGCTCAGTTCTTGGACCCCTTCTCTTCTCTATCTACACCTCCTCCCTTGCTCACTTGATAACTGCCCACCGTTTACAATACCATTTATATGCCGATGACACCCAAATCTATCTGTCTACTCCTCACCTCACTCCTTCAGTCTCCTCTCGCATTACTAACTTACTAACTGACATATCAGCATGGATGTCACGCCACTTCCTTAAACTAAACTTCTCTAAAACTGAGCTGGTATTATTCCCCCCTGTCTGTGCCCCCTCACCATGATTTTTCCAAAAAAATCAATAATGCAACCATCAATCCCTCCCCTCATGCCAGGGTACTAGGTGTAATCTTAGACTCTGACCTCTCCTTTCAGCCTCAAATCCAATTGTTGTCAAAAGTTTGTAGACTTCACCTCCGTAACATCTCTAAAATATGCCCCTTTTTAACAAATGAAACCACCAAGCTCCTCATTCACTCCCTTATTATCTCTTGCCTTGACTATTGCAACTCCCTTCTCATTGGCCTCCCTCTCCATAGGCCATTCCCTCTTCAGTCTATCATGAATGCTGCTGCCAGAAATATCCACCTTACCAACCGTTCAGTGTCTGCCATCCCTCTCCTCCAATCCCTACATTGGCTCCCAATCGCCAAGCGAATTAAATTCAAAATACTAACCAAAACGTACAAAGCCATTCACAACTCTGCCCCGAGCTACATCACCAATTTTGTCTCCAAATATCACCCAAACCGCCCTCTCCGTTCCTCTCAAGACCTCCTGCTCTCAAGCTCCCTTGTCTCCTCCTCCCATTCTTGTCTCCAGGATTTCTCCAGAGCCTCTCCCATCCTCTGGAACTCTCTACCTCAACCTGTCTGCCTATCTCCTTCTCTTGCTACCTTCAGGCAATGAGTTTTCAGGGAACCCTATCACATCTCCAACTAATCTTTTACCACTTCCATCAACTCATTCCCCACAGTTAGAACCTTTTGTACTACCTGTCCCACCCTATTAGATTGTAAGCTCTTCTGAGCAGGGCCATCTTAATCCTCTTGTATTTTATTATATTGTAAACGCATTGTCTCCCTTTTATATTGTAAAGCAGTGCGTAAACTGTTGGTGCTATATAGATCTTGTATAATAATAATATATGTACCGTCTACAGTATATATAGTGTGTATATATATATATATATATATATATATATATATATATATATATATACACACTAGTATATATATATATACACACACACACACTATCTCAAAAAAGTGAGTACACCCCTCACGGTTTGTAAGTATTTTATATCTTTTCATGTAACAACACTGAAGGAATGATACTTTGCTACAATGTAAAGTAGTGAGTGTACAGCTTGTATAACAGTGTACATTTGCTGCCCCCTCAAAATAACTCAACACACAGCCATTCATGTCTAAACCGCTAGCAACAAAAGTGAGTACACCCCTAAATTAAAATGTCCAAATTGGGTCTAATTAGCCATATTCACTCCATCATGTGACTCGTTAGTGTTACAAGGTCTCAGGTGTGAATGGGGAGCAGGTGTGTTAAATTTGGTGTTATCACTCTTACTCTCTCATACTAGTCACTGGAAGTTCAACATGGCACCTCATGACAAAGAACTCTCTGAGGATCTGAAAAACAGAATTGTTGCTCTACTTAAAGATGGCCTAGGCTATAAGAAGATTGCCAAGACCCTGAAACTGAGCTGCAGCATGGTGGCCAAGATCATATAGCAGTTTAACAGGTCTTTGGGAAATAGACGTATAAGTGCTGCCAGCATTGCTACAGAGGTTGAAGGGGTGGGGGGTCAGCCTGTCAGTGCTCAGACCATGCAACACACACTGCATCAAATTGCTCTGCATGGCTGTTGTCCCAGAAGGAAGCCTCTTCTAAAGATGATGCACAAGAAAGCCTGCAAACAGTTTGCTGAAGACAAGCAGACTAAGGACATGGATTACTGGAACCATGTCCTGTGGTCTGATGATCAACATAAACTTATTTGGTTCAGATGGTGTCAAGCGTGTGTGGTGGCAACCAGGTGAGGGGTACACATACAAGTGTGTCTTGCCTACAGTCGAGCATGGTCTGGGGCTGCATGAGTGCTGCCTGCACTGGGGAGCTACAGTTCATTGAGGGAACCATGAATTCCAACATGTACTGTGACATACAGAAGCAGAGCATGATCCTCTCCCTTCAGGACTGGGCCACAGGCAGTATTCCAACATAACGACCCCAGACACACCTCCAAGTTGACCACTACCTTGCTAAAGAAGCATAGGGTAAAGGTAATGGACTGGCCAAGCATATTGAGCATTTGCGGGGGCTTCCTCAAACAGAAGATAGAGGAGCACAAGGTATCTAACATTCACCAGCTCCGTGATTTCGTCATGGAGGAGTGGAAGAGGACTCCAGTGGCATCCTGTGAAGCTCTGTTGAACTCCATGCCCAAGCGGGTTAAGGCAGTGCTGGAAAATAATGATGGCCACATAAAATATTGACACTTTGGGCCCAATTTGGACATTTTCACTTAGGGGTGTACTCACTTTTGTTGCCAGCGGTTTAGACATTAATGGCTGTGTGTTGAGTTAGTTTGAGGGGACAGGAAACTTACAAGTTATACAAGCTGTACACTCACTACATTGTAGCAAAGTGTCATTTCTTCAGTATTGTCACATGAAAAGATAGAATAAAATATTTACAAAAATGTGAGGGGTGACCTTAGATTGTAAGGTCCTTGAGGGTACAGACTGACGTCAATTTACAATGTATATGTAAAAGCGATGCGTAAATTCACTGCGCTATGTAAGTACCATAAATAAATAAAATAAACAAATAAACCTCCACACCAAAATTTAAAAAAAGGACTTGGTTTGGATTTTGGTGGGACCCCCACGCAAATTTTTCCAGTGATTTATGATCTATATTGCTGGGAGCCGGCAATACATTACAGCCGTGAGCGATTTTAAATGACAATTTTTCCTTTACAAATGTCATTTTGCAGTGGCACTGTTCTAAGCATCACACTGATGCGCCACTTTACAGGTAGACTAAGGGGACCCCCCAGGCACGATATTTAGAGGAATATTTACATTTTTTGTTTCACTTCATTCCTGATTAAAATCACCGCTCCTGAAAAAAATTATCTTTTTTAAAACTTTTTTTGGCATTGATGCATGCCCCCTAGGGCAGTACCCGGGTCCCCATACACTTTTTATGGCAATAAAAAAGCAAAAATGAGCACTTTTGATTCTTCCTGTTCGAGTCCCATTGGTTTTAATAGTGTTCGTGTATTCGAACAAACGTATTGCCCGTTCGCAGTGTTCCGGTGCGAACCGAGCGGGAGGGGGCGGGGTGTTCAGCTCATCCCTACTGTCAACCAAGCCAATTAGCAGTGTCGATGTAGAAATTGAAGCAGCTTGTAGTAATTCACTATAATTCAACTTTCAGTTACAATGCAATGGACTAAAATTTGACGGATTGCTGTGTGTCAATGCAGTGTACAAAATATTGCACAGCTTTCAGCCTTCATCAATTGACTAGCATCCAGGATATTTAAGGATGATAGAGTTTGGTGTTATTGTGGGTTAGTGCATTTTGCACATAGCTCTTCCCCTTATTATAGAAACCAGGCAAGTATTACAGAGCGAGGTTTTTTTTTCTCCCAAGGCTCTTAATAAAATTACTTAATTTACATGAGCAGGCACTCCCACGGAGTATGACACAGCACAGTTAATCTGATGAAGCAGATCAAGCTCTCAGTCTGAAGAATGAATTTCATCAGGCAGCTAAAAGTAGGTCAGTATGTCATGCTTCTTAAAGAAATGCAGGCAGCCTCAGCATCCTATTTCCAGAAACAAGGGGCATAGATTATACACAGAGAAAATTTCTAAAAAAAGACCTTTAATGACGATTTGTCTGATTTGGCTGCACAATCATGTTGACAACGTGATCATCATAAACCAACTGCAGATTTCCCCATTTTGGGATTTTACAGAGTTGTATTGGAATTTTTTTAACAGAGACTCTTACTTAAAATACAATTTGAAAGGAGTACACGTGAAAATAACAGGGAATTGCATTTGCTTAGGATATTACTAACTTACTATTCATTTACGGTATTTATTTCCTGTTTTGTTGAGCACCCCCCCCCCTTCTCATCAGTGCTCAGTGAAAAGCTTCCCCTAATAAAAGCTCCCTGGTAGTTATTGTCAATGTTTCTTTACATTGGTGGTCATTGAAAATACCCCTTTACAAAGGTGGTTAGTGAATGGGCCCTTTTACAATGTCCCATTAGACTGGTGGTCATTGGAGAAAGGCTCCTTTACATTGATGGTCATTAGAGATGAGCCCCCTTATATTGATGTTTAGTACAGAGAGACCCCTCATATTGCCAGTAAAAAAAGGCCTGCTTACTCTGATGTTTTGAGTCAAAACTGCTCCGGCTTGTTGTCTGTGTGTGTATATTTTGGCACAAAAATTACTAACTAAAATGCTACCCTGCAAAAAGTGAGAGATCAGAGAGTGTGGTGAGGTGGTTTCTCTAGTTGAAATCAATCACTGAGAGAGCAGATGCTGCCACATTGCCACCCGCGATACACTAGTGCTGGTGATGCTGAGAGACGAAAGCTCTTACACTACGAGTATTGTCCTCTCAGAACTTTCCTGACACAGGCGTGCAAGCCCATGCCAGCAGCTTAGGTCAATTGTTAAGTGTATGTAAAAAAATAAAATGTAAATTTCAAAGTTCAAGGCTACTTTCACTTAGAGCTCACTGTAGTCTCTGCATTGTTACATAGTTACATAGTCAGCCAGGTTGAAAAAAGACACAAGTCCATCTAGTTCGACCAATAAAAAAAAGAAAAAAAATATATAATCATACAATCCCATATACACAATCCTTTACCCACAGTTGATCCAGAGAAAGGCAAAAAAACCCCAGCAAAACATGATCCAATTTGCTACAGCGGGGGAAAAAATTCCTTCCTGATCCCCCGAGAGGAAATCGGATTTTCCCTGAATCAACTTTACCTAAACATGTTAGTACCCAGGTATATTATTTACACTAAGGAAAGAATCCAGGCCTTTTTTAAAGCAATCTACTGTGCTGGCCAGAAACACCTCTGGAGGGAGGCTATTCCACATTTTCACAGCTCTTACTGTGAAGAAACCTTTCCGTATTTGGAGATTAAATCTTTTTTCCTCTAGACGTAAAGAGTAGTTCCCTTGTCTTTTGTGATGACCTTAAAGTGAATAACTCAACACCAAGTTCACTATATGGACCACTTATGTATTTACAGTATCTCACAAAAGTGAGAGCACCCATCACAATTTTGTAAATATTTTATTATATCTTTTCATGTTACAACATTGAAGAAATGACACTTTGCTACAATGTAAATTAGTGAGTGTACATCTTGTATAACAGTGTAAATTTGCTGTCCCTTCAAAATAACTCAACACACAGCCATTAATGTTTAAACCACTGGCAACAAAAGTGAGTATACCCCTAAGTGAAAATGTCCAAATTGGGTTCAAAGTGTCAATATTTTGTGTGGCCACCATTATTTTCCAGCACTGCCTTAACCCTCTTAGGCATGGAGTTCACCAGAGCTTGCCACTGGTGTCCTCTTCCACTGTTCTATGGTGGAAACATCACGGAGCTGGTGGATATTAGAGAATTTGCGCTCCTCCACCTTCCGTTTGAGAATGCCCCACAGATGTGAAATAGAGTTTAGGTCTGGAGACATGCTTGGCCAGTCCATCACCTTTACCCTCAGCTTCTTTAGTAAGGCAGTGGTCATCTTGGAGGTGTGTTTGGAGTAATTATCATGTTGGAATACTGCCCTGCGGCCCAGTCTCCAAAGGGAGGGGATCATACTCTGCTTCAGTATGTCACAGTACATGTTAGCATTCATGGTTCCCTCAATGAACTGTAGCTCCCCAGTGCTGGCAGCACTAATGCAGCCCCAGACCATGACACTCCCACCACCATGCTTGACTGTAGGCAAGGCACACTTGTCTTTGTAGTCCTCACCTGGTTGCCGCCACACACGCTTGACACCATCTGAACTAAATATGTTTATCTTGGTCATCAGACCACAGGACATGGATCCAGTAATCCATGTCCTTAGCTTGCTTGTCTTCAGCAAACTGTTTGCCGTCTTTCTTGTGCATCATATTTAGAAGAGGCTTCCTTCTAGGATGACAGCCATGCAGACCAATTTGATGAAATGTGCTGCATATGGTCTGAGCACTGACGGACTGAACCCCCACCCCTTCAACCTCTGCAGCAATGCTGGCAGCACTCATATGTCTATTTCCCAAAGACAACCTCTGGATATGACACTGAGCATGTGCACTCAACCTCTTTGGTCGACCATGACGATGCCTATTCTGAGTGGAACCTGTCCTGTTAAACCGCTGTATGGTCTTGGCCACCGTGCTGCAGCTCAGTTTCAGGGTCTTGGCAATCTTCTTAGCCTAGGCCATCTTTATGTAGAGCAACAATTCTTTTTTTCAGATCCTCAGAGAGTTCTTTGTTATGAGGTGCCATATTGAACTTCCAGTGACCAGTATGAGAGAGCGAGAGCGATAACACCAAATTTAACTCACCTGCTCCCCATTCACACCTGAGACCTTGTGACACTAACAAGTCACATGACAAAAGGGAAAATGGCTAATTGGGCCCAATGTGAACATTTTCACTTAGGGGTGTACTCACTTTTGTTGTCAGCGGTTTAGACATTAATGGCTGTGTGTTGAGTTATTTTGAGGGAACAGCAAATGTTCACTGTTATACAAGCTGTACACTCACTACTTTACATTGTGGCAAAGTGTCATTTCTTCAGTGTTGTCACATTAAAAGATAGAATAAAATAGTTACAAAAATGTGAAGGGTGTACTCACTTTTGTGAGGTACTGTACATCTCAGTTCCTTATCCCCTGAATTACATTGTGTTCACCTTTTTATCATTTCACCAGAGACATGGTGCCCTGCAATTAGGTCAGAAAGAACACCCCCATCCCCCACCTAATGGCAGGTGGTGCCAGATCCACCCGCCCTGCCTGGTGAATTTTGGACTGTCCCTTTAAAGGTGGCATCCCTTTCCAGTATTGATCTGCAAAATTAGATAAATAGTAACATACTAACAGGGCAACAAAAGTAAAGATGGCAGAATTGGGCTAGATTTGATTACTGAAACATGTACTTCCTATTACTTTCAGCGGTGAATTCATCGCTCAGACCTTTTTCTCTACCAACCCTGGAAGAGTGTCTGCCCATATCATCATGCACCAAGTGGTATGGATCCCTCCCCGCAGAGGTGCATGTGACAAAACACAATGTTAGCACATGCATCCATAGGAGGGGGTCCGTTCCATTTGTATCTAGCAGCACCAAGTCGAACATATAGCGTTCAGCACTCCACAGCTCCATAACTTCCCAAGCTGGTGGAAATACATATGCTTCCCTACTGGCTCACAACCCTTCATTACGTTTGGACATAGTTTCCCAGTCATTAGCTTACCTTATCTCAAGATGGACCGGAGAACCCCGGCATTGGAGCGCCCAAGCCTCCGTTCTACACCGTGTCTCCGGTCCGACTAAAGAGCAGTCCGATCGGAAGTGACAGAGCCGCAAGACTCTCCGGCGGTATGTTATGACAAAAAATATATGTTTGACATAACTGTGTTTGACCAGTAGATACTTACAAAGAAGTGGAATGATCCTGAAGAAGCAATATCCTTGCGAAACGTCGATCGTTATTCCATGTATCAACTTGTTAACACACCGTTTCTGTATGGTTATGTAAAGTGTATGATACAATCTTCTATACAAATCTTGATGTGATCAAGTCGGAAGTGACGAAACGCATCAGGGGCGTGGCTACACGGCGGCCCGAGGAGAGCTGATGCACCAGACACACCAGAGGCTAGGACGCTCGCTAATAGGAGGAGAGGGGCGAGGAACGACTGACTGGTAGATGTCTGTTTTCCATACTGTGATTATTATCAAGATTTGATGTAAGCGCAATTTTATCCGTTTTTGAATAAATATACCTGTTTAAGAGATACACTATGAGGAATCTTCTTTGTTTCATATGAATGATATATGGGAGATCGTTTGTTTCCTGGAGCTGTGGATCTCAATTAGCCACACAATTGTTCAACTATGTACCTTATTGCTAGCTGCAAAGCGTTCCTATAACGAAGAAGTCCTAGTAAG
>BLSH010103599.1:1278604-1289680 GCA_018402905.1 Glandirana rugosa | reverse complement strand
TGCTCAGTTTCATGGTCTTGGCAATCTTCTTTTAGCCTAGGCCATCTTTATGTAGAGCAAAAAAAAATTTTTCAGATCCTCAGGGAGTTCTTTGCCATGAGATGCCATGTTGAACTTCCAGTGACCAGTATGAGAGAGTGAGAGCGATAGCACCAAATTTAACACACCTACTCCCCATTCACCACTGAGACCTTGTAACACTAATGAGTCACATGACACCGTAGAGGGAAAATAGCTAATTGGGCCCAATTTGGACATTTTCACTTAGGGGTGTTTGTTGCCAGCGGTTTAGACATTAATGACTGTGTGTTGAGTTATTTTGAGGGGACAGCAAATTTACACTGTTATACAAGCTGTACACTCACTAACATACATTGTAGCAAAGTGTCATTTCTTCAGTGTTGTCACATGAAAAGATATAATAAAATATTTACAAAAATGTGAGGGTGTACTCTTTTTTGTGAGATACTGTACATATGGGTAAGCGAAGGGCTGCAAAACTGTAAAGATGGTAAAGAGCAGCACAGCCGGCCAGCACAAACAGCTGGTAATGCAGGTTGAAGAATTAATTGATTATGACAGATTAAAATGGGCCTATCAACTGGCAGGGGTGGGGGATCAGTGCATGGCAGTTAAAAAGGCACACAATTAAAAAACACAAAAACAAACAAAGTACAAAAATACAACTAAAATAGGGGAAGACAATTGTAAACAGTGGGGAAGATGTTTGTAGGTATTGTTACATCTGATAAGATAAGCCCACGGGAGATCTGAAAGCAAATGCCAGGAGAGGACACAATAAAATATGCCCATGGATCTCAGATCATTGTGGCTCCCAAGAAGGAAGACAAGCAAGGGAACAGAAGGGCAGAGAACGAATGGGAGACAAAACAGTACTACCAGTGCATACTGGAATGAATCCCAACCAGGTGTCAGTGAATAGGTCAAAAAATAAAGATTAATTAAAAAGAAATGAAATGAATAAAAGTGAAACGTTTTAGAAATCTGAATTATATATATGCAGGGACCCAGAGAAATTGTGTATGAATATTCACAAATTAAAAGGAAGGCAAGAAAATATGACTCCTAATGCCTTACCTATAAAACCAGGACCCCACACACAGTCATATGAAAAATACATGCACACACATGTACACACTATGTGTATACATAAATGTGTGCTGATGCTGGACTGTTGATTACAGAATATATGTTATGAATATACAGGTCAGTTGGGTAAATTGCAGCATGACACTAAATAGTGAAAATCATAAAGGGCTAGTCAGTCACATTATATGATCGTTTTCATTCAAACATTCTGGAGTGAGAGTGTTGAGAGTAAAAATCCAAATAGTCTCACGTTTGCATAGCTGTTGGAATCTATCGCCAAAAGGAGGGATGGACTCTATAACCCAGATCTTGAGATCTTTGGTGGATTTATTGTGTTTGAGAGGGAAGTGTCTGTGTGCACTGTGCTTCACATCACCCTTTTCAATTAATTTTCTATGCTCGCCAAATCTAGCACGAGCTGTACGGATAGCGAAAGATAAACAGTAGATTACAAAAGTGGTGGAACAGGTAAAAAACGTTTCAATGATGTAATTTTTGCCGCATGAGTCAGAGAAGGATTTTTGCCGGTCTTGTAAAAAAGGACAAATTTTGCAAAGACTTTTTTTAACTGGTTAACTGCAGTCATGTTGCAAAAAAAGGTCATAGGGTGAGAAGTGGGCCTGGGGACAATGGAAAGTTTACTGGGTGCAGTTTTGTTTTTGATATTTGGTGCCCTTTTGTATACAAACTTGGGTTTGAGAGGAATGCCTGAGGAGATTTTGGGGTCACGGAGAAGTATGTTCCAATGTCGAGAGATTATATGTTCCATTTGTTTAGTTTTGCTGTGAAAATTGGTAATGAATCTGACATCAGATGAAGTCGTTTGTAATTTTTTTTAAGGGGGGTAGTGATGGTAGCACATTCAGATTAAACTTTACTGATATGATCTGCATTTCTTTTTCAAGAAATTTCTTTGTGAATATGGAGCTTTGAGCATGATAATCTGAGTCCAGAGTGCAATTCCTGCGGAGTCTGGTGAATTGGACCTTGGGAATGTTATCTATCCATCTGGGTGGTGGCAACTGCGTAAATGTAAATATGAATTTCCAGTAGCTGTTTTGAAATGGGTTTTAGTTACAATACTGCTGTTGTGATGAGTTCCAGATCTAGGAACACCAAAGAAGTTTTGTCCCATATATGAGTAAATGACAAGTCTAAAGACTTGTTATTACAGTGTTGGACGAGGAATGCAATGTCTACTGGTGGACCGTCCCAGATGAATAGGACATTGTCTCTATATCTGCTGAAGAACACTAAGTGGTCAGCAAAGGGATTGTTCCTCCAGATACAGGACCCCCCCACCAACCAATGGTGAGGTTGGCATAACTGGGTGAAAGGAAACACCCATGGCAGTGCCCTGTATCTGGAGGACATACTGTCCAAGGAAAGTAAAGTAATTGTGCTCCAAACAGAATTGGGCACTGTTGTGGATGAATTGGGCCTGCATATTGTGTAATTGGGAGTGAGCTGCCAAACCCACATTTTGGGGGGATGGAGGTGTACAGAGACAGGTGTACAGGAGGTGTACATCCATGGACAACCAGATATAGGAATCTTCCCATGTGTATGATTTAAAGAAGGTGAAGGAATCTCTGATGTATGACGGTAAAGTTTGGACCAAAGGTTGAATAAAAGTATCTATATACAAGGAAAGTGCATTGGTAAAGTTTGGACCAAAGGTTGAAGAAACGTATCTATATACAAGTAAAGTACATTGGCGAGGCTTTCCATGGATGCTATAATTGGTCTACTGGGTGAGTTGATGGAATTTTTATGGATTTTCGGGAGTATATAAATATAAGGTGTTTTGGGAACATCTTTGAAGAGAAATTCATATTCTTTTTAGTTTATAACATGGTTACTCTTGGCTGAATCAAGAAGGTTTTTCAGTTCTGATCTATATTGGTCCAAAGGATCATGGATAGCTTTTGATAAGTGTTGTGGTCATCTAATAGTCTATGGGCCTCTGTGATATAACCTGACGATTCATAACCATAATCCCTCCTCCTTTGTCTGCTTGTCAGATGATTATTTCAGTGTTTTGAGATAACGAGTCCAATGAAGATCACTCAGATTTGGAAAGATTGTGTCTGGTTTTGGTTAATGTGGAGGTGGAGCATAATTTTATGATCTCATAATAGATCAGCTGGTAAAATGTGCCTATCAATGATCCTTTGGCTTGAACCGGGTAAAAGACAGATTTGGGTTTGAGATTAGTGTGCAAAATGGAATATGCATCAGGGGTGGGGAACATAGCAACATCTGGATCTTCTAAATCCCCTGACCAAAGGTGTTCTAAGGCGTCTAGGGCAACAAATTTGTTTTCTTCACATATCTCCTCAGGATGGGTACCGAGGGAGTCCAGAATGTTGGTTTCGGGTTCTTTCATATTATAAAAGCATTTTAAAGTGAGATTTCTAATAAAGCTATTGAGATCTTGAAAGGGGTGCAGGAATTGGGGAGACGAGAAGGAGAAAAATTAAGCCCTCTCCGTAATACAGAAGTTTCATGAAAGGTAAGGGTGTGGGAAGACAGATTGTCTTGATTTTTATGGTGTCTGAATTGGTGCGTGGTGGTGCTTTGCTCTTTTTTGCCCCTCCTCTCCGTCCTCTTCTCTTATCCTTTTTTCTTTGCACAGATGTATTAAGGTGAATCCTAAAAAGGATCCTTAGCGATGGGGAGGTTGGGATGGTTAACAGCCGTATCTCTGATAGGAGGGGCAGTGAAGGAGTTATTTATGTAGCCAATGGCCCCCTTAGGGGTGTCTGAGTGTTGTGGTTCACCTGCTCACATTGCCCTCAATCACATCCAAACTGCACCCGGAGACACAGAACAGGCTGGTACTTTGTTTTGTTTTATTAGGGGATCTAACTTGGATGGGGGCTGTTATGAGATGCCCATGGATTCAGTTACAAACTTGCACAGGACCAGTATACACAGCTCTGTATATACATCTCCTCTTGTCCTCCAGCAGTTTACTATATCCAGTTACACTTTACTTTCTCCAGTTACTCTTCTTCCTCCAACACATCACTTGTTTCTTTAAACCTCTGGTTCCTCTCTCCTGCACATTACTTGTTCCAGACCCAGAAGGAAATTTTCTAAGCCTTCTCCATTTCTCCAGCCTGACTAGCACATGGTGAGGCCTGCCATGCTGCGTGCAGAGCCTTAAACCACAGTCCCTTACTGACTTCTGCACCCTTCCCAGATTTTCTCTCACCCCAATCCACTCTGGCACGCCTCTACTGCTTCCCAGGGAGTGTGCCATTCACCAACCACCCGGAAGACTCCTTATTGAGCTGCTCCTGTAGCACTGTCTCTTGCTCTCCTGCTCCAGGATCTCTTCCTCTCTCCTCCTGGCTGCACCTGAACTCCCAGGCCTCAAGGTCACACCCCCCCCCCAGACTGGGGGCTCCCTCCCAGGTGAGGCCTCAGCATCCTCAGCTACACCTCAGCTCCACTCTTCCACCCGAACTACTCCTCCCAGATTGGGCCAATCCTGAGTATTTAAGGAGGCCTGCCCCCTGCCAAACTAGATTGGGGATTGGTCAGGGCTCCTTAGAATACTCCAGAAGGTTACATCTCCCTCCCAGTTCTCTGCTGAGAACATTGCATCAGCTTCTGGACAGAAGTGAGAGTTCCTGGTGACCTAATTTGTAAATCACTCAATTCTCCCTGAGCCACTCCCAGCCCAGAAAAGAGGCCTACACAACAATCAGGCCTGTTTAAAATTTTCTCACCTACCAAAAATCTATATACACTAGCTTCCACTTACAAGGGGACACTAAACTTATAATCGGGGAAGGAGGGATTGGGCTAGTGCTGGTAGTCTGAGATATGGATAGTGAAAGAAGCATCAGGGCGGGGTCTATAATGGGAGAGGGGCTCTTCTCTGTGGGAGGAGTGGTGACCAGACTACCAATTTGAATAGCTTGTTTGGGTGGTGGTTTTGGGGTGAGAAAAAGTTTTTTTCAATAAATATTTTCTCATGGGACCTATATGAAGGTTGGTGATGGGTTTAAGTTTCCTGAGTGGGACTGGTTTCTGAGAAGTCATAATGAACTGTCTGGAGCACCTGAGGGCAGCTCAAGCTAATACCCTGTCTTCTTTATAACCAGTGAGGTCCCTATCTAATTTTTTTGTCTTTTTCTTAATAATGGTTTTCTCAGATTTGTGTATTTTTTTTTTTTTTTAAGATATTTTTATTGGTTATAAAGACAAACAAACACAAAAACCAACAACCGTATTTCGGGCAACATTCCCGATCAGCAAGTATAAAGTATTGGCGGCTTATACATGGTTAATAAAAAACTTTCCCAGTTACATTTTTACAACAAATGATATTTGGGTATATCTTTAAATAGGCATATTTGAGTCCATTAGATATACAACATAGCATATTGTTATTTATAACAAATTCAGGGGGGCCTGTTTTAGTCTAGAGTAGAGTAAGTGGCTTTACTCCCTATGGTAAGACGGGACATAGTGTAAGGGGGCTGGCCAGCCACCCGCCCCAAATCTTATGAAATCCTTTACTCCGTTTTCGGAGATCAAAGGTGATCTTGTATAGGGGTAATGCTTCATTCACCAATTTCAACCACAAGTTTTTATGCAATGTCTGTGAGCTCTTCCACGTCAACAAGAGAGATTTCTTCGCATAAAAGAATAGGATACGAAGGAGCCTCTTTGTCGAGGCAGGCAGTGACAGGTCCCCGAAGATTCCCAAAAGGCAATTCTTGGGGTTAATAATATTAGGAAGGCCCAAGGCTGTCGAGATGAAGGAGCCAAAGTCTTTCCAGAAGTGCTGTACAATCGGACATGACCAGAAACAGTGCAGAAAATCTGCTTGTTGGCTGCAGCCTCTAAAGCATGTGTCTGTGGACGATAGGCCCCATTTTATATAGTCTATGAGGGGTGAGATGGGACTTGTGGAAGACTTTAATTTGAATCACTCGGTCTCTAGAAGAGATTACCGAGGATTTGAAGGTGTCGGAGAATTCTGACCAGTCCTCCTCTGTGAGTTGTATATCAAGATTAGTCCATTTAGTTTGGGCATTCCGGAATCTGGGGTTATTGTCCGCAGCTAAGGCCATGTAGTAGGCTGAAATCAGCTTAGTGGAGGCCGAGTCCCTGAGCAATTGTTCTAGGGGGGGCATGTGGATTATATTATCTAGAGTGCCAAATTGCGCCCTAATTGCGTGTCTTAATTGGTAATAGTAAAATAGATAGAAATTCGGAAGATCAAACTCCTGTTGGAGTTGTTGGAAGGGTTTAAATCCCCGTGCGTCAAAAAGATGACACAGGTATTTAACTCCCTTTGATGACCATCTCACAGGGTCCGGTATAGATTTCAATTCCCCAAGCGTGCCATTGTACCATAGAGGTGTGTTCGGTGAGGTGTCCCATGATTCCTGGACAAATTTGTTTTTGACTATCTGAAAGAGTGATAGGGTCATATGTATTATAGCTGTCCCCGGCCCATCAGGGACACTATCTCTATAGATCACATTGTGGAGTGTTTCCATGGACGAGACAATGGCCCCCTCCGTGCTGGTACAGGCATTAGTGTCACTAGGGTGTAGCCAGTCATGGACAGATACTAAATGAGAGGCCAAGTAATACAGGTAGAAATTAGGGAAGGCCAGGCCAGCTAAGTGGGACGGAAGTCGGAGTGTCGCAAGCGCTATTCTAGGGGATTTGCCTCGCCAGAGAAAGGTTATGCATGTGGAGTCTATACGTTTAAAAATGGATTTGGGGACCCTGCATGGCGCATTGGCTAGGACATAGAGTAGTTTGGGGAGATAAATCATTTTAATAATATTGGCCCTGCCCATGAGATCCAGTGGGAGGTCCATCCATTTTTGAGTGTGTTCTTGTAATTGTTTCAATAGAGGGCATATGTTGTTCTCGATGTATCGCGAGAGTGGTAGTTGCACCATCACTCCCAGATATCTAAATGAGGAGACTACCTGTAATTCCGATCCCGCATATATCAAGGAAGTGGCCGCCTGGTCCAGAGGGAAGAGGATAGACTTTTCCCAATTCACCCTGAAGCCTGAGTAGTCCCCGAACGTGTTGATAAGGGTTAGTAAGTTTTTAAAGGAGTCTTGAGGATCCGCCAAATATACCAAAGTATTGTCAGCATAGAGCGATATGCGTTCTTCTATCATCCCAACGGGGAGGCCCTGAATTTGGGAAGTGTTACGGATTTGTATGGCCAGGGGCTCCATAGCCAGAGCAAACAGTAAGGGGGATAAAGGGCAACCCTGTCTGGTTCCCCTTGTGATCGGAAATGCCTCCGTCACTGAGGAATTTACTCTGATATGAGCTGTTGGGGAGCTATATAAGAGCCTGATCCAGGCTATCATACGCGGACCGAACCCATATCTCCCCAAGATCTCGAATAAGTAGGGCCACTCCACACTATCGAATGCTTTTTTAGTGTCGAGTGACACAATTACCCTAGTAGGTGTACAGTCGTGGGGGTATTGCAGATTATGAAATAGTCTGCGTATATTCATTCTAGTGGATCTCCCTGGGATAAACCCGGCTTGATCACATCCTATCAATTTTCCAATTATTAGGTTAAGGCGATTGGCGAGCACTTTAGCGAGAATCTTAACGTCCACGTTTATTAGGGATATGGGGCGGTACGAGTCGCAAAGTAATGGATCTTTTCTAGGTTTTAATAATAGAACGATTAATGCTTCCCGCATGGATGGTGGGAGGATACCTTGTTTCAGAGCCTCATTATAAGTATTAAGGAGGAGAGGACTGAGTAGTGAGGCAAACTTCTTATACCATTCAGCCGGGAAGCCATCCAAGCCTGGGGATTTATGGCTCGGGAGTTGTGAGATTGCCATTTGCACTTCCTCTATGGTGATGGGAGCTTCAAGGTCCCTCATTTCCTGATCTGTTAAGTGCGGCAGTGGGATTTGTGCAAGGTACTCAGTCAGATGTGTATCTGAGTATTGCACCCTTGTAGTATATAAATCTTTATAGAAGGACAGGAACGCATCCGCAATATCTTGCGGGGCGTCACTAATTCCTCCTTGTAAAGTAAGAATTCGGGGAATAGAGACAGGGTTACGATCCGGCCTAACTAGGTATGCTAAGAGCCGTCCGGCCTTATTACCATGTTCAAATATTTTTTGTGTTATATGCAACATACGTTTTTGAGTTAAATCTAGTAATTTGAGCTCATATTCTCTACGTTTAATCTTCCACGAATCATGTGTCTGGGGGTCTGGGTGTTTGACATACTCTGCCTCAGCCGCCACCATTGCCTCTTCCAATTCCCTGGTACATTGCACAGCATTCTTACGTAAGACACCCATTGTAGACATAAAGGCACCCCGTAATACAGCCTTGGAGGCCTCCCACACAGTGGAGAGGTCTGTGGACCCCCTGTTGACCCTCCAATAGTCCACGATGTCTCTCCCGCACGATCTCTGTACAATCTCGTCCTCCAGCCATTGTGGTCCCATGCGCCACAGGATGGGTCTTTGTGTAGGCAGGAGGAGAAGATCCACCATCAGAGGTGCATGGTCAGACACCCCTCTGGGCAGATATGACACAGACGAAACCAACGGGAGAGCATCAGGAGTACCAAATGCTAGGTCAATACGTGACATAGTATGAAATGAATCAGAATGACATGAATACTGATAATCGGTGGGATGTTTCCACCGCCAGACCTCAGTGAGGCCATAAACTTCAGCCCACTCTACAAAAGAGGGGCAAGACCTCCCTCCTCCCCCCAAGCGGTCCACTAAAGGGTCAAGAACAGCATTAAAGTCTCCTATGTATAATATCGGCCCAGGGGATCTGGCGACAAGGAGGAGAGATAATCTGGATAGAAGATGTGGGGTAAATGGGGGAGGTACATAGACATTGACCAGAGTAAATGTCTTTCTGGCAATTTGTATAGTGAGTATAATAAATCGACCGTCAGGGTCCGTCGTCACGGACACAATTTCAGCTGATAGTGACTTTGCTAACAGAATGGAGACACCCCTAGAGTATGTAGTGTGGGTGGCATGGTATGAGGAAGCCACCCATGCTTTCTTCAGCGAGCGTACCCGCTCTTTGACTAGGTGCGTCTCCTGGAGGCAGATAATGTGAGGAGAGTTTGCCCCCCTTACATTCCAAGAAATAATTTTTAGTGGTTTAGCCATCTATAACATGTGAAACATTTCCTATACCGTAAAGGATAATACAGGAATCAACATCATAAAGAGCAATCCAGAGTACATAGTTTAGGTATACCCATATGCAACAGAAGGAAGTCAAAAGTCTTGCCATTATAAAGCAATGAAAAACAGATAATGGTTCAGCAACCAAGAACTCACCCGACCATAATAGGCCTATTGAATCCCCCCTTCCCCCTCCCATCCCACCCTGCTCAACCATCCCCAACCTAGCGAGCTTGGATCCTGAACTGACCAAAAGTTCAACAAAAAAACAAAAAAAAAAGAGAGAGAAAAAAAAAACAAGTAGAAGGCACTTCCCATGGCTTCACCATGTAGTGGAACTGGGTCAGTGAGGTGTATATTTAGCTCCATTGAAACATAACTGAAGTTTCTGAAGGATAACAGTAATACATTAAATCAACCAGGTGACCACCCGTGTAATTGCCCGCATCAGGAATACCTGTTGGGAGAAGGTCCAGGACAGTGACCTTAGGCATTGTTTTGTCTACTGTAATGTGGGCAGGCATAGACAAGAGCCGTGTCAGTATCAGTTTGTCCTGCTAACAGTTAGCAGGCCCAAGTATAAGGTCGATGACTGTTCAGGGTCCCCCACCGGGGACACCGATTAGAGGATAAAGGTACAAATCCCACATGGATGCGGTAGCATGTGCCGTCAGGTTCCCAGCAGGAGGGTTACATGTCTCGGATGATTATCAGGCTGGACATTGTTATTGACCCGTATGTCCCCATCGGCGCTGTGGACCTACGTGGTCATCGAGCCAGGTCATAGCTTCTTTAGGTGAGTTGTAGAAGTGTGCCTTGCCGTCCCAGATGACTCTTAATTTAGCAGGGAAGAGCATAGCGTACTGTAGGCCCTCCTGTCGGAGACGGTTCTTTACCGCAGAGAAGGAGACACGTTGTCTTTGTACATCCGCAGAGAAGTCAGGATAGATGGAGATAGTATTGCCGTTATATTTAAGTGGACCCTTTTCTCTGGCTAAACACAGAATGGTCACTTTGTCTTGGAAGTTGAGGATACGTGCAATCAAAGAGCGTGGAGGAGTCCCTGGATTTGGCGCTCTTGGTGGGGTACGGTGTGCTCTTTCAATAAAGAAGGTGTGAGACAAACTTTAGACCCCCATTACCTCTCGTAGCCAGGAATGTAGAAACCGCTCAGGACGAGAGCCCTCAGATCTCTCCGGGAACCCCACAAAACGGAGATTGTTTCTCCTGGAGCGGTTCTCCAGGTTGTCGATTTTTGCGCGTAGGGCCGCCATTTCTGTAGTATTTGCCTGAACAGCAGCTGACATCAGTTGTACCGTATCTTCTAAAGTACTAATGCGTTCTTCAGCAGCTCCAGTTCTTTCCCTCAAAGTTTGTACATCTTGCTTCAGTAGCGAGTTGTCAATGCGGATGGTTTCAATTTGTAGCGACAGGGAGGTCTTGCAGTCCTGAATCGCCAGCATGATCTCAGCCAGTGTAGGCTCCACCGTAGGTGGTCCAGAAGCCATACTGTCAGTAGGGCTGTAGGGGGAGTCCAACACCAGGTGGGGTTCACCCTGTGTTTTGAATATGGCTGGTCCAGATGCGCACAGCTCCTGGGATGTCAGTAAAGAGGAAGCTGCATATGGCGGGGGCTGGGATGTGTGCACAGGGTCCGCCCCACTTCCCGCGTCCTCCTGTCTTCTAAACTTAGCTAGTTGCTCTGCTGCGGAGGCAGGTATAGGAGGACCGTATTTGACCATCATTACGCCTCTGTAGGGGGGCACGTTTC
>BLSH010103599.1:1245135-1260372 GCA_018402905.1 Glandirana rugosa | reverse complement strand
AAATGAATATATAGCTGTTATACGCTTGTTATATGTAGCCAGAAAGCAGATTACTAGACTCTGGATCACCCCCAGAGTACCCACACAACGTATGTGGATAGAACAGGTTAATGCCATGATCATACGGGAAAAACACACGTATCTTCATAGGAAGGCACCTAAAAAGTTTTATTCAATCTGGCAGGCCTGGCTGGATACCCCCGGCCTAGCTCCTGGTGCATTGGTAATGGACAGACTCTTGGAAGGGTGATATGTCTAATAACATGTGTAACAACTTGTCATGGAACAGGGCTTAGTGCAGGATGTGGATTTTCCTTTTGCTCTTTCTCTTCTCTTCTTTTCTCTTTTCCTCTTTTCTTCTCTCCGTTTTATATCTCTATGTTCTTGACACAGTTATAAGAGCAGGTACATGGATTTTGGAGATATGAATCGCAATTTGTATAAGCATATCCATATATTAAAGTGTTATATGTGAGTTATAAGCGGTCAACAGCTACATCTTAGAGAAACCCTCCAATTATATGTATATAGAATGCTGCATGCCTGTCTTCTGTATTTTGAGACATTTATAATGTATATGACTGCTGAAGTGTAATGTTTCCTGTCTCTTACAAATAAACAACTTTGATCAAAAAAAAAAAAAAAAGAGCTGAACAAAGGCAGCATGAGAGAAAGTCACAAATCAAAAGAGATGCTAACAAGAAAAAAAGAGCCTCATTGCGCTCTAAGTTCAGGCTCATCAAACCTTCCGGGAATAAGGATCCATGGTCAGAAGGGAACTTTAACCAGTTGCCGTCAGCCCACCGTGGCTTGACGACGGCAACTTGGCTCGATATCGCAAATCACCGCCAGGTGACGGCAGCTGCGAGATCGCGCACTGTGAGCGCCACTCACTGTGTTCCGGGGGGGAGGGGAGCAGGTAGGGTGGACTAGATCTCCACCGGCTACCCACGATTGTCCCCCGGAGTGACAGAATGGGGATCCATATATGTAAACACGGATCTCCGTTCTGACAGAGGGGGAAGGGATGTGATCACAGGCTCCCTGTATATGGGAGACACGATCACTCTCCTCCCCCAGCCAGCCCAGCCCCCATACAGTTAGAACTCACACAGGGAACACAGTTAACCCCTTAGTGCGCCCCCTGCAGGTTAACCCCTTCCCTGCCAATGGCATTTACACAGTAATTAGTCTATTTTCATAGCAATAATCGCTGTATAAATGCCAATGGTCCCAAAAAAGGGTCAAAATGGTCCGACATGTCCGCTGCAATATCGCAGTCCTGATAAAAATCGCAGATCACCGACAATACTAGTAAAAAATAAAAAAATAATAAAAACCCCATAAATGAATTTCCATCATTCGTAAACGTGGCAACTTTTGCACAAACCAATCAATAAAGGCAGATTGTGATTCTTTCTACCAAAAATATGAGGAAGAATATAAAATCGGCCAGAACCAATGAAAAACATTTTTTTTTTGTATTTCTTTTTTTTGGATATGTATTATAGCAAAAAGTAAGAAATATTGTTTGTTTGTTTTTGCAAAATTGTCGCTTTTCTTTTGTTCATAGCGGCGATCAGAAATGAGGTAATGACTAAGCTCGGAGGCACCGAGTGAAACGCGTCTACCATCCATCTGTATCCATCTGTACCTGTACATGCCGCATTGAAATAAACTGCAAGCAAAGAATATCCATGGAGTGCCGCCTGTTTGTCTTTTGGTGTACTGAAGTGACCAAATACCACCAAAAGAAAGCTCTATTTGTGGTAAAAAAGGAAGCAAACTTTGTTTGGGTACAACGTCGCACGACAGTGCATTTGTCAGTTAAAGTGTCGCAGTGCCGAATCGCAAAAAGTGCTCTGGTCCTAAAGTGGGAAATCCTTCCGGGGCTGAAGTGGTTAAGATGTAACAGAGAGGCTGAAATTCCAGTACTCTTATGGAGTCTTGGTATAGGTATAGGAATTAGGTAGGAGTCATCTTTTCTTGCCTTCCTTTTAATTTGTGAATATTCATAAACAATTTCTCTGGGTCACTACAAATATAATTTAGATTTCTTAAACGTTTCACTTTGATTCATTTCTTTTTTGATTAATTAATTATAGTCTATTCACTGACACCTGGTTGAGATTCATTCCAGTATTCACTGATCGTACTGTCTTGTCTCCCATTTGTTGTCTGCCCTTGTGCTCTCCAAAGCCCCGTACACACGGGACGACGATCGTATACAACAGGTCGTACTAACGACCGTTGTATGCGATATCGATTGTTCGTATGCGCGATTAGAACAGTCGAACATACGACGGTCGTACAAGGGAGTTGTATGAGCAGACTAGAAAATGTGGTCGTACAGAGCAGTTGGTACAACAAGTTGTATTGTGCAAAACACGCATGCTCCGAAGTCAGGAACGGCTGGATGCTAATTACATGCACCTGAACGTTCTTCTGTGCTCGTACTATCGTGTAGTGCAGTCAGTATGCAAGTTACATTATGCAACATACGATTTGCGACGATCGTGTGTACGAGGCTCTACTTAGCATGTTTCATGGGAGCCCCAATGAACTGAGATCCATGGGAATATTTCATTGTGCTCTTGCTTTTAGATCTCCCATGGGCTTATCTAATCAGGTGTAACATAGAGTTGCCACCTCATCCCTTGAAACCCGAACACATATGAATTACACAGGTTCTGAGGCTAATTTAATGCAGATGAGGCACCAAGTGAGTTTAATTACCATCTTAATCAGCCACAGAAGCTGTGTAATTAGTATGTGTTCGGTTTTAAAGGGATGAGGTGGCAACCCTAGTGTAACAATGCCTACAAACATCTTCCCCACTGTTTACAATTATCTTCCCCTATTTTAATGATTCCAGGTTGTCTCAGATATGCTGAGTTTTAGTTGTGTTTTTGTACTCTGTTTGTTTGTTTTTGTGTTTTTTTAATTGTGTGCTTTTTTAACTGCCATGCACTGATCCCCCTTCACTGCCAGTTGATTGGCCCATTTTAACCACTTGCTTACTGGGCACTTAAATCCTCCTCCTGCCCAGGCCAGCTTTCAGTGCTGTCACACTTTGAATGACAATTGCACAGTCATGTAACACTGTACCCAAATAACATTTTTATAATTTTTTTTCCCCACAAATAGATCTTTCTTTTGGTGGTATTTAATCACAACTGGGTTTTTTTTATTTTTTACTAAAAAAGAATGAAAAAAGACAGAAAATTTTGAAAAGAAAATAAGAAAAACGTTTCATAGTATGTTATATAAATTTGAAAACTGGTAATTTTTCTCATTCATTGCGCTGTTGAGGAAGTACTGTTGGGCACTGATAAGCTGCACTGATAGGCACTGATAGGCTGCACTGATAAGGTGGCACTGGTGGGCAGTGATGAGGTGTCACTGGTGGGCACTGATGGGTGGCACGGGTGGGTGGCACTGACGGATGGCACTGAAGGGCACTGATGGGTGGCACAGAAGGGCACTGATGGGTGGCATTGATAAGCGGCAATGATAGTTGGCACTAATGTGCACTGATGGGTGGCACTGAAGGGCGCTGGTAGGCACTGATAGGTGGCATTGATGATGAAGCACTGATGGGCACTGGCTGCAAGCACTGCTGGGCACTGATACGGGACCAATGTCCCTCTGTCCTCAGCGGGTGATCAGCTTTTTTTTTCCCCTCACGCTGTCAGCGTGAGGGAAAAAAAAGCAGAATGCCGATCCTTTATTTACATCACGTGATCAGCTGTCATTGGTTGACAGCTGATCACATGGTAAGGGGCCGGAACCGGCCCCTTACACCGATCTGTGATCAGCCGAGTCTCATAGACTCGGTGATCCCAGAGCATGCCACGCGCAGCCCGCAGGGGGCGTGTAGGCGGCTCATGCACAGGATGACGTCCACGGACGTCATCCCAGCAATTCAGGTCCTCGCTGTGGCTGTTTTTCGGCTATAGTGCGGACACAAAGGGGTTAATCTGTCATAATCAATTCACTCTCCCACCTGCATTACCAGCTTCCAGCCACTGGTATAAAAGGCATCCCCGTCCCATGATTAGGCATACTTGAAAAAGGAGGCAGGTCCTCTGAAACGCATTGTACACACCCCCTTTTCACCCTCAATGGTTGCTACTTTGATCCAGTTAACCTGCAGACTCTGCCTGCCCCTTCTGGTGGTCCTGAAGTCCATGCATGACAGTTGTTTGTGCTGGTCGGCTGTGCTGCTCTTCACCATCTTCACAGTTTTGCAGCCCGTTGCTTACCCATATGTAAGTGTGCTTTTATGCTCTTATTAAATGATATATACTCTTATTGATGTTTGTGCTGTGGCCACTTTTGTTTTCTACATGTACATGCTTGCAGGTGAGGCATTTTAAATTTCAACATTGGAACATTCCCTTTTCCTTGGAGAAGGTAGGGCAGGAAATAGTGGTATTCTTGACTGATTTGATTTTACTAGGGGCTATCGTACTGATGTTCCGTGCTCTCCTAAATGTGCTTTTTGGGGCGTCTGTGATGATCTCTTTTAGATAGGGATCTTCTTGGAGTATTCCCCAATGTCTTTGAAAGATATATTCCATCTTCTTGAGTTGACTGTGGAACTGGGTGATGAACTTAAAGCGGTAGTAAACCCATGCATTTAACAGGTTAAAAACCAGTCACATTTCCGGCATGTGCCAGAAATGTAACACTCCCATTGGTTGTGCTCTAAACTAAACTGTCAAACCATCCAATGGCTGGGGTCATAGCTGATCAAATGTGCAGAATCATGGCAGTTGTAGATTAAACAGAGGCCAAGATGGCAGCTTCCTTGGCTGAAAATGCTAGGAGGGTTTACTACCACTTTAACTGGTTGAGGTTGTATGTCATTAGAGTTTTTGTTGGTGCAGCCTCCTTTTTCTCTGATATCATGGGGGTGTTGCCAGAGACCATCTTTTCATTGCTTTTGATGGGCCTAAGCTATTACACTAAGGATCTGGTATGGATTATAAAGGGGATCCCCATGCAATAATTAATAATTAAGTTCATTTTTAACTAAAAAAGTGCATGCCCCCCCCCCCCAAATATCTACCGACAAACATCAGACCCATGGGGTCCCCAATTAACATCTACAGTATAACAGACCCTTATCTATGTAGTGTTACAACTTGATAATTTGAATTCTCTGTTCTGTGCCTTAACTCCAAGAACACCTTCAGCCCCTCTGACATACCTGGTTGAGTGAAAGTTACTGCAAGCACTTATAGGAACACATGTGTAATCAGTGGAGATACCATTAACTTGGTTGTGAATTAGTACCAGGAAATAGCCATAAGACCGTTTAGTGGTAAATGAACTCATTGTATTGGTACGGGTTAGAATAAATGGTGGTTTGAGCATAAATCATACTGATGTTCTGTGCTCTCCTATATGTGATTTTTGGGGCATCTGTGATGGACTATTAGATGGGGATCTTCTCTGCGTATTCCCCAGTGTCTTCAAAAGTCATTATCGTATTTGTTGGTGCAGCCTCCTTTTTCTCTGATATCATTGGGGTGTTGACAGAGACCATCTTTTCATTGCTTTTCATGGGCCCAATATGCACATCCATTACACTAAGGATCTGGTCAGTGGTGGCTGGTGGGGTTTTCCTTTGGGGGGGCAGCAAACAAGCACCCCCCTCCGGGCCGCATGGGCAGCACTGGCAGCACCCCCCCCCCCCACCCCGGGGCCCGTGGCAAGGGACTGAGATACATCACCCCCCGAGACATCCAGACCACCCACCACAACCCCGGGTGCGCCACGATGATGTATATCAGTCCTGTGCCTCTGTGATGTATCCCGTGGCGCAGGACAGACAGAGCCTACCCGATCTAGGGCATCCTCTTCTGGGGTGTGGGCAGTGGCTCCTCTCCTCTCGTGGCCTCTTCCGTCTCCTGTTCCCCCAAAGCTAGGCATCCACTAGGATCGCTGATGCTTTAGCCAATCAGGAGCCAGGTCTTAATGCCTCGTACACACAAGTCGAAGATCGTATACAACAGGTCGTACGAATGACCGTTGTATGCAAAATTGATCGTTAGTACGCATGATTAGAACAGCCGATGTACGATGGTCGTACAACAGGAGTTGTATGAGCAAACTATAAAACTTTGGTAGTACCAACATGCGGTCAAACGACCGTTGTATCGTGTGTACAGAGAAGTTGGTCCAACAAGTTGTACTGTGCAAAACACGCATGCTCAGCAGTCAGGAACGGCCGGACACAAATTACATGCACCTGAACTTTCTCTTTATACGTTCATAACACGTCACTACATTCGGCTTGGTCGTGCGATCGTGTAGTGCATGTCAGTATGCTAGATACAACAGCCAACATACGATTTTGTCCGTTCGGTCGTACAACCGTAAAACCGTGTGTACGAGGCTTAAGAGTTTCAATTTGCATGCAATCAGGCAGGCCCCTATACTACATGTTTTTGGTAAATCTGAAGACAAATGTCTACAGAAAATTGTATAGTGTGTATGGGGCTTTAGTGTTCTTGGCATAGTGATTATATTGTTTAGTGGATTGTGTCAGAGCCTGCCTTCTGTGTGCTTATTTATGCTCAAACCACAATTTATTCAAACCAATACAATTAGTTAATTTACCACTAAACGGTCTTGTGTCTATTTCCTGGTACTAATTCCCAACCAAGTTAATGGTATCTACACCCCTGCAAGTTAACCCCTTTACTGCCAATGACATTTATACAGTAATCAGTGCATATTTAAATTTCTGATCACTGTATAAATGTCATTGGTCCCAAAAAAAGTGTCAAAAATGTCTGACATGTCCGCCCCAATATCAAAGTCCCAATAAAAATTACAGATCGCCACCATTACTAGTAAAAAAAAAAAATTTAAAAACACCAGAAAGTTTGTAAACGCAGCAACTTTTGCACAAACTGATTAATAAATGCTGATTGCGACTTTTTTTTTTTTTTTTACCAAAAATATGAGGAAGAATATAAATCGGCCAAAACCGGTAAATAAATTTGTTTTTTTATATATTTTTTTTTTAATTTGTATTTTAGCAAAAAGTAAGAAATATTGTTTTTTTTTGCAAAATTGTCGCTCTTTTTTTGTTTATAGTGGTGATCAGAAATGACGCAGAGGTGACCAAATGCCACCAAAAGAAAGCTCTATTTGTGTGAAAAAAAGGACGCAAATTTCGTTTGGGCACAACGTCGCACAACCACACAATTGTCAGTTAAAATGATGCAGTGCCGAATCGCAAAAAGTGCTCTGGTCCTACAGTAAGAAATCCTTCCGTGGAGGAAGTGTTTAAAATGGTAGTAAACTCTGTTACACCACTTGTACCTCCAGGTAAGCCTATAATAAGGCTTACCTGTAGGTACTGTGAATATCTCCTAAATTTGCACAGTTTAACCACTTCAGCCCCGGAAGGATTTCCAGCTTTAGGACCGGAGCCCTTTTTGCGATTCGGCGCTGCATCGCTTTAACTGAAAATTGCGCGGTCGTGCGATGTTGTACCCAAACGAAATTTGCGTCCTTTTTTTCCCACAAACAGAGCTTTCTTTTGGTGGTATTTGATCCCCTCTGCGTCATTTCTGATCGCCGCTATAAACAAAAGAAGAGCGACAATTTTGCAAAAAAACCCAAATTTCTTACTTTTTGCTAGAATACAAATCCAAAAAAAAAATATAAAAAACATTTTTTTTTCACCGTTTTTGGCCGATTTACATTCTTCCTCATATTTGCGATAAAAAAAATCACAATGGGCGTTTATTGATTGGTTTGCGCAAAAGTGGTCGCGTTTACGGATGATGAGAATTCATTTTTGGGTTTTTTTTTTTTTTACTAGTAATGGCGGCGATCTGCGATTTTTAGCGGTACTGCGATATTTCAGCGGACATGTCGGACCATTTTGACACTTTTTTGGGACCATTGCCATTTATACAGCGATCAGTGCTATAAAAATGCACTGATTACTGTGTAAATGCGATTGGCAGTGAAGGGGTTAACCTGCAGGGGGCGCTCTAAGGGTTAAGTATGTTCCCTGGGCGTGTTCTAACTGTGGGGGGACTGCCCTAGCTGGGGAAGGGAAGTGGTCACAGCCTTCGTATACAGGAAGGCTGTGATCACAGCCCTTCCCCCTCACACAGAACGGAGGTCTGTGTTTACATACACGGACCTCCGTTCCTTCGCTCCGGGGGGGCCATCGCGGGTAGCCGGCGGCAATCGAAGCCGCCGCACCCGCTCCCTGGCCCTCCCCGAACGCAGTGAGCGCGCGGGCGCGCCTCCGGCGGCGCGCGCTCACAGTGCGCGTTATCGCAGCCGCCGTCGTATGATGGCGATTTGCGATAAGGAGCCACTTTGTCGCCATCAACCTGCGGTTGGCGGTCGGCAAGTGGTTAAGAGATATTCAGAGTGGATGCAGCCGGTGGCATCACGGATGCATGTACTCTGAAGGTTCGGCTTACAGTGCCGGACCTTCAAAACTTGTGCCGTAAACGGCGGCTCCCGTGCACCTGTACAGGAGTGTCATCATCGTGCCCCGGCCACTCATGTGGCTGGAGGCCGCGAACCCTGAAGGAAGACTGGGGGAAAATGTCATCCTTCTCTGTGGTGACAGCGCGGGGCTGGAGAGCTTCATTCTAAGGTAAGTTTCTCATAATGCGCTAGCTAGTATGCGGTGCGTATGCGGGCTGGAAAATTGACAGACGGGCCTGATCGGAATGCCCGTGTAAAAAGGCCTTACGAGTATATTGCAATTCAGTAGGCTGCCATGTTGAAGTTAGGTTTTTTAATTTTGCATTGAAGGTCAACAAAAAGCCACGTTCTGTTATGTTTTATGATTTCAGTTTCCATTTATTAAAGTGGATAATTGCAAACATTTAAAATCGTGTCAAACGGTTCCTTATTTTCAGCATGTACTGTCAACAAAGCTACTAGTTTGCTTTGTTTCAGTGATGTCTGTCCCTGTGTTGGAGCTTTGCCAGACCTCCTCCTTCCCAGAACGCCACAACACAGTGACCTACTTTCAAGGCAGAGAAACACAAGCAGGCTGGGGTGGGAGGGGGATAGACATAAAAGCTATACTTATCAAGTCACAAATGCATAGACAGCTTACAGTCTACAGAGGTATTAACAAACATTGCAGTATCCTGGCTAAGGAAATTGGAGGTAAACATTTTTCCTTTTATTATTACTATTATTACTATTTTCTGTTTTTCCTGGGTGGAAATGCGCCATGTATAAGGTACGTTATCTCTGAATTTAGTTACTATTTAACTCACTGGCTCCCAGAGAGCAAGAAAACATACGTATATTAAGACTCGACTGTTTGGCCTGGAATATGGCCATAGACATTAGACAGCAGTATTTACTGTATTTCTAATCAACTATTGCTTAAACCTACATGCTTATATATAATATGCATGCATATGAAAGTATTGATCATGTACTCCTGGTACCAGCCTTGTCTTGGGATAACATTAGGTACTGAAAAATCCAATCCAAAGGAGTGGAGGTTTGTACATCTGGCGGTTATCCTACATTAGTAGCAATGAGATCTGCTTGAACTTGTAGTGTTATTTGGTGAGGTCTTGGCTTAGTGAAAAGACTGTTTACAATCAGTTTTCCAACAGACTGGTAAAGCAATTAGGAATCAGACAGAAATATGCCACTATTGCAATTAAAGCCAGGAAACATCACTTGTCCTTCTAATCTCTTTACACACTCTTAGATTTTCCCTAAATAATACTGCTAGGGTATAGCTGAATATAATTTATAACTGGCTGTATGTATTATAGTGCAAAGAATAATAATGTGCAGGAACAATGATGTACAGTAAATCAGCTTTAATCAATATATTGTAAACATACTGTTGTAAGCTTGTTTATGATGGGTCCTTATAGGATATCATTGCAGTTTGCACTGTTTACTTAAAGCAGAACTCCTAATATTAAAAAAAAAACTTTAATCAATATGTGTATTCATTAAAGAATTTCTATAGCCCACAGTTCTTCTTTTTTTGTTTAGTTTTGAATTGAGTTTTCAAGGGGTAAAATCTGTCAGTATTTTTTGTCTGCGTCCCTTTGGAGAGATTACCCTTCATTTTCTGCCCCATGTGACACAAGTTTTACTAAAACTGGGACAAATAAAAATGTGAATCTCCTCAAAGGACACACATACAGTAATAAAACTGTGAGAGGGTTTCACCCCTTCCACGCTCTATCCAAAGTGTACTGTACAATATAACATAAAGTGCGCAAGGGTCAGTAGTATGTAACTTACAAAGTGCAGAGGTCTGAAGCATGTAACACACAGAATACAGGAGTCAATGTGAAATACTTCGCACAAGGGTCAGCAGAACGCAAGGCACAGGGTTCAACAGGTAGGTGTACATATAGCATAGAGCACAGGGGTGAGGTGTATGTAATGCACAAGTGCAAGGGAGAAAGGTACCCAACACACACACAGCACAAGGGTCATGAGTGCTGGTGTCAGAAGTACATAGGGCACACAGCTCAGAACATAATCTAGAGAATGCAGGGGTCAAATGTGTAAGGAACAGAGAGCAGTGGTTAGAGGTGTGTATCACACAGAGTGCAGAGGTCAGGAGTACATAAGGCACAGTGGATAGTGGTATGTATCACACAGAGTGCAGGGGTCAGAAGTATGTAAGGCACAGAGTGCAGGGATCAGGATTACACAAAACACAGAGGGTAAGGCTATGGAGTGCGCAACTCACAGAGATCAAGGGTGATGAGCATGAAACACACAGAGCACAAGGGTCAGGAGTGCACAACACACAGAGCACAGGGGTAAGTAGTATGCAATGCACAGAGTGCAGGGGTCACAAGTGCATCCCTTCACTATATGTGAGATGCTATCTAAAGCTTCTGGCTGGGGTTGTCATAAAAGAAGGGAGGATCAAAGTCTTCTGCAAATCTCATCTATATAGTGTAATACTGGTGCAGACCAAGGACTTTGGCAGTTGTTAGCTTCTGTCTCTGCCCGCCACCTGTCATACCTGCAGCACAGAGCTAAGGGAAGTGGTCCAAAAAACTGTTACAGCTCTGTGCTGCAGAGTCGGATGGACCGGCTGGGGAGACAGAAGGCAGCAGCTGCCTAAGTATGTACAGTATATTGAAAAATAAAATTCACATCGTCAAGGCGTAGGGACCTATGCCCTTCATTAGTGACACCCACACATATTGCTGTTATTCTACAGGAGGGCATAAAGATGACCTTATTAGCATTTGGTGTTAAAAAACTGTGGAAGGAGAGGTGACAGGTACTAGAACTTCAGCAGCCATTTTTTCTGTAGTCACACATGAGAAGGATAAACACCTATAAAAATTTAAAGACAGGAGTATCTGAAGGATGTTTGCATTTGCAAAAGTAATGCAGAACGTATCTTGAAAATATAACAGGCCTTGAGATTATATTTTTGTTTGATGTTTTACTTATAAACACTAATTAAAACACTTAATACGTCCTGTATTATGTCAAGGTATCCCAATTAAATGTAATTGTATTTTACAAACAAATTGCCATGTAGTATATTTCTACTAATATTTTCATTTCAAGTCTTTTCCCATAATGTAAAGGTTGGTGATGTTCAGTATTTGCAGCTAATCGTTATCAGTTTTCAGGAGGATGCCCACTTCAGACAAATAAATATTGACAGCTATGGGCTATTTTAGGTCATAGTCCTTTGCTCAGTTAAATAAGACCATAAAGAGTAAAAGATGATATTATGTATTTTTAATTGACCCTAGATTAACAGAATAATGTGATTTTGTGTGACTAAAAAATCTCTTTGCATTTTAATCTGCAGCCAGCTATAATTTTTTGAAAGTTGTAATTTATGCTTCTTTGCAACATGCCACATTGTGGCATTTTGTATACAATTTGTGTACACAAATCACCAAATGTCTTGCTTATTGAATTTCCCAAAGAGTGAAGTTAATTGGAGATATCCCCATCTATAGGAGTATAATTTTTGCAGAGATATTGGGGTTGATTTACGTACTAAAATAGCTGAGAATCTTCACACAACAAATGGTCTGAATGTTCAATGATTCAATTAATGTTCAGATAAAATAAGTAAATGCTTTAAATGTTACCAAAAATGCTCCCATCCAAACAACATTTTGTTTAAATCTTCTTTTCTTTGGTACATGTTCCCCAGGGTAGTGCCCAGCCTCCGTGCCATTTGCTTGACAATCCCTAGCCTATTAGCCAATAAAATTCCCATTGCTGTTTTTTAACATTCAGCTCCTGTTGACTTTAATAGAGTTGGGATTCGGCACCCGCACTTTACACATGTTCGCTGAACCCTGGTCGAACCAAACCCAGGTGTGTTCGGATCATCACCAATCAAGAATACATGTCCCATAATGCGTAGCGCCAGCATGAATGCATGCCTGTGATTAAGAATATATACATTGTAGACAAAACTTCTTTGTAATATCATAAATGTACAAAATGGCTGTGTAGCACCAGTGCTGTGGGTGAAGTCCCTCATTTAACAGAGCCATCAATGTTCAGTTCTTGTACAGTCCAACTAATTTCTTGTAAGGTTTCGCCTTGCCAGCTCATCAGTGCCCAAAGTCAGGATGATGCCTGCACTGACACATACAGGCAGCCCAAGAAGGCAACACATTGAAGACACACCTCTACTTGTTCTCCACAGGAAGTGATTGAAAGTGGCTTTGTTTTTTGTAGTGGGCTGCCTGTGCATGTTAGTACATAGTGCATAGTGCAGTTAGTGTAGTCTTACCACAAGAATGGCTCTATGGGACCCTGCTAGGCAAAGGAGCAACCCTTAGAAAGGAAGGTGGAACAACGATAATGGGACTGGCCAAATGAGGAAGAAAGGAAAATTTTAAAAGGGGGAGAGGCAGAAACTAATGTAAGTGTGCTGAAATTTAAAAAAAATAGGGTTCACTATCACTTTTTAAATATTCTCTCTTTGTTATCATGTCACTGACAAGTTATGCCTAGCAACAAGCTCTCTAGTGAGACCTTGTTCTGCGTTTGTTGGTGCCTTACACTGAACATCAATGGAAATTACATTATTCTCTATGGTGCCTGTTTACATCAATGCAAAACAGAGTTTTTGAACAGGTGCAGGCACTTCTTTTGGTGCAATGCCACATGTTTTTTGCCTCACAGATGTCAATGCAAACTCTCCAAAAATGCATGTAAAACATATGTACATGCATTTTTAGTGCATTCATGACAAAATTTTGTGTATAAAATCCCTCTCCGACAAAAAAAGGAATAAAGAGAATTTGAGTTGCTATTAGCTACTGCACTTAAGAATTACCATTCTCTAATGAAGAATGCCTTACTCTGCATTACTATGACATCCATTTTACACATGGATACCATGTTGTGTGTTTTTATACTGTGTATATGTATGTTTGTGTGTGTGTGTGTAAAATATATATATATATATATATATAGATGTGTGTGTGTGTATGTGTGTATATATATATATACAGTATCTAACAAAAGTGAGTACACCCCTCACATTTTTGAAAATATTTTATTATATCTTTTCATGTGGCAACACTGAAGAAATTACACTTTGCTACAATGTAAAGTAGTGAGTGTACAGCTTGTATAACAGTGTAAATTTGATGTCCCCTCAAACTAACTCCCACACACAGCCATTAATGTCTAAACTGCTTGCAACAAAATTGAGTACTTCCCTAAGTAAAAAGGTCCAAATTGGACCCAAAGTGTCAATATTTTGCGTGGCCACCGTTATTTTCCAACATTTATTCAGGGCTGCGCTAAAAAACAAGATTCAGTGAAGAAAAATGCAAACTATAAACAATAAGTCCACATATACTGTAACAATGTTAATCTTGGATGTATGTCAGGTGTAAAGATAACCACACATGAATTAATCATCCGGCACGTCACCCAGTGCGTTTAAGACATAAGTGCGTCCACCACCTAATATAAGGAGGCTTACCAGACTCAGCTGGAAACTGAGCGTTTGGCTATTCCCCAGCCAGGGGCATATGTTGGATCCACCACACTTCCCACAGCACTATCTGAGCTCCTCCAGCTCCAAGCACTCTCATATGCCCACAAAGATGGAATAAGTCAGGCAGTAATTCTTCATGAAATCACTCCAAGGTGTCACCTAGGTGCCCGCTCATCCACTTAGACTCAGATGGCCCAGTGTTAACAAAAGCACCTTTCAAATGTCCTTCCTGTAAACACTAGCAGCTCTGTAAAACTCTGAAATCAGAGGGTGTCTGTGTTTGCTGGAGTTTCCAACGCTCAGTTTCCAGCTGAGTCTGGTAAGCCTCCTTATATTAGGTGGTGGACGCACTTATGTCTTAAACGCACTGGGCGACGTGTCGGATGATTCATTCATGTGTAGTTATCTTTCCACCTGACATACATCCAAGATTAACATCGTTACAGTATATGTGGACTTATTGTTTATCATTTGCATTTTTCTTCACTGAATCTTGTTTTTCAGTCTTGAATATATCTTGTCTCTGTATACTTTTAGTATTTGGCTGCAGCTGGTTTCTGACCTTAGCGCAGTTTATTTTTGTCCTCATTATTTTCCAACATTGCCTTAACATTCTTGGCCATGCAGTTCACCAGAGCTTCACAGGGTGCCACTGGAGTCCTCTTCCACTACTCCATGATGACATCACAGAGCTGGTGGATGTTAGAGACCTTGAGCTCCTCCACCTTCCGTTTGAGGATGCCCCACAGATTTTCAATAGGGTTTAGGTCTGGAGACATGCTCGGCCAGTCCATCACCTATACCCTCAGCTTCTTTAGCAAGGCAGTGGTTATCTTGGAGGTGTGTTTGGGGTTTCCTATACCTAATGACCATGGTGTAGGACACCAGACAACTCTGGTTCTATTTGAATAAACCAAGTCTACCACAGTTCACACACACCGCCGTTGGTCCACTCCTCGTGTTTCTGTCAACACAGAACGGATGTCAGTTCGTACCACCACCCTCACAATACCAGATCCCGACGTACTCACGACGGCCGTGACCCCTCGATGTCAAGTGACTTTCTCGGTACTTACGGTTGTACATGACACTGTATGACTTCGTCTTGTACGAGGAGAGGGAAGTCTCAGACCCGGAGTCCCGTCATAAGGTTGTACTATTGTTGGGGTTTGTGTGGAGGTTCTATTGGTGACGGAACGATTTCTTCGACTCCCATATCCACTACCTGACCGGCTCGTACA
>BLSH010103599.1:1208422-1234213 GCA_018402905.1 Glandirana rugosa | reverse complement strand
CCACCACCAGTCACCCATCAGTGACCACCACCAGACACCCGTCACCCATCAGTGACCACCGCCAGTCACCCATCACCTATCAGTGACCACCGCCAGTCACCCATCACCCATCAGTGACCACTGCCAGTCACCTATCACCCATCAGTGACCACTGCCAGTCAGCTATCACCCATCAGTGACCACTGCCAGACACCCGTCACCCATCGGTGACCATCGCCAGTCACCTGTCAGTGACCGTCACACCCATGAGTAAACATCGCCTGTAAAAGTCTCACACATTTGGCATTGCCATACTCAAGGGGAGTAGTAGAATGTATTTTGGGGTGTCATTTTTGCTAGGTACATGCTATGTGTTGGAAATATCACATAAATGGACAACTTTGTGTAAAAATAAAAGCATTTTCATTTTTTTCCCACATTTTCCAAAAACTACTGGAAAAAAATGACATGTTCAAACGACTCATTATGCCTCATAGATTATACATTGTTGTGTTTTGCTTTCCAAAATGGGGTCATTTTTTGGGCAATTCCATTGTCCTGGTGCTCCAGGACCTTCAAAAGTGTAATAGGTGGTTGAGAAATGAGATGTGTAATTTATGCTTGTACAACGCCTGAAGGTACTAGTTCAATGTTGGGCCTCTGTATGTGGTCAGGCTATGTAAAAGTCTCACACATGTGGTATCGTCATACTCAGGAGGAACAGCAAAATGTATTTTGGGGTGTCGTTTTTGCTATGTACATGCCATGTGTTGGAAATATCTTATAAATGGACAACTTTGTGTAAAAAATAATGCGTTTTCATCTTTTTCCCACATTTTCCAAAAACTACTGGAAAAAAATGAACAGTTCAAAAGATTCATTATGCCTCATAGATTATTCTTTGGGGTGTTTGCTTTCCAGAATGGGGTTATTTTGTGGGCAATTCCATTGTCCTGTTGCTCCAGGGCCTTCAAAAATGTGATAGGCCGTCAGGACATTAGATGTGTAATTTATGTCCCTAGAATACCTGACGGCACTCCCTGCATGTTGAGCCTCTGTATGTGGCCAGGCTGTGAAAAAGTCTCAGACATGTGATATCGCCATACTCAGGAGGAGTAGCAGAATGTGTTTTGGGGTGTAATTTGTGGTATGCATATGCTGTGCGTGAAAAATAACCTGTTACAATGACAATTTTGTGAAAAAAAAGAAAAGAAAAATTACAACTTCAAAAAATTCACCATGCCTCTTACTAAATACCTTTGGAATGTCTACTTTCCAAAAAGGGATCATTTTGGGGGTATTTGTACTTTCCTGGCTTGTTAGGGTCTCAAGAATTGAGATAGGCCGTCAGTATATCAGGTGTGATCAATTTTCAGTGATTGGCACCATAGCTTGTAGACTCTATAACTTACACAAGGACCAAATAATATACACTTATTTGCGTTATTTTTACCAAAGATAGGTAGCAGTATAAATTTTGGCCAAAATTTACAAAGAAAAGTTACTAATTTGCAAAATTATATGACAAACAAAGAAAAGGCATTTTTTCACAAAATGTTCAATCTTTTTTTATTTATAGCACAAAAAATAAAAAAAAAAACCCTAGTGATTAAATACCACCAAAAGAAAGCTCTATTTGTGTAAAAAAAGGACGCAAATTTCATATGGGTACAGTGTTGCATGACTGAGTAATTGTCATTCAAAGTGTAATAGCCCTGAAAGCTGAAAAATGGCCTGGATAGAAAGGGGGTTTTCGTGCCCAGAATTGAGGTGGTTAATGGCTGTATGTTGAGTTATTTTGAGGGGACAGCAAATTTACACTGTTATACAAGCTGTACACTCACTACTTTACATTGTAGTGTTATTTCTTCAGTGTTGTCACAAGAAAAGATATAATAAAATATTTCCAAAAATGTGAGGGGTGTACTCACTATTGTGAGATATGGTGTGTGCATATATATATATATATATTTATATATATATATATATATATATATATATATATATATATATATATATATATTGGTGTTTGTGTCTCACCCAGCACTTATTGTGATGAGATTGTTTTTTCGGGTCATATATGACGCACATGGGAAGATACACTGATTAAAAGAACAGAGATCCCTTCTAAGTATCTGGAGCATAGTGACTCCAGGTCATGAGGACAAAGGGGATTTGTAAAGAAGCTGCATGCTTGAAAACGTGTTGCAAAATTACAACTCGGTCAACAATGACAATGAAAACAGAGTGGCACTTGAGTAGGAATTGTAGGTGTAAATACTGCAAAATCAGATATCTAAAGCATTTGTGTTACTCTGCCGCTAAATTTAGTTTACCTCAGTTAATCCTCATTCAATTTATGGATAACATCTTATCTTTATATTGCATTGCTCCTTTGCTTCAGAGGGATGATTTGCATGCATCCCTTTGAAATGGGGTTAATTTCAAGCACATAGACAGTAATGTTCATTATTATATTTTTTCCTTAACTCAGCAGAAAATAAACTAATATAGCCCTAAACTGACTATTTCTAATTTTCAAGCATGCTCATATTGTGGTACCATCACAACCTGCTCATCAGTTGTTTCAAATGCTCTACATTTTCCCAAAAATATGAAACCCAAACCAAAAAAGACTGGGCTTTAAATGCAAATTTTGACTTGTCGCGAGTCAGTAGTTAAGCCCTCATCTTCATCTATGATGTGCAAGAGGCAAGATGAGGGTGACAGGAGAGTAACTAGAGAGTTCCTGTTCATTGATTTTACAGTTGTGTTTATACTGACTAGATTGTATTTGGCAGCAATTTTTGTGAATAGTGGCAATGGGAAGTGTTTCCCTTAACTTGTAAAACAACTCATTCAATTTTAAAATTGAAATGAAAGGCAAAACATTTGCATTACTTCCCAGTGATTACCTGTGGGGGTGTAAAGGGGGGGTGGGGGGCGGTGTTGTGCTGTCAGTTATAGCCGGCTGTGCTGATCAGTGTATTCTGAGGGTGGAAAAGTATCCCTGCTGTCCGAATACAAGGCTAAGTGGGGAGAATTCTCACATCCACACACTCGACTCATGTTTGGCCAGTCATAGTTCCTTTGAAGGCACATTAGCTGTCTGACCTCTGGATAATGCCATATTTTATATGCATTGAATGGGCTAATCACTTACAGATCTGCCCTTTTGGAACAATATACTGTATTGAAGTACAATCGTTAACATTAGTCTCGGGGCTAGGATAAGGGTACTGTCTACTCCCCCTTCACTGTTGGCCATTCGCAATGCTCTTAATGTTACATAAAGTGGGGTTCCACACAGATTTTTTCAAGTCCTTTGCCTATATAGACTTACCTTTGAAGGGAAAAAAAATTGTATACTCACCCTAAGTCGCTTGTTGCTAGGTGGTCTCTGTAATCTGCCCCTATTAGGTCCTAGGCTATTCTCCTCACTTCCTGCTTCCCCTGGCCTCTTGGGAGATGTGACTCATCAGGAGTCAGTGGGCTTCCCTGTACTGTAAAATCATGTTATTTCCAGACAGTAATGACACGATTTAAGGCGGACCGAGATCGAGGAGTGCATGATGGTTTCCCACCATGCACTTCTTTCAGAAAGAGATGCCAGGAGACTACAGATGGGCTTCAGCTGCCCTCACCTAAAATGGAAAAGTCCAGCAGTGAGAGAAACAAAATTGTGAGTAAAAAATACATGTTATTACTAGGCGGTTTGAAAGTAAGGAAACAAAAGGTTACATCTATTTATTATTAAAAGAGTGGATGCCAAAAAAAAAATTCTGGGTGGAACTCCTCTTTAATGATACTCCTAGTGACAAATACCATTTGAAAACGGACTACAGCCTGCTGCTGGGCTTTTTACAAATGTGTTACTATTATTTCTGAATTGAATGCATTTATTTTATACATGATTGGGCATATATCTTTATAAATACCACATTTGGAGACCAGAACTTCCAGAAGATTGTTTGCATACAAGTCCCCACCAAAAAGTACAGTGTCCAGTGTTTTGCAAAACTAAAATATCTGAATACTTCCAGGGGGATCAAGAAGGATTTTTTTTTCCTCTCTGGAGCAAATTGGATTATGCTTTACTGGGTTTTACCTTCCTCTGGATCGACTGTGGGTATAGGATTGTGTATATGGAGGTTTTCCATTTTTCTTTTTTTCTTTTTTCTCTCTATTGATTGAACTATCATGGGTGCTTAACCTGTGCCCCCCCCCCCAGCTGTTGCAGAACTACAAGTCCCATCATGCCTCATGGGACTTGTAGTTCCGCAACAGCTGGAGGGCCACAAGTTGAGCACCCATGAAATATGGACTTGTGTCTTTTTTTCAAGTTGACTAACTATGTTACTAAGTAACTATGAAATTTCAGTTTGAGGTGAGCTTGGATTTTAATCTGCTCAATGATGTTTGGGGATTTAGATATAATGACACCCTGGAGTAAATCATCCCCAGTGCAAAAGAGCAGTAGACCATATGGGCTCCTAGTGGAGCACAGTTCTGTAGGCTCTTTGTATATTTATCAATATTTACTTCCATTGGAGCATAGTATAAGAATGCATTTTTAAAAAGCCACACCAAAGCTTCATACAGTAGGAACATGCTCTATACGTATATTTCTGCCCTAACTCACTCTGAATTATTCCTTACAGAAACAATCTTGAAAACAGTTGAAATCTTAAATAGAAAGCACATCGGCAGTGCACTCACTGGTAAGCAGCTTGTCATAATCTTCTGTCTGTAATATTGTGTTTAATTGTATGAAAACTTTAATTACTAGGATGTGATAGAGCCTTTGTTGTGTTTCCATGTATGTTTTGCATTCCATATAAGAGATTAATGCTTCCAAAACAGAAATATCAGTTTTTGGTGGACATCCAGTAGTAAAAAAAAAGCTGCTTTTGCAAGTTTTTGAGCATTATAGCGTTTTTACAGCTTGAAAATGTCTCTCAGAACCCACTAGTCTTGGTTTTTTTTACAGCTCAAAAACGTCACTGCTAAAAACAGTTGATAACAGGCTATGTGTGCTTGAACACATAGGATAACATGACGGGGAGTTTATTGACTGTAGAAAAAAACATCTGCAGCTAAAATCAGCTGCTGTAAAAACGTCAAAAAACATCCTGTGTGCATGAGGCCTTGGGGTCCATGCACTGTCCAAAAAAAGATTACCTCAGAAAACGCACCATGAAAAATGCTCAATGTGAGCATTTTATGCTGGCGTTTAGAAGTGTTTTGGAGAGTTAATGTTTATATCTGTTCTTACAGCAAAATATTTCCCACATACTGTATTATCAGGGGTCATTTTGGAACAAGAGAACAAAAAGGATTGTGAGAGCAGAGCAGGAGCATACTGAGAAATCAGAGGGCTCTGCCTTTCTCTTCTAGCTTAAGCTTTCATTTCGACATCGAGCATTTCATCATTCTGATTTTGTTGCGAAGGCAATTAAGTCAGAAAGCACTGGAAAACAAGAGATCCAGACGTCGATATTGGATGCATCCTTTGATATCCCAGTGGTTTTCTTTTGGATATTTTTCAACTTTGTATGGCGAGCTGCGACAAAAACCTGATGCATTTTTTGGTTTCACATGGGTGTCTTTTGCCACATTTGAAAACCTTCTGGAGCGCTAATGATCCAGGCTCACCCACATGGACACACACCTGCAGATTAGTATGTCACCAGAGGAATGAGTCCTCGTCACACTCAGGTAGGTTGCAATGCAAAAAAAAAAATTCTCATCAATATTTTTTATTTTTTATTTTGCTTGCTGTAAACCAATAATTTTATTATTTATTTATTGTGATCACTTTCTTTATAATCAAAACAATTTGTTACATTTATTTTTTATGAATATTATTATATTATTTTTTTTTATTATTATTATTTTTTTTTTCTTGGTTAACAAGTTAACAATATTTCTATTCTAGGTTTCTGACAACAGGGCAGAGTTTTGTGTCTCTCCAGCACTATTTTCTACTTGGGGTGAGCACAGTGGCAAAGATTACCAGGAAGACATGCTTAGCTCTGTGGGAGGAATTATGCCATGTTGTGATGGCTGAGCCAAGAGAAAACATGTGGGAACTGGTGGCTGCTGAATTCTGGGAGAAAATGCAGTTCCCCAACTGTACACTCATTACTGTATAGGAGCACTTGATGGCAAACACGTAAAGGTGAAGCCTATGGCAGCCATGGTGATGGTAGAATCTTCCGTGAGTCTGCTTTTGGTTGTCGGCTATATCACGGATGGCTCTGGATTCCCTCAAGAAGGCCTCTCCCAGGCACAACAGAGCCTATTCTGTCGCTAGTAATCATGGCGGATGAGGCTTTTGGACTGTCTGAGAACTTACAGAAATAATGTTTTAATCGGTAGGGAGAGCGCCTACTGTAAACCTGTGCCAAGAAACCCAGGTCACAGTGTCCAGTTGATGGACTTACATTCCACTGCAGAGGTCATAAACAATAGAAACCCAATTTGCAGACGTCTTTGTTCCCCAAAAGGTCAAGTGACTTGGCAGGACACACATATTTAGTTTAGTTTGTAATTATCACTTCAGTTAAATTTTTATTCAATTATTTATAAGGGTTTTTTTCTGGAAAATTTTAATAAAGGTTTTCTATTTAACATCTGTATGTTTTCTCCATTGTTATCTCAGTATTTGCATTCAGTACTTTGCTAGGCACAGTTCAGTTTTTTGTAATGTGTTACAAAGAACTGAGCTGTGCCTAGCAAAGCACTAAACGATGCATTCCCAGTTCAGTAGTTGAAAAGCACAGTTCAGTACTTTCTAACGCACAAAAGAGTGCATAAAAATATCTGAACCCTGCCTAACAAATTACCAAACTGTGTGTTCACAATTCTGTTGTTTGTGAGCCAGAGTTCTGTTGATTGTGATGCACAAAACTGTGCGTTACAGTGAACATAACTCTGCCTTGCAAACTACTGAACTGTGCGTTCACAGTTCACTACTTTGTTATGCACAGTTCAGTACTTTCTAATGCACAAAATAGTGCATTACAAATAACTGCACAGGGAGCCCCAGAGCGGAAGACACAAAGAATTAGTGCAGGGGCAGCATGACTTGGTGGTCAGGGGAGACAACGTAAGTCTCAGGGTCAAGGATAGGTCATTGTTAGGGCCCTTGGGAGTGGTGAGTAATCCCTGGGGGGTGGGGGGTTATAAATAGGTGTGGGGCGTAGCTGAGAGGGGGCCAGTGGAGTAAGAATGTGGACCAAGTAGCTTCCCACCCTCCCTCCCCTGTTTGTGTTTGCAGTGATGTTTTCTTACAGGCTTTGGCAGTGGGTTGGCGGGTGTTGGTCTTTGACAGTAAGATAAAATTCAGGATAAGGAAGGGTTTGGGACACATCGGAGGTATGTGTCACTATGGTGTATTCCAGCTAACGGAGGTTTAGCCGGAATGTTGGAATGGTTGCACTGCAAGTAAGGTTCGTCTCTGAGTCGGTGTTCTACGGCTGGAGGCCTGGTATGGTATTAGTTATACAGTGCGGGTTTGGAACCTAATTTAATTTTGAGGGGGTGCCGTCACAGACCAACATTCTCAGGGACGTATAAGTGATGCTGATATCTTTTGTTAAAGAATGTTGTTTGAAGTTTATTTTTCATGTTAAGTTATTACTTGAATAAACAGGCTACTATGGCCATTTTTAACTCCAAACAGTGGTGGTCTCCAATTATTTTTAAGGATAAGGTTGGGCAGGAATAGAGGTGGAATGGCAGTTTGCTGAAAGCAAGCCCAAAGTTGGGTCCATCGGATCTACACAAGCCATGTGCCTAACAAATGAAGAGAAATGTACGTTTACAGTTCAGTGGTTTGTAAGCCAGAGTCCTGTTCTTTGTAACGCACAAAACTGTACAAAAACGCACTTAAAAATTTCTGAACTGTGTGTTAACAGTTCATTGCTTTGTCAGGCACAGTTCAGTCATTTGTAAAGCCCTGGTTTGTGCATTAAAAAGGAATGAACGGTGCCTAACAAAGTACTGAACTGTGTGTTCACAGTTAATCCATTTGTAAGGCACAGTTCTGTTTTTTTAATGCGCAAAAATGTGCGTTAACAAGAAATGAGCTCTGAAAAACAAACTTCTCACCTGGAGGAATACATGTCAAGATTTTGGCTGCAATGCAGCTGACAGATAAACTAAATAAATGGAAGACAGGGGCGCACGCACGCAGCTCAACCGAGCAGATATGCCACGCTGGGATTACAGAGGCATAGCTCCGACCTGCCAACCCAAATCTTTCCACGTTAGCAGCGTTCTGGTTGCCCCACCAGTGCAGAAGGTTGCCATGGTGTCTACGAGCTCCAAAACTAAGCCAAAGGCAAGGACAATCCGAGAAGCCCAGGCGCAGGCTACTTCCAAGATGGGACTGCTTCCTCTCCTCTGGCCTCTCCAGCTCGAGCGAGAACACAACCTGCACAGGACAATGCCAAGGACGATAATATCCTCTCTCACGTGAGTAGTGGCATTGACCTCCCCTTATTTTGACTTTCCCAACAAGATTTTTCAAGCAAATTGGAACAATGCTACAGTCAGCTTTGCATTTCACCTGTGAGCATATTACTGACTGCCTACCCCATGAGATCAGGAAGCTGGGGCAGAGAACAAGAGACTTGGAGACTCATATGGATGATATGGATCTAACCTCTGTGCTATTGAAGCCTGACAGGAGGAGAACATAATGCTCCTATGCCGTTTAGAGGATGCTGAAAACCATTCATGCAGATCTAACTTAGGTGTGTGGGGACTACCTGACACTATGGGGTTGATTTACTATAGCTTGAAAGTGCAAAATTTGGTGCAGTTATACACAGTTATGCTCAGCTTCAAGGTTTTATTGTCAAAGCTTGATTGAACAAGCTGAGGTTAGAAGCTGATTGTCTAGCATGCACAGCTGCACCAGTTTTTGCACTCTCCAGCTGTAGTAAATCAACCCCTATAAATCTAATACCACCGCTCTATTCAAGGAGCTTATGCCATCGCTCAGTATCGAGCACTTGGAGATGGACAGAGTCTATCGTACACTGACCAGAAAGCAAGCTGATGGTCCTCCCAGGGACATTATAGTAAAGTTCCATTTCTACCACACTAAAGAATAGCTCCTACCTGCTGCATGCAACAAGAACTCTTTAAATTTCCATGGTCATACATCAAATTTTCTCTGATCTGGCCCCACTCTCTAACATGAAGCAGAGTGCTATGGAGCCACAGATTCAGGTTTTGCTTGAACATCAGATCCATTATTTCTGGGCCTTCTCCTTTGCTCTCAAGTTCACCCACAACAGAAAGCAATATTCCAGTTCCACTCCAGATCATCTGCAATGACTTCTCATTGACGTGCAACTGGCTACTTCAGAAGACCCTGATCATTCAACGTCACCTTGCACCCTTAACGGTTGCCCTCTGGCACATACAATGCCATACTGCAGCGTACCGTCAAGGAATCTACTCCCAAGACAAAGGGCTCCCCAGTTCGGCAGCCTAGATCTCACCTCTCCTCTTAATTGGCTCCTGTATGAGGACCCCCACATGCAGCAAGTCTGTTTAGCATGTTCTTCAATCCAGGTTGCCTTCTTGCAAGGCCACTGTTTTCAGTAATTTTATGGAACTACGCTCTTCTGCTTATTTAGTGGGAGCTATAGTTAATAATTACCCGTTATTCACAAACATTTGCTTCCTTATGGGTTCATACTCCTGACTCATTCTGCTTTCCTTGCATTGCTTTTTGCTCAATGATTCGATTGCACTAATCATGTTCTATTGTGCTTGCTACATTCTTATTTCATATTGCTGCTTTTCTAGGGACTCAGAGGGGAACTTCTTTGTTGTTTTTTATATCTGGGCTCTTATTTGCCTATTTCATCACTTTTGTGGCTAGAGGAATTTACTTTACCTTAGTCTCCAGGTCCTAACCTCTACCTCTGACCCCCCCATTTGTTAGTAACATTTATAATATGATACTGTTCTTTTACATGTTATTATTGACCCATTTTGCTTATTGTACCTGATTACACATTTGATTGACCAGGTGGTTTTCTTCTCCTCTTCTTTTTCACCAGTCCTCCCTCTTCTTACCCCCCCCCCCCCTTGCCCTTTATCTACTTCCTTTACCTACTCCTTATTTTCCCCTCTTCCCCTCCCTTTTCTCTTACTGCGAAGAGTTACTGTATTGCCATTTGAATGCTGCTAAGCTTATTCTCACTGTTCTCGCAGAGGGCCAATGGGTTAAATTACTTCCCTCAGGAAGGTGTCACTGCACTCCCACTTAATCCTTTCTTTTGGGTGTTTTGATCCTGGAGATGGAATGTTTTATCTGGGTGTTTATACCCGGTGGTTATAACTACTCCTTAAAGTGATTGTAAAATCTCATTTTTTTTTCTTAAAAATAACAAACATGTTATACTTACCTGCTCTGTGTAATGGTTTTACATATATCAGCCCTGATCCTTCTCTTCTTAGGACTCTGTTCTGTTCTCCTGGCCCCTCCCTCCTGACAAGTGCCCCCACAGCAAGCAGCGTGCTATGGGGGGCACCTGAGTGTCCATTCAAACAGGCCCGCCCCTCTCTCTCCTCATTGGCTCACTGACTATGACAGCAGCAGGAGCCAATGGCAATGGTAACATCGCTGGATAGAGATGGGCTTATTTAAGTATAAGAGGGGCTGAGGGGGGTTGTTGAATACAGAAGGCTTTTTATCTTAATGTATTAAGATAAAAAAAATGCCTTTACAATCACTTTAGTCTCGAAATCTATGGACACAACGTGAACAAATCTTTTTCCTTTTGATATTCAGTTGGCTCTTAAAGTATATCTACTTCATAATGCCATCCCGAATGTATCCCCAGTGACACTCTGGGAGGCCCACAGACCTATTATCCGGGGTACGTACATTGAAAAAGCAATGCAACTTAAATGGGATAAGATTGCTCGCCACCAACCTTTGGAGAGAGCTTTCCAGTCACACTTTTTAGCATCCCAGACTCCCCTACCACCTCCAATAAAACTCAACTTGAGAAAACTTGAGTAGAACAAGATCTCTTTGGTGGAGGCAGCCAAAAAGTCTATCAGGTGGTCTCATTATACTTATTATATGAAGGCAAATAAGCCAGATACTCTTCTGGCTTTGCTTCTTTGTCAGTTACATCTTGATAGGAAACCAATCCGCCTTAAAATACTTAGGAAACATACATCAGTGTATCCTTAAGATTTAAAAGAGTTCAAGGCCCCTCTCTCCCATTTATATGCTGAAAAAGGTAAGTTTTCCTCCTCCCTAGCTGACTCAGTTCTAGCAGATCTCGATTTGCTCACTTTAAACACTGGTCAACATTCCTCCTTAGATCGATCTATTTCAGTCGAGGAGGTTTTATGTGCTATTAAGACCTTGAAAATTAACAAGTGCCCTGGTCCAGATGGCCTACCTGCTCCTATAACGCATTACTCAAGCAACACTTGTTTAGACCAGAGACTCTTACGGCTATTATTGCCATGATACCCAAGCCAAATACTGATATGACCACTTGGTTGAATTATAGACCGATATCCTTGCTTTAGTTATTAGTCCTTACTTTCCGATTAAATTCTATAACAGGCTCCTTGGTTAAAAAAAGACCAAGTGGTTTCATTCCCTATAGACAGGCAGCCAATAATGTACATAGAGACTTTATCTTAGCCTATGTAGCACACCATTAATGTATTCCTGCATACTTTTTATTGCTGGGTGTACGCTAAACATTTGACACACTGTTGTGATCTTATCTGCATTATATCCTCAGAAAGTGGGGCTTCAGCCCTAAATTCCTAGCATGGATTTCAGCTCTCCATGCCCAGATTTTGGCATATATTAAGTATGTGGGTTATAAGTTAGACAAGTTCACTATTTCTTGGGGGATGAGACAGGGTTGCCCTCTGTCTCCCCTCCTTTTTGGTCTTGGCTATAGAGCCTCTGGCTGCATTGATTCGCTCCAACCCTGATATACGAGGCATTGAGGTAGCTAATTATCACCATAAATTATGTTTGTTTGCAGATGACATTCTCCTGTTTCTTATCACTCTTATGACGCCTAACTTGCTTTGAACTTTGGAGCAGGCAAAGAACGGGGAACCGCCGATGTAAACACGGCGGTTCCCCGCTCTGTTAGTGGGGGCATGGGAGATCTACTGATCCCTATCACTGGGATCAGTTAGATCTCTCATGCCCATGGTAGCCCAGCCCCTCCACAATTAGAACACACACAGGGAACATATTTAACCCCTAGGTCGCCCCCTGCAGGTTAACCCCTTCACTGCCAATGACATTTATACAGTAATCAGTGGACATTTAAATTTCTGATCGCTGTATAAATGTCATTGGTCCCAAAAAAGTGTCAAAAATGTCCGACATGTCCGCTGTAATATCGCAGTACCGCTAAAAATCTCAGATCGCCGCCATTACTAGTAAAAAATAAAATAAAAACCCCAGAAATGAATTCTCATCATCCATAAACGCAGCCACTTTTGCGCAAACCAATCGATAAACGCTGATTGTGATTTTTTTTATATATTTTTTTTGGATTTTAATAAAAAAGTAAGAAATTTGGGTTTTTTTGCAAAATTGTCGCTCTTCTTTTGTTCATAGCGGTGATCAGAAATGACACAGAGGTGATCAAATACCACCAAAAGAAAGCTCTATTTGTGGGGAAAAAAGGACGCAAATTTCGTTTGGTTACAACATCGCACGACCGCGCAATTGTCAGTTAAAGCGACACAGTGCCGAATCGCAAAAAAGTGCTCTGGTCCTAACCTGGGAAATTCTTTCGGGGCTGAAGTGGTTAAATTACCCCTGTATGTGACTACAGCTTCTAAGCAAACCATTGCTAAAGCCTGGAAGGCTTCTAATTTATGTCTCCTGAAGCCTAGGTTTCCACTATTGGGACCTGAAAGTCACGTGGGTTTACTGCAATTTTTTTGGGACTTGAAGTTGCACAGATATGAAAGGTACTCATTGGAAATCATGGGGTACGACTTGTCGTGTGACTTTGCAGTCCCAAGTCACATGGCAAGTTGCACTAGTGGAAACGTAATCTGGGACTAAGAATAGCATAACGCAATTTATTTATTATACACAGTAAAATTGAAGCTTCCTTATCTGACCATGTCCCCAAACACCTTAGAGTCTGGAAACATTGGGTTGATCATTTTTTGCCTCCTAATTTTGACCAATCCTTGTTGGAGCCTTAATTAAGCCTTTTGGGGATATAGCCTTTTTATACTGCTGAGCCCCCATGTACTACCTGGCTTATGAGAGACTCCGAACCCCCCTCCCCCCCTCTTTTCTCTCTCTTCTTCTTCTCCCATCTGTTCTTTTCTTTTTCTTTTCACTCTATTCATGACCTTAATTCTGTTTGTTTTTTTCGCAAATGGTTTAATAATTTACACGCTGCGCTTGTTATTGTGGAGCTTTTAGGCACAGTTTCTTCCCTCACATTGCAGGGTTGCCTTGTATGATTACTTATCAAATTTATAGCTTCATTTAGTATTGTTTATTCTCTGCTTGTAATAGCTAAAGATTTAACATGTATACTCCTATTACATTGCACTTTTGTACAAGCCCTTCTTATTGCCTGTACACTGGTCTGCACTCTCAATAAAACTTTTGAATAAGAAATAAATGGAAAACAACAACATAGTTTATAAGTAAACACATTTCTATTTTGTTTTCAAATCATTTTTTTATATTTTTTACAAAATTGGCCACTAAACAAGGCCAAAAACCATAGGGGGTCACCAATAAATTAACAAAAATGACAGCAAAATAGGCCAAGAATAAGTGCCAAAAAATAATAAAAACATAGGCCACAAAAATGGCCCTAGATGACTTATTCTCCATAGTTATGGAGAAAAAAATATCAAATAGCCAGAAAAAAAAAAGGCCTACAGGTCCTGATATACAGGATATTGTGACAAAGGCTGGGGACAGGAGAAATCAGGGGGGGCTGAGAGATGTTTCTGGGTCAGTGGATAAAGGCATGGGAGTGGAAAGGAGAAGGGGGGCCTTGAGTAACTGGGAGTTGGTGATAGATAGGAGGGGGGCATGGCAGAGGTGCAAGTGGAGGAGCAGGGCAGTTTCTCAGTAAGGGCAATGGCAGGCCACTTTGTTCCGCTGCCTGGCAGTCTGCAATAAAGCCACAAATATTTTTGCACACCTCATGCTCGATTTTGTCCCTCGCAAAACATCTCAGTTGGCACCAGAGATGGTAGAGCATGGCACTCTCATCCCTAGGGTCTACAAAGGGATCCTGCTCCAACAGGGCTCTATTATGGTAATGGCCTTTGGCCAGCAGATCCATTAGAAGCTGGAGCATCACCTTGGTCTCAGCAGTTTGCTTCCTACGGCCTCTGCTCTGACTGGTGTGTCCTCTCGTGTGTCTCTCTGTTGTAATTGTTATAGAGAGTGTTTAACCAAAAAAATTGATTAAGCTGAGCAATAGATAAACATACAGTCAGGTCCATAAATATTGGGACATCGACACAATTCTAATCCAGACTTCAGGCTGTAATTGCAAAGGATTTGCAACCAAGTATTAAAAAGTGAAAGTTTGATTTATGATTGTTAATCTGTCCCATTACTTTTGGTCCCTTAAAAAGTGGGAGGCACATATACAAACTGTTGTAATTCCTACACCGTTCACCTGATTTGGATGTAAATGCCCTCAAATTAAAGCTGAAAGTCTGCAGTTAAAGCACATCTTGTTCGTTTAATTTCAAATCTATTGTGGTGGTGTATAGAGCCAAAAAGATTAGAATTGTGTCGGTGTCCCAATATTTATGGACATGACTGTATACCTGAAGATCTAGCACATCAACACTTGCAGACTGGTCTGATGCTCCGGGCATGGTTGGAGGGGTGATCACTGGTGTACTCAGCAGAGTACCTGAGGTAGACGGTATGAAAGGTTTCCCAGCATCCTCTTCTGCTGCATTATCAGAACTGTCTGGAGAGTTTATGCTACCTGTGATATTAAAGTCTTGTATTTTTTTTGTTTAAAAAATAACAAATATATCATACTTACCTACTCTGTGCAGTGGTTTTAAACATAGCAGGCCAGATCCTTCTCTTCCCGGGTCCCTCGCCGGTGCTGCTGGTGCCTTCCTCCTACTGAGTGCCCCCAGAGCTTGTAGCTTTCTATGGGGGCACCCGAACCGCTGCTCTGTGGGTTCGATCAGACAAGGAGCTGTAGCTCGGCCCCGCCACCTCTCTCTCTCTCCTCATTGGCTCACCGACTTTGATTGACAGCAGCGGGAGCTAATGGCGCCCACTGTGTGTCTGAGCCAATCAGGAGGGAGAGTCCCGGACAGCTAGTCTCTCGTGCAACATTGCTGGATCGAGACGAGGCTCAGGTAAGTATTAAGGGGGCTGAGGGGATCTGCTGCACACAGAAGGTTTTTTATCTTAATGCATAGAATGCATTAAGATAAAAAAATCTTCTGCCTTTAAAACCACTTTAAGCCCGCCATAGATGGATCAAATCTCAGCTGGTTTAGCAGGGACCAGCCGATATTCGATCCATCTATGGTCAGGCTGGTTGTACTAAATTAATCCATCAATTGACTTCAGTACAACCAGACTGTTGGATCTTGTTTTAATGCAATCACTGGCAGCGGTCATAGCCACTCACCCAGTATAAACTAATGGCACAGTATTAATGTATATATACATGCAAGCCTCCTGCATGTATCCCTACCTTGCAAATGTCAACCCCTTCAGTAATAGCAGCCCCACAAAATTCTGGAATCAGTGGGTGGCTCTCTGCTGGAGCTCAGTGGGTGGAGTTGTGATGTCACAAGACTCCCCACCCATCTCTACACTGTCCTACTTTGCTATTCCTGAGTTTTGAGAAACATCCTTTCAAAACCCAGAAAATACACCACATGACTTCAGCATGCTCAGTCATGCTGAGGTGTGGAGCAGCTAATCCTGGGACAGCTGGAGGAGAAAGCAGGGGGGGAGTGTGAAGCTCTGTATGCTCGTGCATGAGATAAGGAAATGATCTGTCACTCGCACAAAATTTGGAAGAAACGTCTCCTTTTTAGCAAGCAGTCCTTTTTTTTTTGGCAGGATTACTCAGAGTTGGATTAACTCTTTGTGGCAAAACCAGGCACAGATGACATGACACCCTCTCCTGTACAAGCTACAAGTGTTAGTAAAAATGTTTTTTTCCGTGTTTACATCCACTTTAATGCATTACGATAAAAAGCCTTCTGTGTGCAGCAGACCCCCTCAGCCCCCCTAATACTTACCTGAGCCCCATCTCTGTCCAGCGATGTACACAAGTGTCTCAGCCATCTGGGACTGTCCCTCCTGATTGACTGAGACACAGCAGTGGCGCCATTGGCTCTCGCTGCTATCAATCAAAGTCAGTTAGCGTTAGCCAATCAGGACAGAGAGGCGGGGGGGGGGCGAACCGCAGCTCCATGTCTGAATGGACACATGGAGCTGTAGCTCGGCTTGGGTGCCCCCATAGCAAGCTGCTTGCTGTGGGGGCACTCTACAGGAGGGAGGGGCCAGGAGCTCCAGCCAGGGACCCAAGAAGAGGAGGATCTGGGCTGCTCTGTGCAAAACCACTGCAACAGAGCAGATTAGTATAAGGTTTGTTATTTTTATAGAAAATAAATGAGACTTTACAATCACTTTAACTCCCATACGCTTGGCCTTACAGAGTTGGTTAGTAGCAGTTTCAAACTTAGCATGAAATTCACTTCCAGTTGACTCCAATACATTTCAAAAAAAGTGTCCTGAATGAAAGCTCTCAGGATTTATCAGTGAAATATCAACTAAACTGAGTTTTCCAGGTTACTATCGACTTCACTTTAGGCCAAATTTTCAGAGGAGTTAAACTCCGACTCCAATACATGCTAGTGAAAGTGTCTTGAGATGAAAAGTTGACCCTGCTGAAAATGTCACTAAATGCACATCTGTCCTAAGGTGACCAGATTTTTAAAATGAAAGCAGGGGACATTTCTTTTATTTTTATTTTTTTATTGGCAAATAGTAAACTATTTCATAAGCATATTCTCCAATGATATATGCAGTGTATGTGGTATGTGTTTATGTAATGATTGTATGATATATACATTATTTCTGGAAATCATTTCATACCAGCCCCATAACATTATTATACCAGCCCAACCGCATAACGTTATTATTTTATTGTTCATAAAAGGGAAAACCATGCATTTTAAAGCACATTTCAAGAGTGTATTATACTCACCAGTGCCCATCAGCGAAGCCTCGTCAGTGCCCATGAGCGCAGCCTCGTCAATGGCCATCAGCGCAGCCTCGTCATTACCCATCAGCGCAGCCTCCTCAGTGCCTATCAGTGCAGCTTGATCAGTGCCCATCAATGCAGCCTCACCAGTGTCCATCAATGCAGCCTCATCAGTGACAATTAAATCAGCTTCACCAGTGCCCATCAATGCAGCCTCATCAGTGCCCATCAGTGTAGCCTCATCAGTGTCCATCAGTGAAGCCTGATCAGTGCCCATCAATGCAGCCTCACCATTGTCCATCAATGCAGCCTCATCAGTGCCAATTAAATTGGCTTCACCAGTGCCCATCAATGCAGCCTCATCAGTGCCTATCAGCTCAGCCTCATCAGTGCCCATCAGTGTAGCCTCATCAGTGTCCATCAGTGAAGCCTGATCAGTGCCATCACTGCAGCCTCACCAGTGCCCATCAGCTCAGCCTTATCAGTGCCCATCAGCTCAACCTCATCAATGCTCATCAGCTCAGCCCCACCAGTGTCCATCAGCAGGTCAGCAGGTGGTGTCAGCAGGTCAGTGGATGGTGTTAGCAGGTCAGTAAGTGGTGTCAGCAGGTTAGTGAATGGTGTCAGCAGGTCAGTAGGTGGTATCAGCAGGTCATTGTATGGTGTCAGCAGGTCAGTGGATGGTGTCAGCAGGTCAGTGGATGGTGTCAGTAGGCGGTGTCAGCAGGTCAGTGGATGGTGTCAGCAGGTCAGTGGATGTGTCAGCAGGTTGTGTCAGCAGGTCAGTGGATGCCAAACCATACCCCCCAAAGCCATTACCCCACAAATCATATCCCACACCAAACCAGAGACCAGCCACGTGTCCCCACTCACTCACCTCACATAGTGTCCAGGCCAGGGCAGGGGGTAGCCACGCCAGGCAGCCTGTCGGTCTCAGCTCTCGACACTGTCACTGACAGTCTCAGGTGTGGAGAAGATTCTTCTCGCTGTCGCCACGAGGCAGGCCAGGCAGTACGTACAGGCTGGCTGCAGTGTGACCACTGCTCTCCTCATAGAGAGGAGGGAGCTAGCTTGTACGAACTGTCTGACTCACTTTAGTGACACAAAAAAGCAAAAAAATGAGTGAATGAGAGATTCACTCAAAAAGCGGTGATTGGGACACTACGGTATTTGAAAAAGGGATCAGTTTATCGCTTCTGGCCATAGGAAGCGCTGGGTTTTACCAGGAAGTGCCAGAAAACAGATGAAGCATGATGCATAGCCAGCAAATGCTAGTGAGTAATAGGAGTGGATGAGTGGGGAGCGGACGCTCGGCGGAAGGTGAGAGATCAATTTCTTTCCTGCCTAGAGACACTCAGTTATCCCAAATATCCCACGCTGTTCCCTGGGGTGGAAGCAGACACACTGTTCCCCCAGCCATTACTACTACACTACTAAACACCATCCCTACACCATTCAGTGTATCCCAGCATATTAATTATGCTGTGGAGGATTATGCCTTGATCAATACCTCCAGCCTGTCTACACCCAGCCATCTGGAAACACACTTGAGTCCCCATGGAATTTTTTAGAGTTACTCGGTTTATTAACCTTTAGGAGCTGTGTGTCTGGATAAATGCTTTGAGGTGTGTGAGCAGCTGCGTCTACCCCCTGTCCAAGACAACATTGTCTTTTTATTATTGGTGAAGGTCATTTCAGTTTTTTATACAGTTTGTACCACTTGCTATCAATATTTTTAATAAAGTTACCTTTTTCAAATATCGTAGTGTCCCAATGTCCGCTTCTTGAGTGACTCTCTCATTCACTCATTTTTTTGCTGTTTTGGTATGGTTTTTGGTCATAGGACTGCACTGTGGATGCCATTGACACCCAGTGATCTAGGTACAGGCTATTTACGCCGCATGCTAGCAAGCAGGTGAATATAAACTGGTGGAAGGCAATATATTGAAGGTTGATCCAGGTTGTAAATAGCTTGCCCCCCCTCCTCCGAGTAGGGTGATCAGACTTCCCCGGCCCTGCAAAGTGGGGACAAAACCAGGCACAAATTTATGCCGGGGACAACGTGATCAAAACGGGGACTGTCCCCAGAAATCGGGGACGTCTGGTCTCACTATCCTAGGAATGAGTGCCCCTAGAGAAAACATTTAACTGTCCTAGAAAAGAGCATTTTTGCTCAGGATATATTTAAAGCAGTATTAAACACAAAACCAAATATGTAATGTATTGGAGCTTAACAATCCTTAGGTGTAGTTTTTTTCCCTAGTGATCTGGCCAGTAACATACATCCTGTATTAGAGTGCCCCCACTCTGGATGCAGGGGCACATTAGGACAGCAGCATTGTTAATCTGGGGGGAGGGGAGTGTTAGATGTACTAGCAGATTTAGATACACTAACAAGTTGAAGCCAAACTCCAGCTTATACTGCAGTTACACAAGCAGTTGCAGCACAAACAGTTTTATTTTTCTTTTGGGATAAAGGTTGTACATAAATAAATGAAAGCTGATCTTTATAAGCACTCCTGTGAGTGGTAAATGGATTGCCTCAACACTCTAAACTCCTACATCTGCAGGACAGCGGGTTTTGTTATACAGTATATGTCTGAAAAGTGCATCAATGTACCTATTCATGCTGACATCCGATGCTCTGTTTGCCCACATTGTGACAACTTTACTTTACACCAAATGTATATACAAATTATTTGACCAAAGTCATGTGCTTGCAATTATATTTTTAAAACCAGAAGGCACCTAAACTAATTTGAATAAAGATATCTGAGGTAAAGCTATCACTTATATGCAATCTCAGAATAGCACAGGAGAGGCTACAGGAGCTGATAATGATGGCAGTTCAGCAAAGGCTGCAGGGGCTGGTAATGGTGGAAGCAGCTGACTAGGAGTGGTGGCAGGATCTGTTAATGGTGGCCATCCAGCAGAGTTGGCAGTAGCTGGTAATGTGGCATATGTTAACATATTACTTACTTCTATAAAACCAGGACATTCCATTTTGCATCTGCATGCAGGTCATATTGAGAAATGGAACATATTCCTTCTAAGAAAAGGACAAATGATTGCAGAGGGCTCAGGCCTCTGTGTCTAAAGAGCTCTGTCCCTGCTGAGTTAGGGCCAGTTCACACTTGAGCGGCAGGACTTTGCGGCCCGTTCACATCTAGGGAATTTGACAATTCGCCTCAATGCTGTGCAATGGAACCGTTCTAATAGGAGCGAATTGCTTCGCTCCGCCTTAGAAAAATGGTTCCTGCACTATAGTCACAGGATCTGTGAGCATTCTTTGATGGTTTGTGAGATGACAGTTGGATAACTTTATCCACAGCAACAAGCTACAAAACCATATCAAAAGTTTGTTAGCAGCTAGGTGTTAGTTCCTCAAATGTCCAGGCCCCAAGATGTCTATTCAACTTCTAAATTGTGAGCAATTGACTATATTACTTAACATTAAATCATCAATATATTTGTTATATTCTTATCTATCAATCAGTGTGATTTGGGTACAGTTTTTTTGTTCCAGCAGCTGAGGAGGAGACACCTGTCTGATCAAGGATGCTGTTAGAGATGACGGGGTGGAGTCATATGGCAAGGTTCAAGCCCATGCTTGGCCCTACTCAGCGTGGCCCAATGCTGACTCTCTTCCCCATCCAATGGGGGAGATTTACTAAAACTGTTCAACAAAGAATCTGGTGCAGCTGTGCGTAGTAACCAGCTTCTAGGTTTAATTTTGCAAGCTGAATTTAGAAGCTGGGGGTAAAAAATTCCTTCCTGATCCCCCGAGAGACAATCGGATTCTCCCTGGATCAACTTTACCTAAAAATGTACCCAGTTATATTATTTACATTAAGGAAAGAATCCAGGCCTTTTTTAAAGCAATTAACCGTGCTGGCCAAAACCACCTCTGGAGGGAGTCTATTCCACATTTTCACAGCTCTTACTGTGAAGAAACCTTTCCGTATTTGTAGATGAAATCTTTTTTCCTCTAGACATATAGAGTGCCCCCTTGTCCTTTGTGATGACCTTAAAGTAAATAACTCAACACCAAGTTCACTATATGGACCACTTATATATTTGTACATGTTGATCATATCCCCCCTTAATCTCCTCTTCTCAAGAGAGAATAAATTCAGTTCCTCTAGTCTTTCCTCATAGCTAAGCTCCTCCATGCCTTTTATTAGTTTGGTTGCCCTTCTCTGTACTTTCTCCAGTTCCCTGATATCCTTTTTGAGAACTGGTGCCCAAAACTGAACTGCATATTTCAGATGAGGTCTTACTAATGATTTGTACAGGGGCAAAATAATGTCTCTATCTCTGGAGTCCATACCTCTCTTAATACAAGAAAGGATTTTGCTTGCTTTGGAAACCGCAGCTTGGCATTGCATGCCATTATTAAGCTTATGATCTACCAAAACCCCCAGATCCTTCTCCACTATGGATTCCCCAGTTGTACTTCCCCTAGTATGTACGATGCATGCATATTCTTAGCCCCCAAGTGCATAACTTTACATTTGTCAACATTAAACCTCATTTGCCACATAGTCGCCCAATTAGACAGTGCATTGAGGTCTGCTTGTGAGTTGGAGACATCCTGCAAAGACGTTATTCCACTGCATAGCTTGGTGTCATCTGCAAACACTGCAAGCATGATCCGATTTGCTCCAGTGGGGGAATAAAATCCTTCCTGATCCCCAAGAGACAATCAGATGTTCCCTTTATCAACTTTACCTATAAATACTAGTATCCAGTTATATTATGTGCATTTAGGAAAGAATCCAGGCCTTTCTTAAAACAATCTACTGCAGGGGTTCTCAACTCCTGTCCTAGGGACCCACTAACAGGCCAGGTTTGCAGGATAACTGAAATGCATCACAGGTGATATCATTTGCTGCTCGGTGATTGCAGTATTCTAGTCTGCATCTCCCCAAGGTAATAGCTAAAATCTGGCCTGTTGGTGGGTCCTGAGGACAGGAGTTGAGAACCACTGATCTCCTGAGTTGGCCAGAACCATCTATTGAGGGATTCTATTTTCACAGCTCTTACTGTGCAGAAGCCTTTCCATATTTGGAGATTATTGTCCTCTGTGATGACCTTAAAGAGACAGATATAAACTTGGATACAGAACACCCAAGACAGAATATGCAGTCATTCAAGCGCCACTTATAAAAGTGTGCAACCCAAAAGGTCATATCATGATGCATAATGTACCATATGTGACCACCGTTATGTATATAGCCATAGGTGTGCACAACCTATTGCATTAGGGTGTGCAACCCAAAGGTCAAACACATATGCGTGTCTGTGTATATACTGACAGTGTCAGTAGGGCAGAGATTGAGGTCAGTAGGGGAGAGGACCGTGTCAGTAGTTTTTATTTTTTAATATGTTTTACAATTTTATTTATTTATTTTTTTTACAATTTTTTCGGGGCCCTGTTAGGGGGCTTTGGTGAAATATTAGGGGTCCAAACAGGGGGAACCTGCACCACCCAGTGTGATTGGGGCATGCGCAGGCACACCTGGCACACCCTGTGTGCATGTATATAGCCAAATCTGCATAAGAGGGCATTAATGTAAAGTAATCTGATTTGTCGATTTATGGCCAGCTATATTCTTTCCAGCTTTCTGTCCTTTTTGTTTCTCTTTTCTTTTCCCAGACCATGCTATGCCACTTTCTATCTCTTTCTATGTCAGAACAGAGTTAACAGAAATTATACTTTGTGTTCACAGAAGCAAATATTATGTAAAATGGGGAAGACAAAGCCAAAAATACATGGAGATGCCATGACACAGAAAGTGTTTTCCTCTCAGGCTGTTAAAGAGATGCTGCTCACGAACATGCGTTGGTGTAGCTGTGCTTTTGTTCCAGTGCATTTTTTATACTTTCTACCAGTGCAGCATGAAAAACACTTTGGCTGTTAAATCACTACTAAAGGTCCTCAAATAGATCCACTTGTCTTAACATCATAAGTGCAACCTTTGGTAGAGGATTTAGGACATTATGTTCTGTATTTTTTCTTCCATATAATTGGTCTTCTGCTACACCGATTTGTTTACGGGCACACTTCTTTGTGCTAAGCATCCCTAGGAGACAGGGAGCTCAGTCACGTCTTTTACATTTTGAAACACGATTTTTAAGCAGTACACGGTTTTATGTGTCACATTTCTTTTCTTAAAAGCACAATTTGATTAGATTGGAGGCAGAGGTTCTACAAGATGAAAGATGGATGGATAGATTGTGGTAGAAATTGTTTTAACAAGCCTTTTAAAAATGAACACATTTACATACTTTTTAAGAATTCTTGGATAACGTGTTGTATCAAATATTTACTTTTGAATATGTTTACAGTAAATGCAAAAATATGAAATCTTGAGTTTCCTTAGAATTTTGTGGTCATAAAAATATTAATAGAAAATTGGCTTAGGGGAACATGTAATTTTAAATTTGGCTATGTGGCACAGTAAAAATATCGTATAGACTAATTAAATAGAAATGTATTGTTCCACTCACTCCCGAAGGAGCTGTTGTTTCACAGGTCCTTTATTCCCAGCGCCCACGACTCTAGAAAAAAGCACCATACTCCCTGGCACACCTGTGGCTTTAAATAGACTTTAAAAAGGTATTAAACCCAAAACCAAAAATGTAATATATTGCAGCTAACCAATCATTAGATGTGGTGGCTGTGTCAGTTTTCTTTTCTTAGACTGTTTTCCTTCTGTTTTCTCTGTTTGGTGATCTGGCCAGTAACACACCCCCTGTATTAAAGTGCCCCCACTCTGGATGAAGGAGCACAGGAGGCACATTTGGACAGCAGCATTGTCAGTCGGGGGGAGTGTTAGATGTGCTAGCAGATTCAAATACACTAACACAATTTAACCACTTCCCTCCCAGCCTACGTCCAGCCAGGTAACCCGCGATGGCAATCGGTGTTGTGGTGTGTCACTCTGACACACCGCGACTCGGATCATGTTAAAGAGCCCCTGAAGGAGGCTCTTTACCACATGATCAGCTGTGACCCGAGGATGCCCACCCAGGACCACCAGGGATGCCACTCAGGACCACCAGGTATGCCCAATAAGGATGGCACTCAGTGCCCATCAGTGATCCCTGCCAGTGCCTCCTGATCAGTCCTGCCTCACAGTGCCATCTATCAGTGCCGCCTATCAGTGCCCATCAGTGTCACATATCAGCGCCCATTAGAGCCACCTATCAGTGCTGAGTGCCCCCTATCAGTGTCCATCAGTGCCGCCTATCAGTGCTGCATATCAGTGCCACCTATCAGTGCCCGTCAGTGCTGCTTATCATTTGCACCAATCAGTGCCCATCAGTGCTGCATATAATTGCCTTATCAGTGCCTCCTCATCAGTGCCAATCAGTACTGCCTCATCAGTGCCCATCAGTTCAGCCTCATCAGTGCCCATCAGTGAAGGAGAAAACATACTTATTTACAAAATTTTGTGACAGAAACAAAGAAAAACTATTTTTTTTCAAAAGTTAAAACTTTTTTTTTATATGGAGTTACGCTATGTGGAGTGTTTATATATCTCCTATGTATAAACGAATGAGCGGAGTGACAGCCTTCTAACAGACAACACTCTAGAGGGAGGAACATCCTTATCTCCTGAGGGGGCCCTGGCAGGGTGATTGGCCGACAGTGAGATATCTATGTCCCTCTGGTGAGCAGTATAATATCTCTGGTGGAGGATATGCACTCTAAAGCCTCGTATACACGGGACGATGATCGTACGTACGATCATCTCAAACCATATGTTGGCTGTTGTATCTAGCATACTGACTGCACTACACGATCGTACGAGCACAGAAAGAACGTTCAGGTGCATGTAATTAGCATCCGGCCGTTCCTGACTTCTGAGCATGCGTGTTTTGCACAGTACAACTTGTTGGACCAACTTCTCTGTACACACGATACAACGGTCGTATGACCGCTTGTTGGTACAACCAAGTTTTCTAGTTTGCTCATACAACTCCCGTTGTCGTATGTCGGCTGTCCTAATCGCGCATACGAACGATCGATTTCGCATACAACGGTCGTTCGTGCGGCCTGTTGTATACGATCGTCGTCCCGTGTGTACTAAGCTCAAGTGTGGTGTGCTGGCACGTCGGGTGTTCCTTCTGTCTCCACTGTGCTGTTGTGCTGTAATACCCTTATAAGGACTACCAGTCATCTAACCACCTTGATCTAAGAACTACACAATATAGAGTGTTACTTCTGGATAAAGACTTTTTTCTATGTTGTTATATCAGACGAAGACTTCTCTAGGTTGCTTCTGTTTATTATTAATGGTATAATAGATGCAGTGTAATGAGCATTTAGTACACTGAGATCTTTATATGAATATACCATCGCAATATCAATAACCAGTATGCATGGCATGTGCTGATACTTATTATATTCGGTTGAGCGCAGTTTAGGTTTATTAATATTGTTTAGATTCCTTTGTGGTGTCGTTTCCTTAGATTTGTTATAATTATTTGGATTTGACGCGAGTTGGCTTATATTATTCATAGTCGTGTACGG
>BLSH010103599.1:1197982-1207991 GCA_018402905.1 Glandirana rugosa | reverse complement strand
TGCGCCGTGTTTTCACGGCGGCAGTCGGGATGCTGAGCGTGAATCGCCGTAAAAAGACGGCGATCTGCAATCAGCCACTAGGGGGCGAGCGCGCACCCGCCGCACTCCTGAGGAGTGTGCCCGCGGCTTGGGTGGACCCGATGTCCTCCGGCGAGCCGCGATGAGGGGCCACAGGGAAAGAATGGGGAACCGCTGATGTAAACATGGCGGTTCTCCACTCTGTTAGTAGGGGCATTAGTGATCTACTGATCCCTGTCACTGGGATCAGTCAGATCTCTCATACCCATGTTAGTCCAACCCCCCCCACAGTAAGAACACACCCAGGGAACACAGTTAACCCCTAGATCTCCCCCTGCAGGTTAACCCCTTCACTGCCAATGACATTTATACAGTAATCAGTGGATATTTAAATTTCTGATCGCTGAATAAATGTCATTGGTCCCAAAAAAGTGTCAAAAATGTCCGACATGTCCCCTGAAATATCGCAGTACCGCTAAAAATCGCAGATCGCCGCCATTACTAGTAAAAAATAAAAAATAAAAAAAACCCCAGAAATGAATTCTCATCATCCATAAAGGCGGCCACTTTTGCGCAAACCAATCAATAAACGCCGATTGCGATTTTTTTTATCACAAATATGAGGAATTATATAAATTGGCCAAAAACTGTGAAAAAAATGTTTTTTTATATTTTTTTTTATTTGAATTTTAGCAAAAAGTAAGAAATTTGGTTTTTTTTGCAAAATAGTCGCTCTTCTTTTGTTTATAGCGGCGAACAGAAATGACGCAGAGGCGATCAAATACCACCAAAAGAAAGCTCTATTTGTGGGAAAAAAAGGACGCAAATTTTGTTTGGGTGCAACGTCACACGACCGCGCAATTGTCAGTTAAAGCAACGCATCGCCGAATCGCAAAAAGTGCTCTGGTCCTAAAGCTGGAAAACCTTCCGGTTGGTAAGTGGTTAATACTGCTTTAACCACCTCAGTACTGGGCAATTTCATCCCCTTCCTGCCCAGGCCATTTTTCAGCTTTCAACGCTGTCACACTTTGAATGACAATTGCGCAGTCATGCTACACTGTAAACATGTGAAATTTTTATCAATGTCTTCACACAAATAGAGCTTTCTTTTGGTGGTATTTAATCACTGCTGGGTTTTTTATTTTTTACTAAAAGAAAAAAAAAGGCCAACAATTTTGAAAAAAAAAAGTTTTTCTTAGTTTTTGTCAGTAAATTTTGTAAATAAGTATTTTTTTCTCCTTCACTGATGTGTGCTGATGAGGTGGCAATGATAGGCTGCACTGATGGGCACTGATGAGGTGGCACTGATGGGGCGGCACTTATGGGCACTGATTAGGTGGCACTGATGAGGAGGCACTAATATGATGCACTTATGGGCACTGCTAGGTGGCACTGATGGGCACTGATGGGTGGCACTGGTGGGCACTTATAGGTGGCACTGGTGGGCACTGATGGGTGGCATTGATGGGCAGCAGTGATGGGCATTGATGGGCAGCACTGACTGGCATCACTAATGGGCACTGATCGGTGCCACTGCTGGGCACTTGTGGGCACTGACTGCTGGCACTGGAGTGCACTGACTGCTGGCACTGGTGTTCAATTGTAATCAGAGCATTGATCATCAGTGCCCTGATTGCATCCCATGATATCCTCTGTGAGAGGAGATGCCGCTGATCGGCTCTCCTCGCCACACACGCTGTCAGTGTGAGGTAGGGTTGCCACCTCATTCATTTAAAACCGAGCATATATCAATTGCACAGGTTCTGAGGCTGCTTAAGGTGGTAATTAAACTCACTTGGTGCCTTATCTGCATTAAATTAGCCTCAGAACTTGTGTAATTCATATGTGTTCGGGTTTAAAGGAATGAGGTGGCAACCCTAGTGTGACGCGAGGAGAGCCGATTACCGGCACTTCCTTGTTTACATGTGACCGGTTGTGATTGGTCACAGCTGATCGCATGGTTAAAGAGCCGCGGCTCTTTACACAGATTGGGTTCGCGCCATGTACTGGCAACACGGCACGACCGTGATTGGCGCACTGCGCGCCCCCTAGGGTGTGGAGGAGCACGCTTTCTGGGCGACGTCATATGACGTCCTCCGAGGACGAGAGCTGAAATGGCCCACCATCATTTGATGGTGGGCAGGCGTTAAGTGGTTAATGAACAGACAAAATCCCTGCAGGGAAGAAACAAGTGGAGCAACCAACAATTATATTACAATTCAATAGCGCATCTAAAACAGCACATAATCGTAGCAAGAAACACAATATACAAATCGTATAAAGAACAACAAACTGTCTAAGTGTCCTGGCTGAGATGGATTTATTTTTTCATTGATTTATTTTTCCATCTTAGTCACATATGTACTCCATATATTCATTCTTATTTTATTTTTTTGTATTGACAATGTATTTATAATGTTGTTCATCATTTCTGTATGGTCTATATCCACAATTTCCATCTGTTTTTGAAACCGGGCTTTACTGCATTCACTGATGCCAATTGTTCAATTATTCAATTAACATATTATTGTCCATGTATGATTGTATATATGTATTGATTAAATCGTATCTGGTCATGCTATGAGTAAGCACCAGCCCAAGGTGTGAAACGCGTTAGCTGGGACCAGTAGTTCGTCTGTGATCTGTGAATACATTTCATTTAATAAAGCATTGGAATTGGATTTTTTGAGTGCGGCTATCCAACCTTTATCTATATCAGCTGATCGTGTGCTTCATCAGCCGGTACCTGTGCATGTGGCTAGCTTGCCTGATCCATAGGAGGCTTGGACAGTCCTGGAGCGGTGAATTCTTGCAGTCCTGGCTGAGATGGAAAGCATCTAAACCACTGGCCAGTGGGTCTAAGTACAGTTAGCCGGCGCTGGGGCCCTTGATCTCCCATTGGGTCTTTCACACAAAGTAATTACAATCCGATGGAAAGAAAACATACAGGCAGTCCCCGGGTTAATAACAAGATAGGTTCTGTACGTTTTTTCTTAAATTGAATTTGTATGTAAGTTGGAACAGGTACATTTTTTAAGTGTGACTCCAGCCAAAAAAATAATTTTTAAGTTTTTTGTATAACATAGGGAAGGGTTAACACCTGTGTAATGTTTTTTTTTGCTGTCGGTGCCCCTGTTCAAAATATTTCACCTCACTTCCTGTCCCTGTGACAATTGTGTTTTGGGTTGTTGGAGAAGGAAGGATTGGTGATAAAGCTTCCGTGGAGACAACTTTTTTTCCCATAATAACTCTTACAGGAGTGAATTTCCCTTCCTAGGGATAGATTTCCTCTCCTTCCTGTGTCTCCCTCTGTTTGTAAGTATGAGTTGTATGTAAGTCGGATGTTTGTAACTCGGGGACTGCCTGTAAAGGGTGCAAAGTTGGCTCTTCACACGCAGCAACTTTAAATGGTAATTACAGCAGCAGGGTCAGCATTAAATAAGTGACCAAAGGGCCTCTCACCGCTCCCAATTATCCTGATGCATCCTTTTGAGGCCAGGCAAGGGGTCACGCTGCACTCACAGGGCTCCCCCTTCAAGCTGGTGCTGGAGAAAGCTGCAGCATTCTCCCTCCCTGGAGTCCATAGCAGTAGAACCACACAGTACCTGGCATGCACAACGCAGCGACAGCATATGATGAGCACAGCAACTTTACTCAGAGCTCACAGCAGCCTTTCTGCACATGGGTCCTGGTGGCCAGGATTTAGAGACAACAATGACAGCTTCTCAGTCCTCACACCAAGCAGAACACAGCAATGCAGGTCTCAATGCTCACTGTTTGCCCTCTCTGAGTCCTGTAGCAGCACAACAGTAAACAGATTAGAAAGCTGGTCTCCCTGCAGCAGCTCAGTTCACACAGGCCAATGTGCAGCCTGGAGCCTTATGCCTGGATTCAATGACCTTTTCTCCAGTAGCAGCCAGCCAGAGATACTTTTCTGCTTCTTGCTTCAGTTTACAGCACACGCCACCGCCTGTGCCTGCTGCCTCTGTATGCCGACATATGCCGTGATTTTCTCTCCACGTGGGCTTTTCTATCCCCTCCTTCTCACTCTGCCTCCTGTCCCTAAGCAACCTGGATACCGTTATTGCTCCTTTCCCCAGGGTTGTGTCACAGTGTGGACACTACATCTCTGATTAGCCCAAGTTATAGAGGGCACTCTAGAAGCACTGATGTAAGGGTGCACTCTGGAGGATTTAAGAGGGCACTCTGGAGGCACTGATGTAAGGAGGAACTCTGGAGGCACTGATGTAAGGGTGCACCCTGGGGGTACTGATGTAAGGGGCACTCTAAAGGATGTAAGGGTGGGACTCTGTAAGGTGGGACTTTGGGGACACGGATACAAAGGAGACTCTGATTTATAAGGGAATGCTACTGGTGACTTTGATGTAAGAGGGCGCTGCTGTGAATGTAGCATTCATCCTGACTGCTGCACTCCATGTGTTTTGTTTGTTAATTACTCCTGCCCCTGCACACTATACATTATGTTGTACCTGGCCTGGAGAGAGATAGAACAGGGCTCTGTTCAGTGCTATTATTTAGTTAGTGTGCTATACTGTGCTATTGTGCTTCAATTGTCAGTGTAGAATATTAGTTTACAGTCAGTCTAGAGACAGTGTGAGTGTAGTGAGGAGGACCATCTTTCAGCTTTGCATAGTGTACAGCTAGAGCAGGGACAGCTCAGATAGTTTCATTGTAGTGTAGTGAGACTGTGTCATTCATACATACATTAGTGTATATGTATAGTAGGGACAGCTCAGATAGTTCCAGTGTATTGTAGTGAGACCGTGTCAGTAATCTTTACATTAGTATATAGCTAGAGTAGGGACAGTTCAGATAGCTTCAGTGTAGTGACGGTTGAACACTGTCTATTTGATTCCGTTACTGCAAGTTTAACACCATTTACTTCCGTGTGCGTTACTGCAAGTTTAACGCCATTTACTTCTGTGTGCATTACTGCCAGTTTAACGCTATATAGTTTTGTGTGCGTTACTGCCAGTTTAACGCTATATTGTTTTGTGCATTACTGCAAGTTTAACGCCACATAGTTCTGTGCCTCACTGTACGTTTGGCACATTATATTACAGTATATTATAGTGTATCCGTGGAGTGTGTCTGTGTAGTGTGAGTATTCAAATTAAAGTGCACCAAACACCACTTTACATTGATTAAAGTGCATCTATGTAGAGATTTCCACTTCTTCCTTACATTTGCTAATAAGCACCACCACCTCCCTCCCAATAACTTCTGGAGGGGGGCAACAAGGAGAGGCAGACGTTCCCATGACACTGTAAGAGGGCAAGCAACAAATGTGTCCACAGGCAAAGGTAGATGTGGTGGTCAGTCCTCAGGCAGGGCATCATTTCCTCTGCTTAGTGAGTTTGCCTGTGCTATCAAGCCACAGCATGCAGAGGAGGTGGTGGACTGGCTTACTAAACCTTCCTCATCCTCATCATCCTCTGTCACGCAAGCAGAGACAAGTGTGCAGTCCCCTGCAGATGCCAGAGTGGATATACCTGCCTCCTTGTCCACATCTATTCCTGTCATAGCCCCAACATCAGCCATGGAGGAGTCAGCTGAGTTATTTGACCACAGCATCAGCCACTTGCTTCTTGATGATGCCCCGCCATTACTGGATTCAGATGTTGGTTCTGAGGTTGAAGATGACAGGAGCATGAGCCTAGAGAGAGGGGAGAACACTGGTAGACAAATTGACATTCATGTTCCCCCAGCCGCAGCGTATTCCCAAGTTGTCTCCAGTGGTAATGATGATGAAGATGGAGGAGATGGAGATGATGATGATGAGGTCACTGATGTGACTTGGGTGCCAGATAGAGCAGAGGAGGAAACTGAAGGTGAGGCGGCACAACCCCAAGGAGGCCGACATAAAGAAAGAGTAGAGAGGAGCCACCCATTCTGCAGCTGTTATCTCTCGGCCCACTTCCCAAAGCTCAGCTGTCTGGGCCTTTTTACATAGTTACATAGTAACATAGTTAGTCAGGTTGAAAAAAGACACAAGTCCATCTAGTTCAACCAAAAAAAAAAAAAAGAAACATTATATATAACCATACAATCCCATATACAATCCTTCACCCACAGTTGATCCAGAGGAAGGCAAAAAACCCCAGCAAAGCATGATTCAATTTGCTATAGCAGGGCTGCTGACGTCACAGACAACGGTAGTCAGGGCTCAGAAGCCCTGGCTTCGTTGTCTATGCAGAGAGGGGGATAAATGAAGTGTCAGGTTCAGGGTTTTTTTTACAGCAGATTGCATAGCACAAGCTCTGTGCTGTTTAATCTGCTTTAAGGGACCACTATTTGTATTTTTTTTTGGGGTTAACAAACGCTTTTAGACCCCTTTCACACCAGAACATTTTTCAGGTGCTTTTGCGCTAAAAATAGTGACTGAAAAGCGCCTGACAAACTACCCCCCCGCCCCATTCATCTCAGTGTGAAAGCCCAAGTGCTTTCACACTGGGGTGGTGCGCTTGCGGGAGGGTAAAAAGGTATTCAGTGCTCCTCCATCGCCCCTGCCCACTGTAAGCAATGCCAAAAAAAAAAAATTCTGGGTGGAACTCCGCTTTAAGTAAGACATCTTCGCAGGATGACTAGCAATCCACATGATAAAATAATGAGTGAATAAAAAACAAAGTGATAACTCATCTGTGATAATTTTGGATCTCTTTACATTACTCTGACTGTCTTGGTTACCATGGTTTCAGTTTCTTTTCCTTGTAGAATTAGCAGCAGTGCAAAACTAACAAAAAGAGCTGTGTTTTTTTTTGTGAAAAGAATTTTAGTTTTCATATGACCTTCAAATCGATTCCCATCAGTAGATGTTATTGTGTACATTGGATGTAATGCTGTCAGTGTACTAGTGCTGGTCTCATAGTCGCCAACTCTTTATAGTTACTCTATTCTTGAAAAAATGATCTTCTTGAAATCACCAAAGAATATTTACAGCTAAGAATTGCACACAGCGTCCAAATGACTGGGGGATTTGTTGTACAACTAGTCAGGAGTGAGGGAACTTTATAACCTACAAAGTATGACTCTGTCCTTTGATATCCACTACAGTTGGCAACTATGTGTCAGTGCTCAATGTGTTATTTCTATCACAATCTTTTCTGATGCATTTATTCTTATGGTGTTCTGCTGAGGTAGGAAGTCAAAGTGGACGGATGCTGGTGAATGCCCCATGGCAGCGGTTACCTCAGTCCATACATCAAGTGCAAGCTATAACTTGGAAGCATTTTTTAGGTAAGAAACTTGTTTCCTTAAATGGAAATGCTCTTCTTACTGTAGAGAGAAAGTCGGTGGTCATAAAAGTTTTGTCAAGGTCATGTTTGATACTCACTTCCATTGTATTTTACTGCAAATAGGCTAACCACCCTTAACCACTTCAATACTATGCACTTAGAACACTTTACTACCAGACCAATTTTCAGTTTTCAGTGCTGTTGCGCTTTGAATGACAATTGCGCGGTCGTGCGACGCTGTACCCAAACAAAGTTTTTATCATTTTGTTCCCACAAATAGAGCTTTCTTTTGGTGGTATTTGATCACCCCTGCGGTTTTTATTTTTTGCGCTACAAATAAAAAAAGACCGAAAAGTTTGAAAAAAAAAAAAATCTCTATTTTTGTCACAAAACTTTGTAAATAAGTAAATTTTCTCCATCACTGGTGGGCACTGATGAGGCTACACTGACGGGCACTGATATGGCAGTACTGATTGGCACTGATGAGGCGGCACTGATGAGGCGGCACTGATGAGGCGGCACTGATGATGAGGCACTTATATGCAGCGATGATGAGCACTGTTAGGCAGCACTGATAAGCAGCACTGACGGGTACTGAGAGGTGGCACTGATATACAGCACTGATGGGCACTGATATGCAGCACTGACGGACACTGCTAAGCGGCACTGATGGGCACTAATAGACAGCACTGATTGGCACTCATAGGCGGCACTGGGCACTGATAGGTGGCACTGATGGGCACTGATAGGTGGGCACTGGTAGGTGGCAATGGTGGGCACCGATGTGTGGCACTGGTATGCATTGATAGGGGCACTGGTGGGCACTGATAGGGGCACTGGTGGGCATATACATCAATAGGGGCTCATTCCCTGGTGGTCTAGGGTGGCATCTGAAGGTGGCACTGAGTGAAGGTGGACCTGAGCAGTATGTCACTTACCTGGTGGTCTAGGGGGGTCTCACTGGTGTTCCAGATGGGCTCCCTGGTGGTCCCTGGTCGGCTCCCTGGTGGTCCTGGGTGGGCACATCCCTGGGCAGGCTCCCTGGTGGTCTAGGGTGGCGATCCGAGGGAGGGCTGTGCTGATAAATCATCAGCACAAACCCTCCCTGTCAGGGATGCAGCCGATTGGCTCTCCCCTCATCAGGTCTGCAGACCTGAGTACAGGAAAGCCGATAAACGGCTTTCCTGTATTACACTGTGACCAGCCGTGATTGGTCACGGCTGGTCACATGGTAAAGTGCTTCGGATCGAAGCACTTTACCGAGATCGGCATTGCGGGGGGTCAGACTGACCCCCCACACCACCGATCGCCGCGATGCGCGCCCCCACGGGCGCACGGGGGCTTGTTATCCTGAGGACGTCATATGACGTCCAGTCAGGATAACTCAGCCACTTCCCGGCCGTCATTAGGCATGAGCTACGTTTACCCCCAAACCAATGTCTCCTCATACACAGCATATGACATTTTTCCTTTTACCTTGTTCCTGTAGAAAAAAATACAGAAAATTGTTATCCATACTTACCATCATTTTCTTTTCCTGGCATATCCACATGTCAGCATACTACATGTTCCCCCAAAGGACATCCTTCCCAATCTATAAGACAATGTATTATAACCAGACTTGTGACAGGACATCAGAAGGTAACCTATGCCATGAGGATAAGTCAAGAAAAGAAAATTATGGTAAGTATAGATCACATATTCTAAGTCAGCATGCCAAGTTAGGTACCTAACAAAATAAATATAACAGACTGACAAAACAGAAGGAAGTACTGAAGACCCAAAATTGCTTTGGTTTTCTATTGATCCCATCCAGTCTATAGTGTTTTCACAGAACTCCAGCAGGCTGTTCTACAGATGTTATCTTTGGAAACCTTGGCATGAGCAACCCACAAGCTCGCCATCTCTGTAGTTGAATGAGCTCACACTTCAGTTGGCAGGAATAGCCATCATCTTCTCAAACTTTAGGCAGACTGTAAGATGAGAAGAGGACTTTGTCCATTAGAAACTTAACAGAGGGAAGTTTTTTTTTTCCCTTCCAAAATAGAAAAACCTATCCTAGATTTGGAAATACATACAGTAGCATTTGTGGAAGATTTCAGGCTTACAACAAGGCAGTGGCGGCTGGTGAAGTTTTAGGATGGGGGGGCACCCTTCCTTTTTGACCCCTCCTACTTCTAATCCCCAACCCCTTATAGAGTCCACCCACTACGTCCCCTGTATTCCACATATTGTGTCAGGAGTACACAGCTCAGCATCACATGACACAGTATACAGCTCAGCATCACAGTATACAGCTCAGCATCACAGGGCACACTATACAGCTCAGCATCACAGGTGGGGTATATAGCAGCCAGTATCACAGGACACCATATACAGCTCAGCATCACAGGTGGGGTATATTGCAGACAATAACACAGGTGGGAGAAAATTGCAGCCAATATCACAGGTGGGGGCACTTTGCAGCCAATAACACAGGTAGGGGCACTTTGCAGCCAATAACACAGGTGGGGCACTTTGCAGCCAATAACACAGGTGGGGGTACTTTGCTGGCAATATCACAGGTGGGGGCATTTTGCAGTCAATAACACATGTGGGGGCACTTTGCAGCCAATAACACAGGTGGGGGTACTTTGCAGGCAGTATCACAGGTGGGGGTACTTTGCAGGGACACTATGACGGACGTTTCATGGAGGTGGACACAATAACCGACGTTTCACGGGGGTGGACACAAT
>BLSH010103599.1:1140406-1162383 GCA_018402905.1 Glandirana rugosa | reverse complement strand
ATCTCAAATCAGACTGCAATCACAAAATGTATGTTCGGGTGCTATTCATTTTCAATGACACCTAAAGCGCAGTGTGGTTTTGACACAAATATCACACGTCTGCTCCTTTTTGGGTGGCAAGTTTTGCGCAATGCGGTTTTGCCATGATTGTTGTGCGATTTATCGTGCCAAAACCATACCGCATTTTAAGTGCCATTGAAAATGAATGGCACCCGAACATGCGTTTTGCAATTGCAGTGCGATTTGAGATCGCAATTCTGCCCAAGATCCCAAATGTGAATAGAGTCTAAGACCCCATACACACTATTGGATTTTCTGCAGATTTTTGTCTTCAGATTTGCCAAAACCATGTACTGCAAGGGCCTGCCTGATTGCATAGAAATTGAAACTCTTAAGGTTTGACCCCCTATTATATGGTTTTGGTAAATTCGAAGACAAAAATCTGCATTAGATCAAATAGTGTGTAGGGGATCTTACAGAAGGAATTTACAATAGAGCAGCAGTTTTCAACCCTGTCCTCAACTACCCTCAATGGGCCATGTTTGTAGGTTTTCCTTTATCTTGCACATGTGCTTTAAATCAGAGTTAATGGCTTGGTATTTTGGACAGCTATTTTATCTAAAAGAAATTCCCGAAACATGGTCTGTTGAGGGTACTTGAGGACAGGGTTGAGAACTACTGCACTAGAGGACTAATAGCACCGCACCTTGATTTATTTCGTTTTCAGGGAACACATTTGAGAGCATTTGTAGGTGGGGGCAGCTTAGAGGTTTTAAAACAAGAATACATCAACATAGCAGCTGACAAGACTTATGTTTTCAAAACTTTTTGCAACAATGGATTTTATTGATGGACGCAATTTTAATTGTAATAAAATTTGTTTTGTATGAAAAATTCACAACGTTTTTTTGTTGCCCTTAAAGCCCCATTAAAGGAATACAGTATGTGTATAGTATAGGTTTTTCATACATGTACTTTTGTATGAGCTATATCATAGTGTTAAAAAGTAACAATAGGGTTAATCTAAAGCTGGTGAGCATTTCAATGTACATGCTAAAGTCTAGACTTTGCAGTACAGGCTTTTTTAACACTTTTCTTTACTTATATATACTTTGCACTAATGATGACTGAATCAGAAGCATTACTAATTTGTGACCCACCTGTATATTTGCATACAAATCTCACAACAATTCAATTGTCATGAATTGTACAATGCTTTGCAGACCAATGCATGCAGATATTCAAGCAAATAAAAACATGACAGATCCACTCTGGACAGTGATAATCACCATTTCATCCATGTCTCATAAACCATTATTTGTAGCTAGTGACTTGTATTGTCTCCCTGTTTCAAACAATTTAGATCAGTCTATTGATTACCTCAAAATTATGCTTTGCGTATGCAATTGAAGGAAAAACAAATTGTGACAGTGTCAATCTTTCACAAGCAAACATCAGATGTATTGCTATAAATACGGTCTACCTTTATATTCCTCCAGTTTTTGTAGGGGGCTTGGTATGTGGTACAAAGCCTACATATTTTCTGTGTAAGCCATGTTTACCATAAGGCACAGTAAGCGCTGCTCCTGTAGTTGGTGAGCATTATTTTTAGAGTCAAATCAGTCTTTATTGGTTTTATAAGACAATATAGAAACATTGGCAACATAATTTATAATTGTAGGGTCTATACATTTAAGACAGATTAACTAGAACTCTTCTCTGCTACACCCATGATATGGAATGGCAATAGCTTGTCCAGTCAACAAAAAAGAAAGGAAAATATAAACATATTGAAGAAATAGAGAAGGGAAGCAGGAGGGGTGAAAGACAGAGGGAGAGAAAGCTATGATTTATAGCATTCTTTTAAGATTATCGGATGTGGAAAACTCAATCCAGACTTACCAGAGGGTTTTGTATTTGTCAAAAGAATCAGTATCCATTGCTAGCATCTCCTCCATCCGCATCACATCATTTACCGTTGAAACCCACATAGCTAGAGAAGGAGGAGTGTCCGACTTCCAGTGCAAGGGGATCAATTGTCTAGCTGCAGAAAGGAAAAAACTATGCAGGCTCTTTTTTTGGGAGGCTAGCGAGCCAGGGAACATCAACAGGAGTGCTATCTTAGGTGAAGGCGTTAGAGACATGTTATACATGGAGTTGTAGACCGTGAAAATTTGTGTCCAAAAGGGCTGGATCTTACTACAGGACAACCATACAGTATCTCACAAAAGTGAGTACACCCCTCACATTTTTGTGAATATTTTATTATATCTTTTCACATGACAACACTGAAGAAATGACACTTTGCTACAATGTAAAGTAGTGAGTGTACAGCTTGTATAACAGTAAAAATTTGCTGTCCCCTCAAAATAGCTCAACACACAGCCATTAATGTCTAAACCACTGGCAACAAAAGTGAGTACACCCCTAAGTAAAAATGTCCAAATTGGGCCCAAAGTGTTAATATTTTGTGTTGCCACCATTATTTTCCAGCACTGCCTTAACCCTCTTGGGCATGGAGTTCCCCAGAGCTTCACAGGTTGCCACTGGAGTCCTCTTCCAATCCTCCATGACGACATCACGTAGCTGCTGGATGTTAGAGACCTTGTGCTCCTTCACTTTCCATTCGCGGATGCCCCACAGATGCTCAAGAGGGTTTAGGTCGGGAAACCTGCTTGGCCAGTCCATCACCTTTATCCTCAGCTTCTTTAGCAAAGAAGTGGTCATCTTGCAGGTGTGTTTGGGGTCGTTATCATGTTGAAATACTGCCCTGTGTCCCAGTCTCCGAAGGGAGGGGATCAAGCTCTGCTTCAGTATATCACAGTACATGTTGGCGTTCATGGTTACCTCAATGAACTGTAGCTCCCCAGTGCCGGCAGCACTCATGCAGCCCCAGACCATGACACTCCCACCACCATGCTTGACTGTAGGCAAGACACACTTGTCTTTGTCAAGTTATTAAGAAGGTAAGAGGTAAGATACACTTCATATACAACACAAATAAAAATAATTTTCCTTCAAAAACGAATGGTATCACAGTCTTAAAGTTTCTTTCAAATCTCAATATGGATTCTCAAATACTGTAAGTCAGGGAATACACCCTCAGATATCCACAGTGGAACCAACCAGGAAAAAAGGAAAACAATCACTTGGAAATATGTTGTAATTCTTTTAGGAATCACCACCAAACGAACATCCTAGTGATCACTGGTTTCTAGTAAAAGATGTGAGCTTACCAGACTCTGGTAGATAATGTGCATGGGTCAAAATCCACTTTGCAGGTAATGGTATCCACAGGTCATCATGGACGGGTCATCATGGAAAGCAATGAAATGGAAAATATTCAAACACCAACAGGCTCCTAAACCTTCTCAAGAACCTTCTTGAGCATTCTTGAGAAGGTTTAGGAGCCTGTTGGTGTTTGAATATTTTCCATTTCATTGCTTTCCATGATGACCCGTCCATGATGACCTGTGGATACCATTACCTGCAAAGTGGATTTTGACCCATGCGCATTATCTACCAGAGTCTGGTAAGCTCACATCTTTTACTAGAAACCAGTGATCACTAGGATGTTCGTTTGGTGGTGATTCCTAAAAGAATTACAACATATTTCCAAGTGATTGTTTTCCTTTTTTCCTGGTTGGTTCCACTGTGGATATCTGAGGGTGTATTCCCTGACTTACAGGATTTGAGAATCCATATTGAGATTTGAAAGAAACTTTAAGACTGTGATACCATTCGTTTTTGAAGGAAAATTATTTTTATTTGTGTTGTATATGAAGTGTATCTTACCTCTTACCTTCTTAATAACTTGGTCTCGGCGCTGCATTTATCTTATAACTTACCTTGAACAATTTTTTGATCTATTGTTTTGCGAGCAGCCAGGACTAACATTATTGATAAACATCATTTATACCTTATGATAATCAGTGGGCGCGGATAATTTTATACACTTGTCTTTGTACTCCTCACCTGGTTGTCACCACACACAATTGAAACCTTCTGAACCAAATAAGTTTATCTTGGACTCATCAGACCACAGGACATGGTTCCAGTGAATGTCCTTAGTCTGCTTGTCTTCAGCAAACTGTTTGAGGGCTTTCTTGTGAATCTTTAGAAGAGGCTTCCTTCAGGGACGACAGCCATACAGACCAATTTGATGCAGTGTGCGGCATATAGTCTGAGCACTGACAGGCTGACCCCCCAGCCCTTCAACCTCTGCAGCAATGCTGGCAGCACTCATACGTCTATTTCCCAAAAACAACCTCTGGATATGACGCTGAGCACGTGCACTCAACTTCTTTGGTCAACCATGGCGAGGCCTTTTCAGAGTGGAATCTGTCCTGTTAAACCGCTGTATGATCTTGGCCACCATGCTGCAGCTCAGTTTCAGGGTCTTGGCAATCTTCTTATAGCCTAGGCCATCTTTATGTAGAGCAAAAATTATTTTTTTCAGATCCTCAGAGAGTTATTTGGCATGATGTGCCATGTTGAACTTCTAGTGGCCAGTATGAGAGCGATAACACCAAATTTAACAATAGATTTTTGATAACACCAAATTTAACACACCTGCTTCCCATTCACACCTGAGACCCTGTAACATTAACGAGTCATATGACACCGGATAGGGAAAATAGCTAATTGGGCCCAATATTGACATTTTCACTTAGGGGTGTTCTCACTTTTGTTACCAGCGGTTTAGACATTAATGACTGTGTGTTGAGTTATTTGGAGGGGACAGCAAATTTACACTGTTATTGTAGCAAAGTGTCATTTCTTCAGTGTAAATTAAATATTTACAAAAATGTGAGAGGTGTACTCACTTTTGTGAGATACTGTATATGTAGATAGTTTTCTTCAGTGGATTCTAAGTAATGGGGCGGCGCTGTGCAGAGTGGTCCCGGGGGACCCGTTCTGGGACCTTTGCATGGTTGGTTGTGCTCGGCTGTGGGGGTGGGGTGAAATCTGGGTGTCCGTTTGGTATCCTTGGGGGGGCGCCACCTTGTGTTTTGTGCGTCTCCCTGTTTCTTTTCCTTTTTTCCTTTTTTGTTTTTGCCCTGCAGCCCCCGTTTTTTGGCTAGTTTTTTGCACGGCGGTTCGCTCTTTGGCCACTGGGGGGCGTTTGCCGCTGGTTTTTGCTGGCTCCTGTTTTGATTGTTTGCTCAGTTGGCGCGCATCCACTTGCTGACGGGGCGCCGCTGCGCCGTGACGCCGCTGCGGGAGTGCCGACGTTATTACGTCATCACCAGGCGCGTTGATGCCATGTGACCGGGCGTTTGGCGCCCTTTTACGCCATTTAAACGAGGGGATGGCGGCCAATATGGCAGCCACCGCCTCCTTAGGATACCTGGACACGTCAGTGTACTCCCACCTGAAGGTATTACTTTGAACATTTACCCTTGCCTTTAACATTATATGTGGGTAATTTTATGCCCCCCTTTCGGCTACCCCCAGATGGTAGTCAGAACCATGGGTACCTATTGGAGGGACATATGAATATGTTACCTTTTTTTTTGTGAGGACTATTGTCCTCATACTAATGGGGGTCCGCTCTGTGGCCCACTTTGTGGTATGCCTGATTTTTACTTTATCAATATACTCAAGTTGAGGGAGTTTCCCCTCTTTTCACCTGGGCTGGGGGTGGTGGGTCATCCCCTCTTCCCCTCTACCTCCCATTTAATGTTTGCTTGCTTTTTTTACCATGGGCTTTCTTTCCCCTTCCTAGGCTTTGCGGTGCCTTCCATGTGAGGGGTCCCTCTTGCTTTTACGGCTTAGCCGTGTTGCAGGGGGTCCTTGTGGCCCATCACGGTGCTCCTCGTGTGGTGACGGGGGGGCCCCTGTGTCCTTTTCTCCCTGGGGGATTTCAAGTCCTTTTTATCTGTCATTCTTCTCCAGCGGTGGTTTTGGTCATTGTGGCATGACTCCTACTTCCTGGCGTGTGGTGAGTTGCCTTCCATGATTCGTTTTCATACTCTGACCCTGTTACATGTAATTCCAGTTTATACTATTCCAGTTTGTAATGACATGATGTTTTTCAGAAAATGTATATGGGTATAATATGTGGCCCCTGAAGAAGGGTATTTCATCCCGAAACATGTCGGGCCTCTGCCCATGATGATAATACATCCCCACATGAATCACATCTCTTCATGTATACATTTCGGATTGCAATAGTCCATGCCTGGATGTGTTTTTAATTATGTATGTTATCCCTTGTATGTTTCTAAACGTTATTTACTTTGTAATAAATGGTGTCAATTTTATATAATTTCTGTTGTATGTACTGCCTTGAAAGTCCCGCTACATGTACTGGGGGAGTACCCTATGTCTCTAAGTAATGAGAGGGGGTCCCTGTACCACCTAGACAGGACCTTTTTTCCTGTGCATAGTAGGATATCGTGGATTTGTGAGTAAAATGGAAGGAGTTCCTCTCCCAGTTCTATGGACCACATCCTCGTGAAGAAGGGGAGCTAATCAACGTGTAGCAATTTATAAATTGCAGATAACAGATGTCTGGGCATTTCGGAGAGGGACCACAGCCTTTCATATTCAGTCAGGGGGCGGTGTATCTGTGTGGACTGGAATAGTCTAGCGCAGAAAGTGGATATGTGGTGTGCAGTAAGCCAGTTCTTATCACTATCCGGGACCACAGGTCTCCCAGTGTCTGGGTGTACCACTTGATGCGCCACTGACCAGGAGGTTCTGGTCATTGCTCCAGCTGTATGAGAGCCTGTATGCTGGGGAAATAAAGGGTTATCAAAGAGTGATGTAAGAGGGGATGGATCTGATGACAGAAGGTCCTGGAGACCCTTTTTATAGCACATGTGTAACGCGTCCCGTGTTAAGGGGGAGGAAAAATTTAAGCTGGGTAAGTTGTTGCTAGAGCCCCAGAGGAGAACCCTAAGGTCCAGTGGGGAAAGATCTCGTTCGACCATTGTCAATGCCTTAATAAGTGGATGAAGGAACTATTCCAGTATCCAAGTAAGTACGGAAGCTTTGTGATATAGTTCACAGTCAGGTAATCCCACTCCCCCATCCATTTTAGGGAGTGTAAGGAGCTTAGGTCCAATATGGGAGAGGCCCCTGTTCCATATGAAGCGGATGGACAAAGAGTGTAGAGAGACAAACAATTGTTTGGGTAGTCGGATGGGAATGGTCTGGAAAAGATATAACAGTTTTGGGAGCGTGTCCATCTCTAAAGTGTTTATGCGTCCAAACCAGGGGAGCGAAGAGGTTAGGTCTTTCCGTATATTGGCTAGAAGGGGGGCGGGATTTAGTTCATATAGTTTCAAAAGATCAGATGGGATGGTAACGCCCAAATATGAAATTTTCTTAGTTGACCATTGGAAAGAGAAATTAGAGCACAGTCGGGAGACCGCAGTAACTAGTAAGGATATATTAAGGGCCTCTGTCTTGAAGATGTTGAGCTTAAAGTTGCTCCATTCTCCAAACCGACGGAATTTGTGTAGTAGGGATGGCAAAGAGATATAGGGTTGCTGGACATATATAAGAAGGTCGTCGGCATATAGTGATAGTTTGTGATGCATGGATGGGGTCGGGATACCGACGATCGAATCATTCTGTCGAATGGCATTAGCCAAATGTTCCATCACAATGACAAAGAGTAATGGGGACAAGGGGCAGCCCTGTCGTGTGCCATTAGAAATATTTAATGTTCCGAAAATGAACCATTGACTAATACAGAGACTGAGAATACAGGGACATGACCTTGGCAATAAAACCGCTACCTAGTCCAATCTGTTTCAAAGACAGTCGTAGGAAGGTCCAATTTACCAGGTCAAATGCTTTTTCAGTGTCAAAAGAAAGTAAACATGCCTTCAGTCCATGTCTCTGTACATAGGAGATGAGGTGTATCGTTTTAGTGGTGTTGTCTCTAGCATCGTAGCCAGGGACAAAACCCACCTGGTCTTTGTGTATAAGTGATGGTAGCGGCAAAAGGCAATTTGCTAAGACTTTGGAGAATAGTTTAACATATATTTCAAGGAGGGATATTGGCCTGTAACTACTACATTGGGAGGGGTCTTTGCCCGGCTTGGGAATAATAGATATGTTTGCGGAAAGTAGATTCTTAGAGGGCTGTCAGGTGTCATCAACGGAGCTAAAGGTTTCAGCCAACAGAGGTACTAAAAGTGGAGCAAAATGTTTATAGAACCTAGGGGAAAAGACATCGGGCCTGGGACATTTCCCTGCCCTCAGACCCCTAATGGCACCCAGAAACTCTGTTTCCGAGAGGGATTTATCCAAGTCCTCTGCATCTGTTGAGTCTATTGTAGGGAGGGCTGTTTCCATAAAATAAGATAACATATTTGGAGGCTGGGAGGAGGCAAGTCTAGAAACTTGGGAGGTGGGCATGTTATATAGGTGGGAGTAATATTGAGTAAAGGCCTTAGAAATGCCCTGGATCTTGCATACTTTTTGGTGTGTCTTGTCGTGTATCAGTTGGATAGGGCGCCGAGGAGGTCATGGGTGCAGAACTCAAGCGAGATGTTGGACACATTTGTTGGAAAGGCAATAATGATGATATTAACCCTTGTCCCTTTGCTATAAGGGAGTGGGAGTCTAGGAGCTGTAACAGTTCCCTTCGAGCGTTAGAAAGATCAGCATAAGTGGAGGGGCCCAAATCCTGTTTATGGGTGTTTTCCAGTGTGGCTACAGCCAGGAGCCATGATGAATGAAGACACCGCGAATAACACATTTCAGGGCTTCCCACTTTGTTAAAGGCATGGTTGTGTCGTCTGCCCTGTGATCCAGAACAAAGTTCTGTATAGCAATCTTGATGCCAGCAACACAGGGAACATCTTTTAATAAGTTGTCGTTTAGGCACCATGAGAAACCAGTACGGGGTTTAGGCAGATGTCCCAAGGCAAGGTGGACAGGGGCATGGTCTGACCACAAAAGACCGCCAATAGAGGAATGGAGGGGGAAAGAGGGACTGTGATAAGAAAAAATAGTCAAGGCGGCTGTAGGAGTTATGGGCAACTGAGTAACAAGTGTAGTCCCGCTCTAAGGGGTATTGTGTGCACCATCTATCTATTCGCTGTGCAGAGTGTAAATGCGATTTAATACGCGTCAATGTGTGATGAGCTACGGAGGACTTACTAGTCAATGTGTCCATAGCCGGGGAGAGGGTCACGTTGAAATCTCCACCCAGTATATAACAGGGACCCCCGAAGGAGAGCAATCTGTCGAGGACCTTAGCCAAGAAGCAATCCTGTCCCTGATTAGGACTGTAAACATTTGCCACTGTAAAAACAGAAGATTGATATTTCAGTTTAAGAAAAACATATCTTCCATTGGGATCAATGAGAGAATCTAATATTTCAGGATGAAAAGACTTATGGAAGGCTATGGATATCCCTTTGGATTTAGCCTGTGGGTTGGTACTATGATGCCTGGAGTGGATTGTTTATAGGTGGAACACTGTCTGTTCGGAAGTGAGTTTCCTGTAGGAGCAAAATCTTAGATCGGGTTTTATGAAAATGGTAGAGTATTTGGCTCCTCTTTTCGGGTGTGCTAAAGCCCCGGCAATTATAAGAGGAGAAAGTTATATAGTCAGGCGCCGCCATGGATTTGATTAAAAAAGACGGGCATCAGTTCCATGATAATGCTCCCAGGGGAAACAATTCGTTTGGACGTTAGAAAGCCAGGGAATACATTAAGATTCAGACTGAAGAGAAGAAAGGCATAAAAGCAGAGAAGGAGGTAGAAGGTAAGGTGATGGGTCACCTCATCCAGAGCTAGGGAGAAAGAAAGCCTGGGACATGAGCATTAGGGAAACCATTGGTTGTCATAGCATGACGAGCCACCAGGTGGCATGAGAACTTCATAGTCAAATAGTGTCGTTATCAACAAATAAAAAAACAAATAAGAACATGTACCAGTGCATTACTGTGCACTGGAAGGCCAGGGGGGTGTCTAGGAAGGCACAGGAGCCAATCCCCAGACCAGATGGCCCAGAGGAACGTAATGTAACAATTGTATGAAAAAAAAAACAGAAATAATGGTGGATTACCTGAAAAAAAACAAAGTTGAAACAAAAGGCAAGTCATATGCAAAGTGGACATACTGTAAATAGAAAGTTTTTCCATAGCCCAATGTGGACTATCTAAGCAAATTAAGGCTAACATCAACGTAAACATAGCACCATAAGGTGTAGAGGGGTGGATATTGAGCTAACCCACAGAGCCCTGTGAGGGATGAGCATAGCCAGTGCAACATGGATTGGTCAAATGGTACGGTAAAGTTGGGCTGATGATCTTTAACAGCTATCAATACCTAACAGTCTCACTCCGGAACTATCATAACAACTGATCAAAGAGAAAAATAAAAAAGTCCCATGTGCAGTGGCTGCCCCTGGAGTAGAAAGGAACAACAAAAAACATTAGGCTATTAATTGTCTGGAGGTCTTTGCTAGGAGGATCTAGGACGTATGACGTTTTACATAGGGAAGGCCCGGTGTTGTCAGGGGAAAGGGCCAATCCAGGAGGGAGACCTGAGGTAATTCTAGTGTCCCCAGAAAGGTAGGTAGGTCTCCCAGTGTGCGGAGTATGGCCGTCTTGTCCTCATGATGTACTCTGAGGTGGAAAGGGAATCTCCATTGGTACTTGATATGTCTTTCTTGTAGCAGATGCGTGAGTGGTTTCAGAGCTTTTCTCATGGCCAGAGTCTGCCGTGGGAGATCTGGTAAAAGCATGACAGGGGTGTCATTAAAAAGAAATGGTGTCCTGGGAGCTTGCAGCTTGCATGATGGATTCCTTGACAGTATAGAAGTGAACCCTGCATAGGGTATCACGTACAAACAAGGAGTCAGGGTTTCCGGGGCCCATGGTCCTGTGCACTTTTATCTAGTTCGATTGATGTGTCTTTTGGCTGCTGTAAAAGCTGATTGAAGATTGAGGTGACCGCAGATGGGAGGTCCTTATGGTCTACGGTTTCAGGAATACCTCTGATCCATATGTTGTTACAACGATTACGGTTTTCAATATCGTCTTGTTGATACATAAGTTGCTGGATTTGCATAGTGTGGGAGTTTAGTATCTCCTCATGTGATTGTATTGCAGTGCCCAGACCCTCTGCAGAGCATTCAATGTCATCTATACACACCCCAATGTCATTCTTTAGTTCATTGATCTCTGATTGGTAGGCTTTTTCTATACAAGTGACATAGTGTTCAAAGTCTGACTTAATAGGCAGTGATCTAATGTAAGCATGCAAGGATTTCATCTGAGCCTCCATGTCCCATCCATAGGCGTGCGCACAGGGTGTGCCAGGGGTGCCCGGGCACACCCTAATCACTCATAGTTGCCAACTGTCTTGAATGACATGCATATTATCGAGACAAATCTCCTCCCCCTACCTCCTCCCCCAGCAGTTTCAGGTGCTCCTGGCTCTTAGGATGGCTACAGGAACATCCCCAAGCTGGACCCTGCCTCCTTCATGCTTTCTTCTAGTCCTGCAATTAAGTTTGAGTGGGTGAGATGGGGATGCCCTCAGCCTCAGAGATCATGCCTGTCCTGCCTTCTTCTACTGGTATATATACTGTGCACACACACCCGTGTGTTTGAGCTTTGGTGTGCACACCCAAATGCTTTCGGCTGCGCACACCAATGGTCCCATCCATCGCCTGAGCATAGGGAGGTTTGAGAGAGACTTTGTGATTGCTAAGGAGGCGATTGGAGCCTGTTGGGGACACAGAACGCCCACGGGAGCTCATCTGGGTGCAAACTGCAGAGTCCGAGTGAGTTGGTGAGGAGGGTACCTGAGCCATCTTGGAGGCCTGTTGTTTTTGCAGAGCGGCTGATGAACAGGTGAAAAAGTGTCCCAGGTCACCCACCAGAGTGCTCCCGCCAGTCTTCTTGTCACCCTTGTGCTTGTGACTGCTCATCTGTGTGGTATGAGGGCAATCTGGAAGGGGGGAACATTCTGCTGGGTTTTAGGGGCCGGGGGCTATGCCAAGAGGTGGATCAGCTCCTCATGCATCAATCCATATCCCCCGCGAAACATCTTCAGGGAGGGAGGTTGCCAGGAGCTGTGGCAGCAGGCGGAGGTGTAACAGGCGTACCAAGATGTCCACCTCTGCTAGGCCTCAAGGACTCCCAGCTAGGGTAGGGGCCTGGAGGCACTTTTTAACCTCCCCTGTCCATGCCTGGGGGTAAGTAGATAAGGTAGAGGCAAAGTTTGTTGGGAACCCAGTCTCAGGCAGGCACAGATGGTGCAGATGGAAGGCAGTGATCCACAAGATGGCGGCCACCCACAGGCCTCAGTAGGCCACGACCTAGACTGGGGGCTAGAGTGGCAGGGATACCCCAAAATTGCCCCTGGGGAGCCGGGAAGGTAGCGGGGGCCCTGTGGCATCCAATCTAGCCTAAAGGCCTAAGGATGGCGGTGGCCTCGGAGGTATGGGCGCCACCACGGCTGTAGTAAGTCCAGGATTGGGCCTCAGCTTCACTCGATATACCCCAGGGACGGTAGCGGGGTCTGTGCAGGGCCGGTCCAGGATGGTAGGTTCTCTCAACAGGCTGCTGAGAGAACGGATGCCGGTAGATGAGGCAGAGGGTTCCTGGAGCTCTGCAGAAACACGTCCGTCGCTCCTGCTTGGCAGGCCATGTCCCTGAGTATTATTTTTAAACTTTAGGTAAAGTTTTGTTTCACCGCTAGAAATAAAAAAAAACAGAAAGTCTGGTGAAACTACATGAACTTACAATTAGATACTGTTGGGTGCACAAAGAAAAAAAATATCAAAATACTTTAATTTTAAGATATCTAAATGCAAGCCGTTTAATACTCCTATTTTATGAGCTTTAACAAAGGTCACTATGACATCAGAAATCCAGGTAAAACAGTTATTAAATTTTAGGATAAACAGACGAGTTGCGGCACTCACTGGCTTCTCTATGCTTGTCCAGTGTTTCTGTTACTGAGGCCTGACTTCCAAGCAAAGCTTCATCAACTTTATTGCTGGATAATGAAAAGTAATAGTAGGCAGTTTTTGGTGCCTGATTTTAAATAGTTCGGTTGAAATCTCTAAAGCAGAACTACCAGTCTAACTCACCTGAAGGAGATCTCTCTTTTACTTTGATTCTTATTTATTACATATTCTGCTTCATTAGATGACACTGTGCAATTGTCATTTTGTGAATGTAGATTAAAATTGGTTTACATTGTCACATCTTTACCTAGCCTAAAGTTTCTTTTCTCCCTTTTCAACTTGAAGCCAAGGAAAGTCTATTGCCAAAGTATCTAGTAATAACCTCTTTCAAACAGGACTATGGAAATCACTCAGTATATTTAGAATAAAAAAATATCTACTGTATCTCATTCATTGAGGGATTCAGGAATTCGGATAGTTGGGATGTCTAACAGCAGTCCAATGGTGGGGTTGGCAACACAGGAAAAAAAACCTAAATAAGCCTCACTAAGAGGATAGGGGCCAGCCCAAAGTCCAAAAGCTTCCTGGGGGACCAACACTTGTATCTGACTAGATAAGGTGGGGCCCCCACCAGTAGGGGAACCATAGAACATAGAGGAGGAACCTGATGCTCCAGGCCAGATTGACCTCTGGTAGTGACCTTCTCTATAACTCCAAATTTAAGGGAATAATGAACCCTAGGCAGCGAGAAGCCACCAAAACTATGGAAGAGGGTACAGGGAAGAAAAGAACCTGAAGTGGTCAGCAGAAAAAAGTGACAAACCCCTCCAGAAAACAGGTCCCAGAAAGACCAACCAGTCTATATAGGAAGGGCCAAGGCCTAAGATTCAAGTGGCTAGAACTCAGTGACTAACCCCACGTTCACACTGAGGGCGGGTTTGAAATTGCGTTCAGTTGAACTCGCACAATTTCAAACCGGCATTTCAGTCCGACTTCGGGGGCAATTTGACAGACATCTGTGTGGGTTCATGCACAGATGTCTATTGAAATTTCCCACAAAAGTAGTGCAGGAACTAATTTTGGGAATCGGTGCTTCACACCAATTTGGACGGTGCCGTTGCCGGCAATAGGCTCCGATTTGGCATGCAATTTGACATGTCAAATCAGCCCGATGTGAACGGGGGCATAAGGGGGCTGCCTAGTTAGACAGCCAATCTCAGTAAGCAAGGTACACCAGAGAATATAATGTATTCATACAACCTAATGGCCCACAAGGGTATGAAATGACCCTTGAGACTATTGGAAATCTCAATGTTTTGGTCCTACAAAGTCAATGTGACAGAAGACGTGACCCTCTTGGTGCAAGAAAGACACTGCTACAATGAAAGTGAGACCTCATGTTGCTTTTACAGCAGATTACATGTTATACCCTGAATCTTCACTATGTCTGTCAGACATGTGAATGTCCCCAACCTCATTTTGTAATTCTGTACTTTTTTTGTATGGAAAATTAATAAAAATCTATCGACAGAGAAAAGTTAGACCTCAGCCCCAGAATAGGGAGATGGAAACCACTAAAAAAACCAACACAGGTGCATGAAAACTAAAACATCATCTCTGACATCTCAAGGTGACACTAGGGCATGCAGAAGAATTCTAAAGAGCTGAATAATGACCAGAGCCACAGGTCCAAGAAGTTCCTGATCCCCCCAGGTCCACTAATGGAGCAAGATATAGGAATCTTAGCCAAACAGCTATGAGCAGTTAACAGATAAGTACAGGGTACTTATCTGTACCGACGGTATCTGGAGAACCGTCTCCAGGAAGCGCTGATTGGCCAAATGAAAACCAATTACCCCACAAGGTCCTTCCATCATATCCTGTCATGAGCATAGGACCTGCAGCAAAAAAGGTAGTGCATTTTGCCCGCTGACAATCCGTGGGTGGGTGGGGCCTCCAACGATGATATCCACCTTCCCCGTAGAAAGGGCCCTCCAGCAATGATCTCCACCCTCGCTATAGAATCTGAGGTATACCCAGGTGCAGTAACCACTCCTCTTGGTGCAAATGCTACGGGTAGACGGGGGCCAGTTTGTAAAGCAATGTCCTTAGAAGGCAATTTAAGTGAGGCTAACTCTCTCAGCATCATTCAAGACAGGGGTCAAAAACCTTTCCCCATCACAAGAGGCCTAACCACTCCTTTCCAAAATCATTGCAACATCTAGATGGTTTTCAAAATAGGAAATGTAGGCAAAATGGGATCCCCCCACATGAAGGGAATTATTTCATCAGAGAAAAGTCCAAGCAAGAAGAAACGACTCTAGTTGCCTAAAAATGCTGAAGAATTACAACAGGAACTACCTGGTCCACAGTGATATAGGCCCACTCACAAACCAAACCCAAAACTGCAGAGAGGAGGCTGAAAGGAGGTGGCAAAAAATAGGAAAGGTGGAGGTTATCCCAAAGGGGATTCTCTAAACATACTACACACTCTTGATGGAAAAAAAATAGATTAGGGCCTTTATCATTAGGCAGGGTGTTCAAGGCACACAAGGTGTGGGCTTCTTTAAGGAGGGCTTAAGCTAAACCACCTTGCCCCACTGGTGACAGGTAGTTGCCAACCCTGGAAGCCAACTAGGACCCAGCTAGGCCAGATCTTTCAGGAGGTGCCAAAAACATGCAGCCATAAAGCTGACTCTATGCAGGATGTTGTGTAAGCACCCCACAATGAGGATGCTCCTGGAAGGCTGAATGAACACAAGGTCTGATTTAGTAGCAGGTGTACCTTGGCAATGCTAGGAATACAGGACTCTATCAAAGTAGGTGGCAGCTAGAGTCTACCTGAGGTTGGGGAGTCCTCTCTTGATAGAAGGAACTCAGAGGTACCATATACCACAAGGGTAGGGAGCATCTTCCTGGGAAAGGGAATAAAGGCACTGATGGCCACAATTCCAGATGTTAAAATATAGACTGGAGCAACAGCTTCAGGGGTGGGAGGAACCCAGGGAGACTGGGGTAGGTACAGCATCCTGTACAGTAGCACAACAGAGATGAGAAGCATCTGAATGGGACTTGAAAGGCAATGGATTTTCCTGTGGGCTAAAAAGGTTTGTGGGAGAGAAGCTATTCAAAGGATCTAACAGAATTAGCCCTTTACTTGTAGAAAATGGGGACACATCTTCAGACAGAAGGATTTTCAGAGGGGTTAAATAGGCTCTGAGGATGAGCCCTAAATGACAAGTGAGAGTCCCAAGGCCGCTAACTGCAGAAGTAGCAGAAGGGTGGGATTCATCTGACCTCTCCCAAGACTTTCTATGTTGGGGCTGGAGCAAGCTGTGACTTCCCATGGCATTACTGATCAAGGTATTAAGTGGGAGTGTGTTACGTACCTTGGAGGTGAGCCTGACGGTAGAGGGAGACCTCTCCTACAGCCCCGGCTCAGGGACCACTGGAGTTGCGACAGTGGCCACGAGAGCACGGTGAGGTAAGAGTGCCTGCAAAGTCTTTTGCTAAAGTAGTAGCAGCCGATGCGTGGCAGGATCAAGCTGGCAAGCTGGATAGCTGACAGCAGGTGATGCCGAGACCGTGGATGCAGGTGTGCTGTGGATGCAGGCTGCAGATGCAGGATAGCAGATGCAGGTGTACTGCAGATGCAGAGCAGCAGATGCCGGACAGCAGATGCAGGTGTGCTGCAGATGCCGGACAGTAGATGCAGATGTGCTGTGGATGCAGAGCAGCGGATGCAGGACAGCAGATGCAGGTGTGCTGCAAATGCAGAGCAGCGGATGCAGGACAGCAAATGCAGGTGTGCTGCAGTTGCAGAGCAGCAGATGCAGAGGTACTGGAGCAAAGTCAGGCCGGGTCATAAACAGAGGGTCAAATCAGCATAAACAGCAGGCAGGAGAATGGTCAGAGTTCAAGCCAGGTACAGCAATGGAAGATCAGGCAAAACAGACAGAGGTAGCGATGTCAAGCAAGCCAAAGGTCAGGACTGGAGATAGCAGCGTAATCAGGAAGCCTGGTCAATAACTGGAACGGATATGGGCACAGGATCAGAGTTCAGGGTACAGCTGCAGATCAAACAACAAAGCACTAGTGCAGTTGAAGCTTTTTTTGGGCCACTGGGCTCCAAAGCATGGCTACCACGCGTGCATGCGCACCTCCGTGCATGAGCTGCACACGTGCACTGGCGCACGTCTGCGCCTGTGTATTCCAGTGTGTTCCTGACATTGCCCCCTCTTTATGGGCATCCTCCGGGTGCCCAAATGAACCCTCTTTTTTGCGAAAAAAAGCCAGGATTAACTCCTTGGCATGGGCATTGCGCTCGGGTTGCCAGGAATTCTCTTCAGGGCCGTAACCCCTCCATTTGATCAAGTATTGCAGACGGTTTCCTTTTCTCCTGCAATCCATGATAGCCTCCACCTCATATTCTTTATCCCTATTAACAATCACGGGTTCAGGTGGCCCCAATCCCCTGTGTGTGAAGGGATCTGGCATTGTGGGTTTTAACAAGGATACATGAAATACTGGGTGAACCTTGAGCAAATCAGGTAAATAAAGTTCGTAAGAAACCTCATTTAATTTCCTCTCTATCAGAAATGGACCAATGAACTTTTTTTTCGAGGGGCAAGCCAGTCTGAGGTTAGTAGTAGACAACCACACCCGATCACCCACCTAATTGGAGATATAGTTCCCCTCTCCTCTTCCTGTCAAACATCCTCTTGTTAGTCGTTTGTGCCTTGATCACAGCCTCCTGCAATAATTTATTGTTGCAACTCAGGAAATTCACAGTACTCTTAACTGCTGGAACCATGGATTCGTGAAAAATGACAGGTAGAAAGACTGGATGGGAGCCATAATTGGCGAAGAAAGGGGACTGACCTGTGGCCGAGTGACTGGCATTGTTGTATGCTAATTCCCCCAAGCAAAAGTGTTACCCAATTGTCCTGAACGAACGTAGTGAAGCACCGGATATATTGTTCAATCGTCTGGTTCGTTCTTTCCGTTTGCTCATTAGTCTGGGGATGATAAGCAGAAGACATACACAGTTTCGATCTTTAGAACTTTACACAATGCTTTCCAGAAACGAGAGGTGAACTGCATCTCTCTATCTGAGACAATGTTCATTGGGACCCCATGCAGCCTTACAATCTCCTTGCTGAAGACCCGAGTAGTTTCTATTGCAGAAGGTGTATTCTTTAGGGGCACAAAATGAGCCATTTTAGACAAATGGTCACCACTACAAAGATGGCCGAACATCCTTCTGAAGGGGTAAGCTCCACTATAGAGTCCATAGCAATAATTTTCGATGGTCTGTCAGGGACTGGTAGTGGCCTGAGCAGACCCCATGCTTTGCTTCTGGCAGTTTTACTCCAAGTACAGGTGGTACATGAATTCACATATTCCTTACAGTTCTTCTCGAGATCCGGCACCAGAACATACATTGTATGAATTCAAGAGTCTAGTGAATGCCAAAATGGCCTGCCAGGGGATGATCATGACAAAGGCCTAACCCGGACACCTTCTGGTACAAAAATCTTTTCATCCTTCCACAGCAACCCATCCTTGGGTAATGGGGTAACTCCAGGAGGACAGAGAATATTGACTGAAGCTTGCTTTAAGCCTGACATCAGGTCCGTCTGTAACAGTAGGAAGTTCTGATAGGATGGTATCTGGTGCTGACGCCACCTTTGGATCGTCAGACATACGAGAAAGTGCATCTGGCTTGACATTCGTTGAACCCCGCCAGTAAGTAATGTGAAATGAGAATCTGGAGCAGAATAACGCCCACCGTGCTTTATGTGGCTTCAGATGCTTAGCAGCCCTCAGATACTCCAGATTCTTCTGATCCTTGTAAATGAGTATGGGATGGACTGCACCCTCTAACAGATACCTCCATTCCTCAACTGCAGCCTTGATGGCCAAAAGCTCTCAGTCCCCCACATTATAGTTCTTCTCGGCTGGGGAGAGCTTACAGGAAAAGAAGGCTATTGGATGCATCAAGTCCTTGGCCCTGAGAAATAACCACCCCATCAGCTGTTTCTGAGGCGTCTACTTCAAGCAGATATGGTAGAACAGGATCTGGATGACTCAGGATGGGAGCAGATGTGAAAAGTCCCTTCAAGTTTGCAAAGGCACCTGTGCCTCAGAAGACCAGCGAAACCACATATTTTGTTTTGTCAGCTGGGTAATCGGGGAGATGATAGCGGAAAATCCCTTGATGAATCTCCGATAAAAGTTTGCAAAGCCTACAAAAGGCTGCACCCCCTTTTTTTATCTGAGGGTGCAGGCCAGTCCAGGATGGCTGAAACTTTTTGTGGATCCATCTTGAATCCTTCTGTAGATTTTACCAGACCCAGGAACTGAATACTCTGTCGCTGAAACTTACATTTCTCTGGCTTAGCATATAGTCCATGTTGACAAAGCCGGCAGAGTATGTTTTTGACATGTCCCCGATGCTGCTCAAGAGATGCAGAAAAAATTAAGATCTCATCCAAATAAACAATGACAAAGATATCTAGACAGTCTCTGAAAATGTCATTGATAAAGTGTTGAAAGGTGGCAGGGGAATTGCATAGACCAAAGGGCATTACGAGGTATTCATTATGGCCAAACCTGGTGCGGAATGCGGTCTTCCATTCGTCCCCTGCACAAATACTGGCCAAATTATAGGCTCCTTGGAGGTCCAGCTTGGTAAACACAGAAGCAGTCCTCAGTCTCTGAAAAAGTTCAGGTACCAGGGGAAATGGATACCGGTTCTTGACAAATCTTATTTAGTTCACGGTAGTCCACACAGGAACAGAGAGAGTGATCTTTCTTTTCCACAAAAAAGATTCTTGCCCCTGTTGGAGAAGTGGATGGTCGGATAAATCCCCTTTTAAGGTTTCAACCCACATACTCCTTTAGCGTCTCCAGATCACGTTCAGATAGTGGGAAGAAGATTTGTTCAAAGGGCATCTCGGCCCATGGGAACAGTTCAATTGGACAGTCGTATGAATGATGGGGGGGGTTCAGCCCCCATTTACTGAATCCGTCCAGATACTCGTGATAGGGTTCCAGTACTGTTGAACGAATCTCTGAATCAGATTTCAGACACAGCAGAAGGCCAGAAGAGCTGGGGAAAACAGGTAGACAGTGATGCTGGCAGTAAAAGGACTGGAACTTAATGTCTCTGGAACCACAATTGATTTGTGGATTGTGGGCCTGCAGCCAAGGTAGGCCCAGGCCCCCTGGAAACAGGCGGGATGCACTTGCGTCTAGACTCAGCAGTTCTTTATGGTCTGTACAGGCAGTCACAGGTAGCGGAGGGGTCTCCTGGGTTATTAATCCGGATTTTATGCGTGACCCATCTGCCAAGAATACGGAAAGTCCTTGAGTCTTAGGCTGGAGTGGAATGTGTTGTTGTGCTGCAAAGTTCAAGTCTATGAAACAACTACATGCCCCAGAGTCAATTATTGTGGTGACCAGCACTGTACCTTCCGGCAGCTGGAACGAGATGGAAAGAGCCAGATGAGTGGTGTTAGCAGGAGGTGATGGATGACTGGAAGGGGTGACAGACAGGCACTTCCGTAACTATGTGGGACATGAATGTACGTAATGGCCAGCCTCTCCACAGTACATGCACAGATTATTCTGTCGCCGGCATGAGCATTCTTCAGCTGACAGAGAAGACTGCATCAGTCCAAGTTGCCTGGAATCAGAAGTATCTGGCGTCTGGTTAGCAAGTACAGGGTTGGCTGAAGCAGGGCTGGCGAGGCAGTGTAAACAGGAAATGGCACACGGGGCAACATCCAGGCTGGAAGGAACTTCTGTGTAACTCTTTCTGTTCTGCGTTCCCAAAGTCATTGGTCTAGCCTTCAAAGTACTTGGAACACTGACCTGGGCCAATTCGTCCTTTAACCCTTCAGATAGGCCAAGGTGAAACTGTTGCAGCAGGCCTGCATCGTTCCATCGAGTATCTGCGCTCCAGTGTCTGAAGTCTGTGACATAATCCTCAGCAGCTCTGCGGCCTTGCTGGAGCACATGATGGGCAGCCTCTGCAGTGGTAGTATAACTGGGCCATGGCATTGAAGAGGACTGGCAAAGATTCCGTCAGTGTATGTGTTCTTTGAGCACACGATGAACACATGACTGTGGTTCACCTAGTAATAATGATATGATAAACCCCAACCTTGGAGATTTCCAAGGAAAAGGTTGTACTGTTCACATGCATTGCGGAATGCCCGAAACTTACTTCAGTCCGTGGAAAATCATTCTGGAATGGGAACCCTTGGTTCAGGAGGCAACATCATTACGGTGGGTTCCGTAGCAGTCTCAGTTAGTGCCATGCTAGTGAAAGGAGCTGAAGGAGGACTTGCAGCAGTAGTCAGAGATTGCACACATTCTTCCAATTGGCTGTAACTGTCCTGAAAAGAGTTCACGGCTTGGGTGAAGGCTGTGAGGTGTTGACCAATCTCATCCATAGAAGAGGTCCCTGTGGCAGGCTCAGACATGGCTATTTGATATGGTCACGTACCATGGAGGTGACCTTAACGGTAGAGGGAGACCTCTCGTACAGCCCCAACTCAGGAACCACTGAAGTTGTGACATTGGCACGGTGAGGTAAAAGTGCCTACAAAGTCTCTTGCTGAAGTAGTAGCAGCTGATACGTGGCAGGATCAAGCTGGATAGCTGACAGTAGGTGATGCCTAGACTGTGGATGCAGGTGTGCTGTGGATGCAGGACAGCAGATGCAGGTGTGCTGCAGATGCAGAGCAGCAGATGCAGGACAGCAGATGCAGGTGCGCTGCGGATACAGAGCTGCAGATGTAGGACTGCAAATGCAGGTGTGCTGCGGATGCAGAGCAGCGGATGCAGAAGGACTGGAGCGAAGTCAGACAAGCCGGGTCATATACAGAGGGTAAAATCAGCATAAACAGCAGGCAGGAGAGTGGTCAGAGTTCAAGCCAGGTACAGCAACGGAAGATCAGACAAAACAGGCAAAGGTAGCGAGGTCAAGCAAGCCAAAAGTCAGGTCTGGAGCATGGACATCCGCAGAAATTTTTTCAGGGGGGGGGGGGCATCATTTTAAGGTCACCCATGCTAT
>BLSH010103599.1:1109840-1140396 GCA_018402905.1 Glandirana rugosa | reverse complement strand
CATTATCACGGCCAGAGACTGCAGACATAGTACAGGAGATGGTCGGAGACTGCAGACATAGTACAGGAGATGGTCAGAGACTGCAGACATAGTACAGGAGACGGTCAGACACTGCGGACATAGTACAAGAGACAGTCAGAGACTGCGGACATAGAACAATAGATGATCAGACACTGCAGACATACTACAGGAGATGGTCAGAGACTGCAGACATACTACAGGAGATGGTCAGAGACTGCAGACATACTACAGGAGATCGTCAGAGACTGCAGACATACTACAGGAGATGGTCAGAGACTGCAGACATAGTACAGGAGATGGTCAGAGACTGCAGACAGTACAGGAGATGGTCTGAGACTGTGGACATGGCACACAAGATGATCAGAGACTTCATACATAGCCCAAGAGGATAAGGACTTAGTGGGCAACCCCCGATCCGATCCCTGATTCCAGGGGGGGGCAATTGCCCCCCCTTGCCCCTATCTGCGGACGCCCATGGTCTGGATATAGTAGCGTAATCAGGAAGCCAGGTCAATAACTGGAACGGATATGGGCACAAGATTAGAGTTCAGGGTACAGCTTCAGATCAAACAGCAAAGCACTAGTGTAGCTGAAGCATCTTTATGGGCCACTGGGTGCCAGAACACGGCTACCACGCGCGCATGCGCACCTCCATGCGCGTTCTGCGCACACGCACTGGTGCATGTCTGCAACTGTGTATTCCAGTGTGTTCCTGACAAAAGGTATCGAGTTAGATGCCAGACAGTAGAATATTTAAAGGAAAGTACACCTTCCACTGGTCTTGTGGGGATTCATTTAATGTAGTACACTGATGGAGCTACGTGGGAACAGTCCACCATTTAACGATTTCCCTCTCAAAGGTCAAGGAACTTCGGTCTGCTTTCAGTCCAAAAAGTGGAATGCCTTGGATTGCATGTGTAAAGGGAAGATCGTCTCAGTTGTAGATGCTCTAAAAAGACACAAAGCTGGAACCAGCAGGCTGATCCTCCAAGTGCATGGCAGAACGCAGTGCATCAATACGGTCTGACTCGACCCCTTGTAATTCTGAGGTGACAGTAGTATATTGCAGTTCCTCAAACACTTTCTTCAGAAATAGATTGTTGTGACCCTTCTTCAGAAATGGTCACAGGAACGAGTGGCATTGCCTAAACAAAGAGCTCTGGGGGTCAGAGATGTATTTTTGCAAGAGATGGCAGTTGAGTGCATTCAGGGCTTCTGCGGGCAGTGTGAATGAAGATTTGACACATGTGGCTAAAAAGTTGTAAATGGGCATGTGCAGTATCTCACAAAAGTGAGTACATCCCTCACATTTTTATAAATATTTTATTATATTGTTTCATGTGACAACACTGAAGAAATGACACTTTGCTACAATTGTAAAGTAGTAAGTGTACAGCTTGTATAACCATGTAAATTTGCTGTCCCCTCAAAATAACTCAATATACAACCATTAATGTCTAAACCGCTGGCAACAAAAGTGAGTACACCCCTAAGTGAAAATGTCCAAATTGGGCCCAAAGTGTCAATATTTTGTGTGGCTACCATTATTTTCCAGCACTGCCTTAACCCTCTTGGGCATGGAGTTCACCAGAGCTTCACATGTTGCCACTGGAGTCCTCTTCCACTGCTCCATGATGACATCACATAACTGGTGGATATTAGAGACCTTGCACTCCTCCACCTTCCATTTGAGGATGCTCCACAGATGCTCAATAGGGTTTAGGTCTGGAGACATGCTTGGCCAGTCAATCTCCTTTACCCTCAGCTTCTTCAGCAAGGCAGTGGTCGTCTTGGAGGTGTGTTTGGGGTCGTTATCATGTTGGAATACTGCCCTACAGCCCAGTCTCCGAAGGAAGGGGATCATTATCTGCTTCAGTATCTCACAGTACATTGTGGCATTCATGGTTCCCTCAATGAACTGTAGCTTCCCAGTGCTGGCAGCACTCATGCAGCCCCAGACCATGACACTCCCACCACCATGCTTGACTAGATACACTTGTCTTTGTACTCCTTACCTGGTTGCTGCCACACACGCTTGACACCATCTCTACCAAATAAGTTTATCTTGGTCTCATCAGACCACAGGACATGGTTCCAGTAATCCATGTCCTTAGTCTGCTTGTCTTCAGCAAACTATTTGCAAGCTTTCTTGTGCATTATCTTAGAAGAGGCTTCTTTATGGGATGACAGCCATGCAGACCAATTTGATGCAGTGTGCGGCGTATGGTCTGAGCACTGACAGGGTGACCCCCCACCCCTTCAACCTCTGCAGCAATGATGGCAGCACTCATATGTCTATTTCCTAAAGACAACCTCTGGATATGACGCTGAGCACGTGCACTCAACTTCTTTGGTCGACCATGACGAGGCCTGTTCTGAGTGGAGCCTGTCCTGTTAAACCACTGTATGGTCTTGGCCACTGTGCTGCAGCTCAGTTTCAGGGTCTTGGCAATCTTCTTATAGTCTAGGCCATCTTTATGTAGAGCAACAATTCTTTTTTTCAGATCCTCTGAGAGTTCTTTGCCATGAGGTGCCATGTTGAACTTCCAGTGACCAGTATGAGAGAGTGAGAGCGATAACACCAATTTTAACACATCTGCTCCCCATTCACACCTGAGACCTTGTAGCACTAACATGTCACATGACACAGGGGAGGGAAAATGGCTAATTGGGCCCAATTTGGACATTTTCACTTAGGGGTGTACTCACTTTTGTTGCCAGCGGTTTAGACATTAATGGCTGTGTGTTAATTTGGACGTGACAGCAAATTTACACTGTTATACAAGCTGTACACTCACTACTTTACATTGTAGCAAAGTGTCTTTTCTTCAGTGTTGTCACATGAAAAGATATAATAAAATATTTACAAAAATGTGAGGGATGTACTCACTTTTGTGAGATACTGTAGATCACCAAAGACAGGGTATGACAAAGCCCGTACTCCTGAGAAATATGTCTGCCCGTATTAGCTTCCCTTGCACGCTACCAGCACAATCCAAGAACCCACATAGCACCCAGACACTAGTCAATACAGCAGTGTAGAGTGAATACAGCATAATACTTTATTTGAAGCACACACACAGGTATATATTTCTGGAGACAATTCCCCTTCTTGTTGGCATAGAGACACAGGGTGGGATAAACTGTACATCCAATCACATCAAGCACGGGTACATTCAACTTATCAACATAACTATAATCAATCCGGGCATGCAGCCAACTTTATTAGAAGTACAGAAATATTAACCTTTCAATAACTGGGCGCGCAGACCACTTCATGAAGAGACCTGTTAACCACTTCCCAACTGCCGTACGACTATAAGCGGCTCTGTCCCACAAATCGTCAATTATAGTAGTCACTTTAGTGCATGACGGCAAAGGGGACGAGCACGTGCTGCTGCGGGCATGCGCTCGTGCCCACCGCATGCTTCCTGAGTGGGGCCGCGGGTTGGGCAGACTCGATGTCCACCAGCAACTCGCGATACCCTGTGACAGAGCCAGAACGGGGAATTGCTGATGTAAACACAGAGGTTTCCCGTTCTGACAGACGGCATGTCAGAGATCTACTGATCCCTGTACTCAGGATCAGTTAGATCTCTGGTGCCGCTGCCAGCCCAGTCCCCTCACAGTTAGAACATGCCTAGGGAACACATTTAACCTCTTCACTGCCCCCTGCAGGTTAATACCTTCCCTGCCAATGACATTTATACAGTGGATATTTCAATTTCTGATCGCTGTATAAATGTCATTGGTCCCAAAAAAGTGTCAAAAATGTCCGACATGTCCGCTACAATATCGCAGTCCCGATAAAAATCCCAGATCGCCGCCATTACCAATTTAAAAAAATTGTAAAAACGCCAGAAATGAATTCTCATGATTTGTAAACGCGGCAACTTTTGCACAAACCAATCAATAAATGCCGTTTCCGATTTTTTTTTACCACAAATATGAAGAAGAATATAAATCGGCCAAAACCGATGAATAAATTTGTTTTTTTATATTTTTGTTTGGATTTGTATTTTAGCAAAAAGTAAGAAATATTGTTTTTTTTTGCAAAATTGTCCCTCTTTTTTTGTTTTATAGTGGTAATCAGAAATGTGGGAAACAAAGGATGCAAATTTAGTTTGGGTATAATGTCGCACGACCGCGCAATTGTCAGTTAAATTGACGCAGTGCTGAATCACAAAAAGTGCTCTGGTGCTAACATGGGAAATCCTTCCGGGTTGAAATGGTTAAAGGAGCTTTTCCTTTCCTATAACTTGGGCATGCGTGGCTGCACACAGTTCAAATGTCCAATGTCAGTGTTCTAATCATCATGTAAACAACCTGGCTGGTTCAGGGGTAAAATGAAATGCTGAGTCCAGTGTGGTTGTAGTGAATCTGGTTAGATCAGACCAGACTGGGCTTCTCAGGTCACCCTGTGCCCCTAATAGACACAGGGTGACTTACACATAAGAGGGGTCTGGAAATCTGGAAAAGGAGTTTCCTGACCCCTCTAAGGGAAGCTGGGTTCCACAGGCTCCCCGCCCAAAGTCACTCCCGTCACAATTCTCCCCTTTCGGAAGGAGACTAACACAGGAGGAGAACCCAGACGGGTTGACTTTGAAGTCAGTCTTTAGTTCCAGTCCCCCAATGCCAGTACCCACACAGTGCCCCAAACAAATTGTCCCAAACAGAGCATTACTCACCCAGCCAACCTCTGCCTCTCTCGTAGAATATACCCGCTGCTGGGGAAAAGTGTGGACTGGCCCTTCTCCCTTTAGTCCTTTCAGCAGCTGGAGAGAAGACAGGGTAACTGGGCTCACTCGATCGTGCTGATGGGGATCTGGGCCAACTGCCCACCATCCCTGTGGTATACAGGTGGAGACCGTAGTCTCATCCACTTTTGCTAGATGAAATTGCCCCAGTGTTGTGAGAGCAAGGCTGATATCCTCCTCTCCCAATGGCAGACCTTTTTCTGGGGTTGTGTCAGTGGAGACCACAATCCCATCCACTACCACAGGAAATCCATCTTTTGTTAGTTGAGGGCAGAGGTCAGCAGCACTCTGCCCTGTTTCAAGCTCTTCTGCAGGTTTGCGGTCAGTGGAGACAGCAATCCCATCCACTACCACAAGAAATTCATCTTTTGTTAGTTGAGGGCAGAGGTCAGCATCACTCTGCCCTGTTTCAAGCTCTTCTGCAGGTTTGCGGTCAGTGGAGACCGCAGTCCCATCCACTACCACAAGAAATTCATCTTTTGTTAGTTGAAGGCAGAGATCAGCATCACTCTGCCCTGTTGCAAGCTCTTCTGCAGGGTTGCTGTCAGTGGAGACCACAGTCCTATCCACCGATATCAGTTCAAGGTGCAATTTTGAGGTGCCAATTGCATTCTCTTCCTGGAGCTCCTGCGGAATTGACTGTTGTTTGCAGAAGCCAACAGCACCATACTCTGAAGTCAGCTCTTCTGCTGGAGGATCATCTGGTTGTTCCTCCTCTGCAGAAAAGTCTATTAAATCCCCTGTCTCTGGAACTGGTGTCTGGGGATAGAGGTTCACCAACTCCTGTCCGTGGAACCCAGAAGATGTTATCGGTGCTGGTCAGAAGCTAGCAGAGCTCTGCCCTGTTGCCAGCACTTCAGGTTTGGGGACAGCAATCTCCGGAGTTTCCACTGCTAATTCTGGGGCATGCTGCTGTAAGTGTTCTAGCAGTTCCCTGTATGCCCTATCCAGGTGCTGTTCCTTCCTTAGCAAGTATTCCAGATCAGGTTTAAGCTCTGGGGCCCCTGCAAGACTGAGCATAGCCTCTCTGTATTCTCGCAAGTCCTCAAGGGTATGTTCCCCTTCATCGCCAAACACAAAACCATCTGTAAGACTCTCCCACAGCAATCCAGAGTCACCAAAGTCATATCCCTCCGGAGAGCACTCTGTGGTCTCCCCTAAATATTCCTGCTCTGTGTGCCATTGCAGAGCCCAATATCGATTTTCCAGCTTTATCTCCTGCTGGACCAGCTTGTCCAACTCGGGCACCTATTGCCCCGGGGTCGCTCCCGCTGGTCACTGGCCCGTTCCCCTGGGGTTGGATAGCACTTGCTCTTGTACATACCAGCAACCTGGAGGGCTCCAATCCAGAGCTTTGCCTGAATTTGCTGCCTGAGCTCCAGGTATTGGTCCTCAGACACATTCCTGGGGTATAATAAAAGGGCGATCCACAGGAACCCCTCGAACTCTGATGCCAGATCCATATCTCTGCTGGGATGACCGAAGTCTGTTATCTCAATCTTGGATCCGTGTGGTGGTCTGGACATGTTCACAGCAAGGAAGCATGGTCCCACCGCTGCCAAAAGTGGATGAACCCTGTACTCCTGAGAAGTATGTCTGCCCGTATTAGCTTCCCTTGCATGCTACCAGCACAATCCAAGATCCCTCAGAGCACCCAGACACTAGTCAATGCCGCAGTGTAGGGTGAATACAGCATAAGACTTTATTTGAAGCACACACACAGGTATATATTTCTGGAGACAATTCCCCTCCTTGTTGGCATAGATACACAGGGTGGGATAAACTTTACATCCAATCACATCAAGCACAAGTACATTCAACTTATCAACATAACTATAAACAGACCACTTCTTCATGGAGAGTCCAGTTAAAGGAGCCTTCCCTTTCCTATGACTTGGGGTCATCTGTAGTAGCAGGACTGTCCCCACTGTGTATATGTGGGCATACTGGGTCAACGTAATGTACCTAGGCCCAAAATGTAAGGCAAATCTCTGTTACTAAAAAAAATAAAAAAAACACATGCAGCTGGTACTATGAGAATGCCAGTGATGATGATTGATCAGAGTTTCATCTGTTAGAGGAAGTACCATCCCACTGCTGTTCCTGCTTGCAACTATGCTAAATGGCAGAAAACAGCATATCCTATAATCCACTCAGTAGATGACAACAGCACTCAATCCTTTTTGTTAATCCTGACTGCAGTGAAACCAGCAGTGGTAGGAAACTTAAAGGAGAGATCATTTTTCAACTATTGATTGGGTCATGACTTGACATCAGCCTGAAAACCTTCCCCCCTCCCTCACTGCAATCATTGCCTCAGTTTGGTGAGCAAGTGTAAATTCCAGAACTTTTGCCTGTAAAATCCCATTCTTGAAATACATCACAGGACACGTCAAAAATTCCCATTTTCTTAACCATACATTGCAGGACTTATTCTAAATAACAGATAACAGAACTTAATTCTTGGACTATTGGGACAGCTAAAAGCAATCCCATGAGGGACTGGCAACCACAAACAACAGTTAACAGGTCCAACAGTAACAATCCGCCTAACATAAGAGAAGCAACTGGCAAGGCACTTATATGGTCTCCTGTAGGACTTTCCAACTGAGGCTAACATCCAACTAGTAAAACTTAGCAAATGTAGTAGCCAAGGACCAGGTGGCAGACTTACATAACTTGGAAACTGAGGCCTGATGTTGAAAAACCTACAAAGAACCAACACGTTTGCCTGATTAATGATTAATTGTAAAAATGACAAAGGCAAAAAAGTTAGGATTTTGGGGCATGCCTCGAAACATGTCCTGATAACTAGCTTTATACCGTCCCCCAGTGTCTCCCAGTGTGTCCATGTTGCTTCTACGCCGTGGTTGATGGCCATCCCTCCATCCAGCTTTCTCTCTTATACCAATAATAGGCACACTACTTTCTTCCCAGCCAGCTCCACCTAACCACCCAAAGGTACACGGTCTCCTTTCTTCATAGAGCACCATGTAAGACCTTTACCCTAAACTTTGCCTATTCTGGATGTGACAGCCTGGTGTGTACAGACTGTCACCTGTATACACAGAGCTTTTGGAGCCTCTTACCTATTGCCATCAACATACTTGGGAGTTACTTGTAGTGTCTGTATTGTGCTCTGATTGTCATTAACTTCACTACCTAAGTGGTCACTGTTTTCAGGCTGCCTAGAACTACCTATGCACCTCGCTGCTGATATAATTTTACATGGTTGTGTTGGAATCTAGCACCCAATCATTATCCGATTAATGATGCCCAACTCACCCAGCAATTGTGGATTTAGAGGGGAGAGTGGGTTGGTGAAAAAAAACCTAGTGTGTTCTAGGCTTAAGGAATAGGTTACCCGTGAAGGCGTCAAGGAAGACAGGAGTGGTAACTCAGGCAGGGGACAGTAGTTCAGGCTATTAATGTCAGCTCCTTTAGGGAGAACACTGCAAACCCCCCCCCCCCCCCAGCATTGTTAGGGCAAGGGACCTTGTTAGCATATGAGCCACTTTTGCTTATGATCCACCATAACACAGAGCAAGATTGCCTACAAGGGTACACACACAACCACTGCTGGAACAGTGTGAGTAATGAACTAGGTTGCTAAGGCATCAGGGTACCCAGGTAACATGCAGAAGATGCAAACTTAGAAGAGAAGGCAGGAAGAAAACTAGGTCCCCATATGAACCAGCAAGCTTGGCTTGCACATGTGTAGAACCCCGGGTGGGGAGACTCCTGCACGAACACAGGGGCGACAAGCCCACACAACTGCAGTTAGGACTGCTTGAATGCCAAAATTCAAAGCTGGGGCAGCTAGCCCTTCCTGCCACGCAGCCAAAAGGGTTGCAATCGGGTTTTATAATTTAACACTTTAAGGGGACAAGAACAAAAGACCAGCAGCAGGCTCCCTGTAAAGCACAAAAGCCTTACTCACCACAGTCAAGGTCCTCCTAGAGGATGCAGAATTCGCCAAAAGGCACATGTAGGAAAAGAGACAGGGTCAAGGAACACGCCTTTCTGCTAATATTCACCACACCGAGAGGCATACCCTCTCTAAGGGGTCTTCAGGGACAAGGTTCCACCAGATAGATGCACTATGGCCATGGACCTGTAAAGCAGTCAACAGCTTCCTCATTTGCTGCACATACACTAGGTAACTAGGTGAGCACCTAAAGCAGGGTGCAGTGACAAAGGACACATTAGAGGACAGCCCTGCTTTTTTTGAGCAGGTTCTGGTTATGGCTTCCATGACTTTGCTAAAGATCAGCACCTTCTTGCTCTGCAGCAACTGAGGAAACTTGCTAGTTTAAAATGAATCTTGATCTTTTCTAAAGCCAACATCAAACTAATGTACCTGAATAATTTCACTTGGGGACACTCCCTCAAGGGGTGGGACTTTAGAGGCACAAATAAAGTCATACAAAACAAGTCATAAAATTTGAAAATGTTTATTACAAAAATATAAAAAAATAGGACCATGAGAAATAAGTGACAATAATTACAGTCATGTGGGCAATGGCATAGTGATTGATCATTGAGATACGCATCAATAGCACCTAATGCATTTCGGATAGTCTCCTTCTTCAGAGGCGCTCCAATGATGATAGCTTATATCACCACAAATGAATCTGAAACAATATATACAAACAATCAGAATATACCAAACATCAATTGGTCAAGGTGTGTATAAAGTGTGTGCCGACTTACCTCACCCATATAAGGAAGGATAACTATACCCATATATGGTGCAGTAGCCCACAGTTTATACAAAAAACAGGGGGAATAAAAACAGGCCACAGTCTGGATGGTGGAGAGGGGAAAAGAAGGATGTGATGTGTCAGAGCCATTGTTCCCCACAGGGGGTCCAGGACACCACCAAAAATAATAGATGGAAAGCCAGATTGAGGGAACCAGATGAACCCAAGTTGATGTAATGATTATATTATTGTATTAGAGTGGATCAATGAACATGGCTAGACAGCTGAAAAATCAGCATAGATAAGCAGGGACATCAGGGTTCAATGTCAAACACTGGGCCACAACAGCCTGCCCCGTGGCAGGTACAATGCTAAGTAAAGTGCTCACCAGCAGCGTATGTTCACAGCCGAGCCTCCACACCAGTACACCATCACAAATAGGAGGCTGTGGAGCGGCGTTTATATGCTGGGTCTTATGAGTATGGGGGCCAATGGTTGGCGAGAAAACATCTTGCACCTAGTCCAATCAGATGGCTCCATCAGATGGGCGTATCCAACAGGTGGGCCCCCCCGGACAGAGAGTGATGGCGTCATGTGTCACATGCCCGCCGATGCAGGACCAGCCTGGAACGCAGCGTCAATGAGGGGGAGACTGGAAAAGGGGAGCTCCCCCTACAGGGCTTGATGGAGTGGGGCATGGCTGCGTGTGGTGGCGGGACGGGTCTATACCGCCATGCACATGTGCAGCACAGAGCAAAGCTAGGCCAACAATAAAGGGGCACAATAGCGCATGGCAGTGGAGCCAGTCCAAACTCCACACAAAACAGGCTGGCCAGTACGGCTGCTATTGCTACAAAGGCAGGCGGCCTGGGTGCGCCAGAGGGGGAAAAAACGCCAACAACTGCACAATCACAGGAGGGGGGTCACGTCCCCAGTAGAGCCAGACCCAGGGGACAGCATAAGGGGAGGGCTGGACAGGGCAGACAGCAGCAGGCAGGCACAGTACACATAACCTAAACTGATTGTCTGTGAGTTTTAAATAATAACAGTAAAAAAGTAAAAAATTTTAAATCAGCACAAATAAAGCTGAACAATGCAAGAGAAAAAAAAAAGGGGGGTGAAAGGGGAGGAACAATATTGAGGAAGGGTAAGACCTAACCTTCCCACCCTCGCAAAAAGAAGCCCTCTAAGAATGGTTTGAATGAGATGTTTCATTGAGCCCCGAATATGTTGTAGCCTGAAATCTGTCAATCCACCGTGCCTCGCATTTGAGTATAGACTTGTCCCAATCTCCTCCACGGGAACTAGGGTGTACCCTAAAATCAAAAAATTGATTCTGGAAAAAATTCCATTATGTCTGGTGAGAACATGACGTCCCAGAGGCACATCTGGATTTGCCGATCTCATGCTTGCTATATGTCTATAGGCTCTCTGCCAGAATTCCTGGATGGTTTTGCCAATATAAAAACACCTGCAGTCACAGAGCAACATGTATATGACCCCCCCGGTTTTACAATTAGCAAAATGTTTAGGTGAAAACCGCATCTTATTAAGTAGGAGAGGATCCCGTGCGGTATACATAAACCTGCAGTAACCGCATCCCCCGCAGGTGAATGTAACCGGACGCTTGCAAGGATCCCCTCCTATATGACCAAACTCACTATGAACCAGGTGGTCTTTGAGTGATCTTGCACACTTGAATGTGACTGCGGGTGCCTTCGGGACACAGGTGGCGACCCAAGGATCCTCAGTAAGTGTGTGCCAATGCCTGATTTTCCGCAGCTCGGCGTGTTGATTAGAGTACTTGGTTATTAAACGAACAGTCATAGGGTCAGAAGTAGATTTAATGAGTGTTTTTTGGTGAATCAATTGATGTCTAGTTTTCCCTAGGGCACTATTGAAAGCTTTCCTAAGGCAAGTTTTCGAGTAGCCATGGTCCAATAGTCTCATACGAAGTTGGTCAGCCTCGGATCTGAAGGCACACACGTCTGAGAAATTTCTTCTGATCCGAAGATACTGGCTGTATGGTACAGATTTAACCAGAGTCTGTGAATGGGAGCTAGAAGCATGTAACAGACTGTTGTCAGCTGTAGACTTGCGGAATAGGTTGCTATTGAGCATTCCATCTTCACCCTTGTGGATAGTTATATCCAAAAAGAGGATGGGGGTAGAGTCATAAGCCATGGTGAATTTAAGATTCCACGGATTGATGTCGATTATGGTCAAAAAAGTGTGTAGTAAATCCAACGGTCTTTCCCACACCATACATATGTAATCCATATACAGGCGGCCCCCTAGTTACAAGCATCTGACTTACAAACAACTCCTACTTACAAACGGAGGGAGACAACAGGAAGTGAGAGGAAATCTACCCCTAGGAAGGGAGATTCACTCCTGTAAGAGTTATTATGGGAAAAAGGTGTCTCCACTGAAGCTTTATCACCAAGGTTTATTTCCACAACAACACAAATTTTTCAAAATCCAATTATCATTGGGACAGGAAGTGAGGTGAAATCTTCTGAACAGAAACATAGACAGCAGAACAAACATTGCAGGGGTGTTAACCCTTCCCTATTCTATCCAAAAAGCTTAAAAATTGTTTTTTTGGCTGAAGCTACACTTAAAAAATGTAGCTGTTCCAACTTACAAACAAATTCAACTTAAGAACAAACCTACAGATCCTATCTTGTTTGTAACCCGGGGACCGACTGTAATGACGCCCCATATATATATGGGATTCGAAGATAGACATATCATCGGTCTCAAACAAACTTCTCTCTCACTCCCCCAGGTACAGATTGGCGTAGGACGAGGCTCAGCAGGTACCCATCGATACGCCATGAACCTAGAGGAATAGGAGATCAGCAAAACAAAAATAACTGTGGTGTAGGATAAAATCCAGGGATTCAACCAGGAAATTACTGAATTTCCAGTCATGGTTAGTTCTTTGAGACAAGATCTTGCGCATCACAGCAACTCCTAGATTATGTGGAATTGAGCTGTCGACGTTGATCGTCACCAAAATAGCCTCTGTAGAAAGTGTAACTCCCTCCAAAATCTGGATGTTCATCTAAGAAACAGCTTAGGTTCTCAGTAAATGAACCATTGCCTAATACGATGGCCTGGAGGATTTTTGGAATCTTTATTGAGTTTGGGCAACAAATAAAAAGTGGGGGTATGTGGAAAGGGGGTTCTTACAAATCCCCATTGACCTTTGTCCAGGAACCCATTCATAAAAGCCAGGTCTACAAATTCATAGAAATCCTTCTCAAATTTATCGATCAGATTTCTAGGTATCTTACGATATCATGAAGGATTAATTAAGGTTTTTTCACACATTTTTAGTCTAATTTATTCATAATAACTACATTTCCACCCTTATCAGAGGGTTTAATTCAATAGATTGATTATCAATAAGTGATTGGAGAGCTGTTCTCTCTTCTTAATTGACTGTTCAAGCTCCATGTTAGAACATTCCTCAAGATCCAATCTATCAATTAAATCGCTGGATTAATTGTCCTCAAGTAGGGAGACAAGAGAATCTAAGGCTTCAGATTTAGAGATAGGAGTAGGTGTAGGGTTGGGTCTGATACTTTTTTGGAATGCAAAACCTTCAAAATGATTTTACGAGTGAAGAAGTGTACATCTTTGATGGCATCGAACTTGTCGATGTTTGTGTCAGTACAGAAACTTAGGCCTTTAGATAAGACATGTGCTTCCATCGAGGACATAGGGTGGTCCAAAAGATTGACCACCTTGAGAGTGTCTTTCTAATATGACAAAGGCTGTGTATTGCCTTGGCCTAGACATTGGGAGGATCGGTAGGTTCCCCATTGGGAGGGAGAATTAAAAAACCTCTCTGATATCTAGGTGTGTCGGAAGGTGTGCCCTTAGTGCCTCAGGGGGAAATAGGGTAATTGGGAGGTGCTGAGTGTTGTGATGTGTTTCCTACTGACGGTACTTTGGATGCTGAATGAGTGCAAGGAAGGCTGCTGTCACGCACCTAGTGGTGGAGTCTGTCTTATGCAGGAAGCAACCACTCTTGCGGCCCTGGTTTGAGGTTCCCTGGTAGAACAGACAGGGAGTACTGGAGCACAGAGGGGCATGAGGACTGGACAGGATCACTGGTGGGGGTGTGAAGAGTCCAGTAATGGCTCGTGCAGGTGGTGGCTGGTCGTGCAGGCTGGGTCGGCAACTAGCTGGCTATGCATTACAAAGGCTCCAGGCTGAAGAGTTGTCAGGTGCAGGCAGGGTCGTTAACGGGCTGGCAGCAAAAGTACACAGTTGTCATGGGCAAGCTGGAGGTCGGTGCAGGCAGGAATCAACAAGGTCAAGCCGGGTCACAGGAACAGATACTCAGGAAATCAGGTAACTCAGGAATACTCACACGCTGTAGAATGGACAGCACCAGCTACTGGGCGTTGTGAGCTTAAATGGAGCCGTTTGGCGCCGTTTGTGGCGCGTGCGCACGCACGGGCACAAGCAAACGCGCACAGGCGCGCAAAGTCATTTTAAAGCACAGACTTTTCCTAACAGCTGTGTTTCCGCCGTGCATTTCTTTGACGATTGATCGTGAGCCCCTCCACTCCTGGGGTGTTGTTTGTTTTTCCTTGATTGACGGTGGCCAGTGGATCTCTGTGAAGAGAAAGACAAATTGGAAGAGCTTTCTGAGTGATTAGAGCGACATCATCCATGATATCTTGTTGCATTTTTCCTTTATTCGGCCTATGTTGGCTTTGCCATTTATAGGCTTTATGTTCAGAGAAGGCTGCTAGATCTCTATTACATTTTTTGTCTTTACTGATAATGACTTCTTTTGTGAAGTGTTCGATATGTTCTTTTAATTTTGTTTTGGCCAGTTTGAAATTTGGGTGATTTTGTAAAGGGAGAAGTTTACTGTTCATATCATTGATTTCTCTATCAAGTACTTTCATCCTAGAACTATATTCCTCAATGAGCAAAGTCATGAGGTTTTTGGAACATGTATTTAAAACCTTTTCCCATTCCTCTTTGAACTTAGTGTCCAAACCATCCAAGGTGGGGAAGATTTGGACACAAAGTCCAAATGGATTAATATTTTCCCTTATGTAGTTATTGAAAGACTTAACATGCCAAAAAAAGGCTACTTTCTTTTCTAATATTTTCTGCAATTTTTGAAACAACAATTGCAGATCTGAACATTTTTGTTCCTTTTAGCCGAAATCGTCAAAAACACCACTCATCAGGTTTTTCCAGTCCTTTCCTGTATACTGGGCCATGATGAGAGTTGTTGTTTACTAAAATGAATCAGATATAGAGGAAAGGGATTGAAGCGATAGATAACCAACAAAAGAGAAGGGGAAATTGAACCAAAAATGACATCTAAAAAACACTTGCATCAATACAGAACAATATATGTGACTAAAAGTATAAAAGTTAAATCAATAAATATTGTCAAAAAACAAAAATAATGATCAGGTTCCCTTGCATAGTGCATGAGAGGGGATGTTTTTTTCAACCTGAAATATGAGCATGAGGAAAAGTACTAGCTAGAGGAACTGGATGTGCCACATCCTGGGTGAATATAAAATGGGGACACTCCCTCAAGGGGTGGGACTTTATAGGCACAAATAAAGTCATACAAAACAAGTCATAACATTTGAAAATGTTTATTACAAAAATATAAAAAATAGGACCATGAAAAATAAGTGACAATAATCACAGACATCTGGGCAATGGCATAGTGATCATTGAGATATGCATCAATAGCACCTAAAGCATTTCGGATAGTCTCCTTCTTCAGAGGCGCTCCAATAATGACAGCTTATATCACTACAAATGAATCTGAAACAATATATACAAACACTCAAAGGCCACCTGGTTCATAGCGAGTTTGGTCATATAGGAGGGGATCCTTGCAAGCGTCCGGGTACATTCACCTGTGGGGGATGCGGTTACTGCAGGTTTATGTATACCGCACTGGATCCTCTCCTACTTAATAAGATGCGGCTTTCACCTAAATATTTCGATAATTGTAAAACCAGGGGGTCATATACATGTTGATCTGTGACTGCGGGTGTTTTTATATTGGCAAAATCAACCAGGAATTCTGGCAGAGAGCCTATAGACATATAGCAAGCATGAGATCTGCAAATCCAGATGTGCCTCTGGTTCGTCATGTTCTCACCAGACATAATGGAATTTTTCCCAGAATCAAATTTTTGATTCTGGATAGGGTACACCCTAGTTCCCGTGGAGGAGATTGGGACAAGTTTCTACTCCAATGCGAGGCACGGTGGATTGACATATTTCAGGCTACAACATATCTGGGGCTCAATGACAACATCTCATTCAAACCTTTCTTAGAGGGCTTCGTTTCAGGAGGGTGGGAAGGTTAGGTCTTACATTTCCTCCATATTGTTCCTCCCCTTTCATCCCCCCCGTTTTTTGTTCTCTTGCATTGTTCAGCTTTATTTGTGCTGATTTACCATTTTTTACTTTTTTACCATTATTATTTAGAACTCACAGACAATCAATTTAGGTTATGTGTGTACTGTGCCTGCCTGCTGCTGTCAGCCCTGTCCAGCCCTCCCCTTATGCTGTCCCCTGGGTCTGGCTCTACTGGGGACGTTTTTTCCCCCTCCGGCGCACCCAGGCCGCCTGCCTTTGTAGCAATAGCAGCCATTCTGGCCAGCCTGTTTTGTGTGGAGTTTGGACTGGCTCCACTGCCATGCGCTATTGTGCCCCTTTATTGTTGGCCTAGCTTTGCTCTGTCCTGCACATGTGCATGGTGGTATAGACCCGTCCCGCCACCACGTGCAGCAATGCCCCACTCCATCAAGCCCTGTAGGGGGAGCTCCCCTTTTCCAGTCTCCCCCCTCATTGACGCTGCGTTCCAGGCTGGTCCTGTGTCGGCGGACATGTGATGCGTGACATCATCCCTCTCTTCGGGCGGGGCAACACTGCGCGCCGCCTGTCCGGAGGGCCCGGCTGTAAACATACGCTGCTGGTAAGCACTGGGGCAGGCTGTTGTAACCAAGTGTTTGACAGTGGGTTGATGCGGTCCTCTATGCCATTGATGCTTCTTAATTACCGAACAAGTATGCTATTATGCATACTACTTATTTCAGTGTATGTTCACCATATGCAGTTATGGTTTAATGAGTACTATGCATTTTAGATCATTACACACCATCTATGCATATGATCAGGTACATTTCTAATAATGCATGATTAAGGTGGGGCACCTTACATTATTCTCTTACATATATCCCCTTTTTTAATTTATGTTTCAGCTGTCTAGCCATGTTCATAGATCCACTTTAATACAATAATATAATCCTTACATCAACTTGACACATCATGGAGGGCTCCTTCTTTTCCCCTCTCCACCATCCAGACTGTGATCCTGTGTTTATTCCCCCTGTTTTTTGTATGGTCCCTGCTTATCTATGCTGATGTTTCAGCTGTCTAGCCATGTTCATTGATCCACTCTAATACAATAATATAATCCTTACATCAACTTGGGTTCATCTGGTTCCCTCAATCTGGCTTTCCATCTATTATTTTTGGTGGTGTCCTGGACCCCTTGTGGGGAACAATGGCTCTGACACATCACAGAGGGCTCCTTCTTTTCCCCTCTCCACCATCCAGACTGTGGCCTGTTTTTATTCCCCCTGTTTTTTGTATAAACTGTGGGCTACTGCACCATATATGGGTGTAGTTATCCTTCCTTATATGGGTGAGATAAGTTGGCACGCACCCTATACACACACCTTAACCAATTGATGTTTGGTATATTCTGATTGTTTGTATATATTGTTTCAGATTCATTTGTAGTGATATAAGCTATCATCATTGGAGCGGAAGAAGGAGACTGTCCGAAATGCATTAGGTGCTATTGATGCGTATTTCAATGATCACTATGCCATTGCCCACATGTCTGTGTTTATTGTCACTTATTTCTCATGGTCCTATTTTTTTATATATTTGTAATAAACATTTTCAAATTGTATGACTTGTTTTGTATGACTTTATTTGTGCCTATAAAGCCCCACCCCTTGAGGGGGCGTCCCCATTTTGTATTCACCCGGGATGTGACACATCCAGTTCCTCTAGCTAGTGCTTTTCCTCAGGCAAATAATTTCACTTCATCCTGTTTCCCTTAAATTTATGAACAGGACATACATTTATACAGTTGTATTATGTGCAACTAGATTTGTTAATTCTTAAAAATATGCCACCATTCACCAGTTGATCAGATGGTATGGAATTCCCCAGCTTTATAGTTCAGTTACCATAATATCTACAATGTACATGACGTGGGCCTGTCTGGCGTAGAGAACTCAACATGCAATTGTGCCACCCACATTTCACACCTCCACTTACCACCAGTCTTAATAAAGGTGCAGGTAACAATTATCTGTTGCTTTATTGCAGACTCCCAACCCTAGCACATAATATACTAAAGTTTTGGAATAAAAATTGGCACTTTTATCCATAGCAACATAGAAGGGTTAAACTTTTATTATGAAGTATAGTACAGTAAATTGTATAAATAAAAATGTATACCAAGTATATATAAAGCAAAGGTCAGGTCTAGTACAAATTACACAATTTTCCGTTAAAAACAAAGGGATACAGAAGACCACACACACACACACACACACACACACACACTGGAAGTTAAAAATATTGACAGAACCATAAAAACAGTCTGAATAGAAAGTGGCAGAACAAAAAAAAAAAAGGAGGGCGCACCAGCTTTTTTTTTTCTGCGACTACTAGGATATCCCCTATCCTGGAGAGCAGCAAGGCCATAGCAACCATCCAGTGATCGACTAACCGATGTCGAACCATTGCGCAGGAGTATTTGTTTGCTGTCATCTAGCTTGAATAGAAAGTGGACAGTTTGTTGTGCTTGGCATACATTTTTACAAGCTTCAGAAACTGTAAACAATTTTGCATCATGAATATTATATGCTAGATCATACATTTCTTTGAAAATATTGTATTCTCTGGATACTTTATAGAAGCAAAAAAATAGTTAGGGCATAGATTACAACCAACCAGTGACGGAAATATGCAATACAAATAGATACAAAAAGCATTTTGTTAAAAAAAAAAATCTTGTGTTTAAATGTGTTTATTTTATCATTTTTTTACAATTCTCCTTTAAATTCTAAAATTATTTTACCCCTAAGGAATAAGGAAATTTAGAATTTTTAACTGCACAAATACATGAACAATCCTGTCATTTGGCAACTGTCAACCATACAGATTGCACAGAAAAATAAAGTAGCACAACTGCAATCAATAAGGATAATAAGGATTTCAATTCAGCCTGTGTATTTGTTGTTAGAGAGAATCCTGCAAGAGGACCTTTTCCTGCACTATTTGTGCGTTCGCGCGCGCACGTGCCGGAAACAGCGCCAAACGGCTCTATTTTAGTCCTGCACACCCTGCTGCAAGTGCTGTCTGATCTACAGCATGTGACCTGCTTTTCTGAGTGACCTGAACCTGTTATCTGTTCCTGTGACCCGGCTTGCCCGACCTTGTCTGAACTTTGCCTGTACCGACCCCCGTCTTGCCTATGACCATCCGATTGCCTGATCCTTCCATGCTTCTGCCGTCAGCCTGTTAACGACCTCTGCTTGAACCCGACCACTCTCTTGCCTGAACCCTTGTACCGCCCCGCCAGCCAGTTGCCGACCAAGCCTGTACGACCACGCTCCAGCTGCACGAGTGCTCCAACGGACTCTCTACTATCACCAGTGACCCAGTCCGACCCTTGTGCTCTCCTGCACTCCCAAGCCACCTGTCTGCTCTACCAAGGGTTCCCGAGTCAGGTTAGTAAGGGAGGTTGCCTACTGCATAAGTCAAACTCACCTACCAGGTACGTGACAGTATCAGACAGCCATGACCGAGTCTGCGCAGAGGCCCTCTCTTGCAAATGAACTGTGTGAGCACCTGTCCAGCCTTACCCAGGTGGTGAAGGACCTTCAAACTGGCTACCTTCAGCTGGAGGACCAGATCCGGGAGCTTCCCCAGCACACCATCACGCCTGCACCCATGGAACCAGAGGTGCCCCTACCCTAACATTTTTCGGGCAACCGTAGGACATTTCGGGCTTTCCGTACCTCCTGTGAACTTTTCTTTGCACTGCAACCCTGCATCCTCTCTCTCAGGAGGACACTAAAGTGGGACTGGTCATCTGCCTGCTCCAGGAGGGGCCGCAGACTTGAGCCCACTCTCTGCTAGAGCGGAAGGCCCCCGAGACCACAAACCTTGCACGGTTCTTCCAGACTATGGCCCGACTGTATGAGGACCCGCACCTAGCCACCTCCGCAGAAGTCACACTCCATGCACTCCAGCAGGGCCACCGTCCCGTGGAGGAGTATGTGTCAGAGTTTTGGTACTGGAGCGCCGACACCACATGGAACGAAGCAGCCCTCCGGTTCCAGTTCCGGCTAGGGCTGTCCGTGCCTCTCAAGGACGAGTTGGCCTCTGACCCTGGACGCCCTGATCAATCTGGCCATACAGGTCAATCGCCACCTGCGGGAATGACTTGCTGAGAAATCTGGCACCCCCATGTACTCCTCCTACTCGGACCACTCACCTGTACCCCGACCGAGCAGGCCACAATGCTCCGCTCTTCCCCCCGAAGAAAGGCAGAGATGTCTGTCCAGTGGCCTATGCCTGTATTGTGGGGGCTTTGGACATTAAGTGCGGACCTGCCCCGTCAAGTCAGGCAGAGCCTCCACATGCAACCAATGGGAGATACTGACCATACCTGATGCCAAGACACATGCGGTGCTCGCCTTAGTGCTGCAGCTGCCCAGTGGGGACATCCCAGTCTTGGCCATTATAGACTCTGGGGCCTGCGGCTGCTTCATGGACATGAACTTTACAACCCTACACCAGATACCCCTCAGGCCCAAATGGCACCTGACCGACGGGTCTCCCATCAAATCCGGGTCTGTGACCCATGAGACCGTCCCTCTCTTAACCCGGACATCTGACGTTCATTCGGAAATCTTGCTGTTTGACACTATAGTGTCACCACTAGCCCCGGTCATCCTCAGACTTCCCTGGCTTCGGGCACACTGCCCGCACGTCAACTGGGTCACTGGCCACGTTCAGTTCAACTCTACCTACTGCCAGCACCACTGCTTTCCATTGCCTGCTGTACCCATCCTAGCTGTATCCTGCCCGGACTCTGACCCGGATTCGGAAGCCCGCCTTGCTGTGCCCTCAGTATACCATGATTACCTGGACGTGTTCAGCAAGAAAGGGCCGGATGTCCTGCCACTATATCGCCCTTATGACTGCCCCATAGAGTTGCTTCCTGGCACGGAAGTACCTTTTGGCAGAATTTATCCACTCTCCGAGAAGGAATTAGCAGCCCTCAAATCCTACCTGGACGAGAACTTGGAGAAGGGGTTCATCTATCCCTCTACATCTCCTGCCGGGGCCGGAATCTTTTTCGTAGAAAAGGATAAATCCCTAAGACCCTGTATTGATTACAATGACCTGAACAAGATCACGGTCAAGAAAGGTACTCTCTCCCGTTAGTCCCGGAGTTGTTTCAGAGGCCCGGTTCTGCCACCGTTTTCTCCAAATTAGACCTCCGCGGGGCCTATAACCTTATTCGGATCAGGGAAGGGGATGAATGGAAAACGGCCTTCCGGACCAGGTTCGGCCACTATGAGTACCTGGTCATGTCGTTTGAACTCTGTAATGCACCAGCCACATTTCAGCACCTTGTCAACGACATCTTCCGGGACTTCCTTGATCTGTTTGTGGTGGTGTACTGAGATGACATCCTCCTCTTCTCCCCTACCCTGTAGGAGCACTGTAACCACGTCAAGAGCGTACTAAGTCGCCTTCGTCAGCACGGCCTCTACAAGGCGGAGAAGTGTGCATTCGAATGCTCAAGCATCTCTTTCCTGGGGTTCATCCTCTCTGTCTCAGGCATCACAATGGATCCCCAGAAGGTCCCCGCCATAGTAAACTGGCCGGCACCAACCGACAAGAAAGCGGTACAATGTTTTGTCGGGTTTGCAAATTTTTACAGGAAATTTGTTAAGGGGTTCTCAGCTGTGATCTCCCCCATCACGCAGCTGACAAGACAGAACTCCCATTTCCACTGGACACCCGAAGCACAAGCTGCCTTCCAGCGACTCAAAGAGCTCTTCACCTCCGCTCCAGTCCTGAAACACCCGGACCCTGCTCTATCCCACATACTGGAGGTAGACGCCTCGGAGACGGCCGTAGGAGCGGTCCTCTCTCAAAGACAAGGGCCAAAGGCCACTCTCCACCCAATTGCTTTCTTTTCCCAGAAACTGACACCTCCGGAAAGAAATTATGATGTGGGGGACAGGGAGCTCTTCGCCACAAAGTTGGCTCTACAGGAATGGTAGTACCTGCTGGAGGGAGCTCTGTACCCAGTCCTAGTTTTTAACCGACCACAAAAACTTATCTGTGCATGGCCAAGAGACTCAAGCCCCAACAAGCTCGATGGGCTCTCTTTTTCTCCCGTTTCCAGCTCCACATCACCTACAGGCCTGAGTCTAAAAACGTGAAACCTGATGCCCGATCACGGATGTTTCTGGAACCAGAAAACTCAACCCCACCTGATACAATCCTCCCTGCATGGAATTTCCTGTTGGTCTAAGAGGACCTCATATTCCAGATCAGGCGATACATTGTTGGATCCTCCACCGCACCGGACCCCAAGCTGACCCTCCAAGATGGGCTGTGGCGGTTTGGTACGAAGATTTTCGTCCCTGAGGAGCAGCGTCTGGCAGTCCTGGAACTGTGTCATGACCACAAACTGGCAGGACACTTCGGTGGTCGCAAGACTGCAGACTTGCTCTCTAGGTCGTTCTGGTGGCCATCCTCTGACAAAGACTGCAAGGAGTATGTCAAAGCCTGCCCTACTTGTGCTTGTAATAAAGTTGACAGAGCCAAGGCATGGGGGCTTCTGAATCCGCTTCCTGTCCCTGAACGCCCATGATCACAGCTTTCCATGGACTTTATAGTTGAGTTACCGTCTTCTGAAGGGTTCACAACCATCTTTGTGGTAGTCGACCGGCTTACCAAAATGGCCCATTTTATCCCTATGAAGGGTACACCCTCAGCAATCCAGACAGCGAGGGCTTTCATTAAAGAAGTAATCCATCTCCATGGCCTACCTACCAACATTGTGTCGGACCGAGGGGTACAATTCACTTCCAGGGTCTGGAAAGCATTGTGTTCAGCATTAGGAATTGAACTGGCTTTTTCCTCCCCCTACCATCCTCAAACCAATGGTCAGACGGAGAGGAAAAATGAGCCCCTGGAGCAGTATCTACGCTGTTATTCATCATTTGCTCAGGACGATTGGACCTCCCTGCTGCCGGTGGCCGAGTTCGCATATAATAACTTGGTTCACTCCGCCACCAACCAGTCACCTTTCTGGGTGAATCTTGGCTACCACCCTGCCTTCCTTCCCAATGTGGTACCCGAAAGCTCAGTGCCTGCTGCACAGGATATTACCAATTTCCTGGAAGTGAACAACAAGCTGCTCCAGGATACCCTGGCTCAGATACAGGCGCATAACAAACAAGCTTTTGACAGAGGAAGACGGGGGGAACCGAACCTCCAGCCAGGCGATCAAGTCTGGCTTTCTACTAAGAACTTAAAGCTTGCGTGCCCCTCCAGAAAACTAGGACCTAGATTCATGGGGCCTTTCTCAGTCAAAGGGAAAGTCAATAGGGTGGCATACGAGCTGAACCTCCCCTCTTCTCTCCGGGTACACCCAGTATTCCACGTCACCTTGCCTAAGCCTGTAACAAAGGAAGAAACACAGCTCCACCTGAACCGAGTCTTGTGGATGGAGAGGAGGAGTACAAAGTCAAGGCCATCCTTGACTGCAGAAGAAGAGGGGGCTTGATCCTGTTTTTCTGAGCGACGGGGGTAAGTCTCCTACCTGCTGTCCACTACTCTCGGTGTTGACAAAGCAGGTGAAATTTCCTGGAACTGCTCTAACAGAGGAGGGTATGCTCTGCATCTTGGTGGCTATATACAACTTTTGCTCTTCCTTGCACTCAGTATTTGTGAGATTTTCCTTGAATATTCTTATTATACATGTCAGGTTGGTTTCATCAGTCAGGAAAGGGACAGTCGCTAGCCGAGGCCGTGATTTGGCACATGAGATACAATTACCCAGCCCTTTGGTTTGGTTGTCCATCTGACCCATTCTATCCACTCTTTTTTATCCCCAAACCCTGCTTCTATACCGAACTGTTCTTTGTAAGTAAAGTCAGTTTTGAACAAATGTGGACAAGCTTTGCAACTTGTTCTTTGCCAAATACTTGAAACTGTATTGTTCCCACTGCATCTCTTCCTAGGTGTATACGTATACATAACCTATAGGTTCCAGAACCCTCCCTTGTTGCATATTTTAAAACTAATAACAGTTGGTTATAGCCATTTCCCTGTGGTGGTAGTTTATGCAAACTTAAACACCGTATTAGACTTTTTTGTTGGGGAATCTGGGCTGAGGAGGTTAGGTAACCATCTAAATCTGTAGTCCACCATATTTCAGACCATGAAGAACAGGTGGCGGTTCCACACATATATTTTTCATAATTGCTCTATGTAAGTACCCAGTTGCGTGGGCATTCTTTTACCTGACAGGCATCAAATCTGACTGCTATGATGGGTCCTTCACTTATGGTGATGGTTAGGTCTCCGTTGGGCATTTTTGTCAGTTCTCTTTTGGGTCCTAGAGTTTAGATCCAAGAGTATTAGTACCAATGCTACAATGCTTCCCACTACCATTATCCCTATTAGGAATCTGCCTGTCCATGTTTTGGTAAAGTACCCTGGTTCTAACAGTTGCCTTTCCCTAAGCTGTTTTACCGCCCCTATGAGCCTATATTGTGCCATGTTTCTTCACCGGGTTTGAGACAAATGGTCCCTATTGGAGTCAGCCCCCTTTGTAGCCGGACTTACACTCAAGACTCAGTGGGCGTTCCCTGGTCTGGCCCTAGATTCTTTGCCATTTTACAATGTGAGAGATGTATCCAGGGTACTCTTTCTGCTTTCTCTTGATTATTTTGATCCAAACCCAATCCCCTGGTTGGACGAACGTGTTATGCTCTATTGGTGTTTCTTGACCTGTAAGAGAGTTTGGAGACAAAACTTCCTTAGACATTAATAGCTTTCTCATATAGTTTGCCAGCTCAGAATCCATTTCCTCATCTTCCCTAGCAAATAGCTTAAGCTGTGGAATGTAGTAGGGCCTACCATATAATACCTCATAAAGTGTTAACCCTTTTGCTGTGGGGGTTATTCTCATGCTCAGTAAGGCTATTGGCAAACACTGGACCCAGTTCTTCCCAGTTTCCTCCATTAGTTTTCTTAGTTTACTTTTTATAGTACCATTATATCTTTCCACGTTACCTGCAGACTGTGGATGGTAAACACAGTGGTTCTTTAGGTCAATATTATACCATTTGCCAATCTGCTGTATTGTTTGGTTTACAAAATGTGAACCACTATCACAATAGATGATAGAAGGGATTCCAAATCTTGGAACAATTTCCTTATAATTGTCTGAGCAACTGACTGTCCATCGGGGTATGTCAGAGGGAAAGCTCAATGACATCCATACATATCGTGTGAAAAGGGTAGGGAGGATTAGGGATTTGGTCTCTTAAAGGTCTCAGCGCCCCTTGCGCATGATATGTGTTACAAGTCACACAAGTCAGAAAAAAAATTTTTTTTGAGTAATTTGGGAACCCCTACATGTGAACACTCTGTTAACCACTTCAGCCCCGGAAGGATTTCCCACTTTAGGACCAGAGCCTTTTTGCGATTCGGCGCTGCGTCGCTTTAACTGACAATTGTGCGGTCGTGCGACGTTGTACCCAAACGAAATTTGCGGCCATTTTTTCCCACAAACAGAGCTTTCTTTTGGTGGTATTTGATCATCGCTCTCATTTCTGATCGCCGCTATAAACAAAAGAAGAGTGACAATTTTGCAAAAAAAACAACATTTCTTACTTTTTGCTAAAATACAAATCCAAAAAAAAAATATAAAAAAACATTTTTTTTCACTGTTTTTGGTCGATTTATATTCTTCCTCATATTTGCGATAAAAAAAATCGCACTTGGCGTTTATTGATTGGTTTGCGCAAAAGTGGCCGCGTTTACGGATGATGAGAATTCATTTTTGGGGTTTTTATTTATTTTTTTTTTTTATTAGTACTGGTGGCGATCTGCGATTTTTAGCGGTACTGCAATATTGGGGCAGACATGTCGGACCATTTTGACACTTTTTTGGGACCATTGCCATTTATACAGCGATCAGTGCTATTAAAAATGCACTGATTACTGTGTAAATGCCATTGGCAGTGAAGAGGTTAACCTGCAGGGGGTGCTCTAAGGGTTAACAGTGTTCCCTGGGCGTGTTCTAACTGTGGGGGGACTGCCCTAGCAGCAAGGGAAGTGATCACAGCTTCCATGTAGAGGAAGGCTGTGTTCACAGCCCTTCCCCCTTCACAGAACGGAGGTCTGTTTACTTACACGGACCTCCATTCTTTCACTCCGGGGGGGGGCATCGCGGGTAGCCGGCGGCGATCGAGGCCGCCGCACCCGCTCCCTGGCCCTCCCCGAACACAGTGAGCGCGTGGGCGCACCTCTGGCGGCGCGCGCGCGCTCACAGTGCGCGATCTTGCAGCCGCCGTCAGATAACAGCGATTTGCGATATCGCACCACTTTGTCACCGTCAACCTGCGGTTGGCGGTCGGCAAGTGGTTAATCATCTATACCATCCCCCCCTTTTGAGATATGGCTCTGCCCATAACTCAATAAAGCAGCATATCTGAACAATGAGGTAGGTAACATGGGTTTACCATCTGTGCTTGTATAGATACCGTTTACCTGTGTTGCCCCTTTTGATAACCATTTTTGTTTTCCATTCTCGGGTGCTGTCTTTTACATTTCCATCAACCATGTTTCATCTATTGCTTTCTGCATTTGTGCTGTTTTTACAAGATAGGAGTGTATTTCTTGTTTGCCTTCAGCTGCCTCTTTTGCTGCTCTATCTACTAGGGCAATTCCTAGTGCAATTGGGTCTGCACCTTTCTTATGTGCTGCACATTTGCATATAGCTACTTGAGTTGGCTTTTGTACACAGCAAGTGTCTAACAGGGCCAAAATAAGATCTCTGTGTAGGATGGGTTTGCCTGCTGATGTGACCATGCCTCTATTTTTCCATTGTTGTCAGGGCTGGCTCTATCACTAGGCGGAGTAGGCGGCTGCCTAGGGTGCACTGACATCCCCAGGGTGCCAAGCCCCTGTCCATATACTACCCCAGCCTGTCCATATACTACCCCAGCCTGTCCATATACTACCGTAGCCTGCCCATATACCTGCGGACCATGACTGGCATCAGGAAGTGAGCCAGTGCCCCCATTATTTGACTTTAGGCAAGGTCCAGAGGCACAGGTGCAGGCCTGTGGACCACGGCTAAAGAAATAGGTAGAGAGGCGCTGCAAAAAATCTCCACCACCTCCATCGTATACATGGACAGGGCAAAGGGGGTGGAGTCGGGGCAAAGCCAAAGCAGTCTTTCCATAGTTGCAGTTTATCTTTACTGACCTTGTGTCCCTGCTTGACAAGGAAAGACAATAGGGCCAGTGTGTCTCCCCTGCAGCTTAGTTCTGTGGGGGATGCCACCAAGATGTCACCCACATGCAGAAATATTTGGATGACACATGGAGGTGCAAACCTGAACAAATTATTTGACATTCCCTGTGAAAAAAAAAATATAGGACTTTCACAATACCCTTGTGGTAATCGTGTGTATGTGTACCTTTTTTTTTTTTTTTTTTAAATAAATGCAAACCAAGACTGTCTATCCATATGCACAGGTATTGAAAAGAAAGCATTGTTTATATCAATGACAGACAATACCTTATTTTTGGGCTGGAGGTCGTTCAGGAGGACATGGGGATCAGGCACCACTGGGGCCCGTGGCATCACAGCTTTATTTATTGCCTGTAAGTCCTGAGCGAGTCTCCAGCCACCCCTTGTGACTTCTTGACAGGAAACAATGGTGTATAAATCTGGACATTCTTTAATTATACATTTGTCCAACAGTTCCCTAATTATAGGATCTACCCCAACCTCTGCATCCTTTTTCAAAGGGTATTGTTATTGATGTGGTTTTATAGTGCCTTTGGGGGTGATTTGTACTTCACTTGCTGTTTTAAATAGTTCTACATCACCTTTTCCTTTTGACCAAAGGTGGGCGGGGATGTCTTTTAGTGCTTCCTCTTCCTCCCGGGTCAAGAGGACCAGTCATTCTTTTTCATGGTACTCTCCTGAAAGGTGTACTCCTGGCATACATTATGTGACCCAGTTGAGGCTTCAAGACTGGATTCCCTTTGCTTTTCGTTGTTCAGGTGTCATGTGTACCCAGTTAGTTAAAATATTCTCCAACTCATACCATATCACTGAGGTATTTCGAGTGATTGACACATGGGGTACAATTCTTTCTCTGTGTAATTTGAATACCTCATTGGGAAGGAGACAGGTGGCCACGCTGTTTCCCTCCCGATCCCAATACAGAGTTTTTAAGAGTCATTTTGACACCTAAAAATGTATTTAACTTCTTCTCATAATTAGTATCAGGTCCTGAGGAATGTTTGAAATACATTGTACAATGAAAATGATGGTGAACCTTGCAGTTCTTCTCTTTAACCTTTTCTTCTACCTTCTTAAGGAGAGGTTGTTGCATGCACCCTGGACCCGTGCAACATAGATCCAGGCTATACCAGTAATAGGGTTCATTGTCAGCCCTAACTACATGTGTTTCACAAGCAGGCCCTCAAGCCCCCCTTCTGCTGATATAACTGAAATATCAAGTGCATGCAGCAAGTCCCTGCCCAACAGGTCAAATGGACATCTTTTAGATATCACGATTTTACACTCAGTTTTTCAACCTGTTTGTGGGTCTTCTATAGGAAGGTTCTCTGAAACATCCTCTTCACACCTTAACCCGTTTACTGCTTTTACAAAAATTGTACCTTTTTTCTTAACTCCTCCAGGCATGTCCTGGGGGTGTATCAGGGTTCTTGTGACTTGTTTTCCCTTTACAATGAGTGTTATTTCAGGTTTTTTCTAATTTTGTAAGTACATTTCAACATTACATGTCCAACGCTTCAGATTCCTCTGAATCTGTTTCACCTTCCATACATGCTATTTCATTCGTCACTTTTCCCTCTAGCCATGCTTCCTTATTTTTTTTTTTCTTTTTCTACTTACAATCCCTTGCCAGGTGTTTTTTTTTTGCCGCACAAAAAACATTCACCCCTCTCTTTTCTGCCTTCATAGTCCTTGATGCTAGACCTTCGCTGGGGTTTTCTTGTCTTTCCTGTGTCTTTCTCAACAACATACATATCAATTCCATCCTCCATAGCAAATACTTTTCCTTTTGTTGCTTTCTTTTTAAATCATCAATAATCTCCTAATTCCTTTCTTCTAACACGTTTACGTGTCTAACTACTGCATTAACTTGCACAGTTCCTTTAATATTCTGACATGCTGAAATAATAATCTAAACAGTAGAAAACATCATTTAAATAATTGTAATCTTTATTTAAAAGAATCCTAGAGTTATGTCCAACAAAATTTTCACATCACTCACACTTAGATATTTTAAACTATATTCAAGGGATTCAAGGGAGGGGGAGCACCTCTCTCGTTACAACGAAACGCAAGGGGGAGGAGGGGAGAATTCTGCAGATTTGAGCAGACTTTCCCATCTTGGATCCCAAATGATCACACAGGATGACCCTCAAACATCACTATTTTACAAAACATCCATACATTATCTTTCTACTTCAACCATTTCTTAAACATTTAGATAACACTTTCACTGCCCCGTCTAATTCAGGCTCATAACTAGTTAAAGTTTAATCACGTTGCATACTTTCAAAAACCCAAAATTGTTCACATTTAAAACAAAACAAAAAAAAAAACCACATTAATTTAACACAAAAACCCTTATCTAACGATGCATCAAAATCATAACATGTCATCTATTACTTCTTGTTTCACACATCTCTGGCCCATTTTAGCACGCGCACGGAGTTAGTGAAGGTCTTCTCACTCAGACACTTATACACAGTACTTTTTTTTAACTCGCAGACATACACAGGCTCCCTAAGGGATCTACTATACTCCTTCAACCCACCTAGTTCTGTGTTTTACTAAAAAATACTGGTATTCTTATAAACAATACTTTTGTTAACTCACAGTCATACACAGACTTGTGTTCTCCTAAAAAGTATTGGTATTCTTATTCCCTACCTAAATTGAAACAAACTGTTAATCTGCTGGTTATTATAAACCCGTCGCTCGATAGGGACCAGTCGGTAGACCGGCCTCTGTTGACATCAATTCAGACAGAGGACTTTGGAATAAAGAATCCCATGTTGGGAATCCCCGTACGGTAACGGTCACCGGTGATCTGGTCCCGTCACAGGGTCTTGGGTTCCGGCTATGAAGGACCAAGTATGTGAGGGAAATTCACCTTAGACCTCACTCAGGTTCAAGCTAAGAAGTTTATTACTTGTACAAGGAGACAATTCTATACAGATACTTGTCTATTGATTCTAGGCTTTGTGACTGGTACAATAGGGCTGCACAGACAACGACTAGCCTGATAGACGCATATCTGAGCTTGTCTAATTGGCAATGAATAACTTAGACTTTATATATAGAGTTGAGCGAACCCATGGATGTTCGGGTTCGGTGGGTTCGGCCAAACTTCGGAAAAAAGTCCGGGTTCGGTACCAAACTTGACCCGAACTTTACCGCGAACCCCATTGAATTCAATGGGGACCCAAACTTTTCGGCACCAAAATGACTGTAAAAGAGTCCTGGAAAGTGCTAGAGGGCTGCAAAATGATTTTAGAACAATAATCTGTCCCTTAATGAACCAGGAAGTATCGGCCTTGGGTTCTGGGACACTGCCCTGGTCTAGTGGCCACTGGCAATGGCATGCCCCTAAGGGTTGTACCCTAAGAAATAAGGTTT
>BLSH010103599.1:1090803-1109830 GCA_018402905.1 Glandirana rugosa | reverse complement strand
GAAGATGATTTTAGAACAATAATCTGTCCCTCTAAGCAGTAGACTCTACCTAGTCCAGTCAGCTCTTTCTGCAATGCAGGATGAGATCTACAATCTGTCCCTAAAAGCAGTAGTAGTAGTAATCTCTACCTATCTATCTATCTGCAATCTGTCCCTCACAACACTGGCAGCATCCTCTCCCTACACTACCCAGAGAGCATGGGTCTCATGATGCACTGGCCAATCACAGCCATGCCATTAGTAGGCATGGCTGTGATGGCTTCTAACGGCAAACCAGTGATACGCTTGTTGACTGGCTGCCCTGCAGCTATTCAACATGCGTGATTAAATACCCAAACCCAGAACTCGAACCCAAACTTTTTTCAAATGTCCGGGTACGGGTCACGGACACCCCAAAGTTTGGTACGAACCCAAACTTTACAGTTCGGGTTCGCTCAACTCTATTTATATACGAACAAAAAAAAAGATACTGCCACCCCTTCTGGACAATGATTGGTTGGCTTTGTATGCCTGGGCTTGTACCTTCATTGTCATTCCCAAGAAGTAGGTGTAGCTAGTCTCACAGACTAGAAACCAAATCTAACTTCCATTTTCCAGAATAACAAAACCAGTCCTAATGCAGTTTCAACTCTAACTTTCAGGAAATTGAAACAAATCTAGCCTATATTTCAAAGGTACAGTTTCAATAGCAGTTTGGAAGCGGGAATAAATGATATTATATAATAAGCATCTAATTCATAAATGATTATAAAATAAGCATCAAATTTCTCTAACAGTAATGAATGCAGTAGACGGTACGGCTGCACAGTATGATGATGGGGCTGGAACCGATGGTACGCACTTGCTCTTGAGGAAAACAGCCTCTGTTGCACTCCTTGCAGCTCTCCTTGATCGATCCACCTTATTTTGAAGCCGATTACAGCCCCTGGACACACCCCCCGCCTATCCCTACAATTGTAATCCATGCGTCCGGCATCCTAAAAGGGGTCATACGCATGGATAGGGGGCGGCGCCCGTGTGCCTCCAATGCACCGACAGCCACTGGTGAATTATATGGTTCAGTTAATAACCACTGAAAGGATTTGAACTTCTCTCTACCCCTGTCAATCTGCGGTGGAACAGTTAACTCCCATGGAGCCCCAGAACTCTCTCCTGAGCTACAAGAAAGTACACACACACACACACACACACACACACACACACACACACACACACAGGTGTCTCTCAGGAGAAAGCTACTGTTTATTTCCCAGGTTCCTCTTTTATAGCTAGAAAAAAGAAGGAGTTACAGACGCCTTATAACGGTCTTTACACTAGTTACACTTTCAACACGTAATATCGGGGAAACAGAAACTGGACAAATAAAACTAGCTTCATGCATCTTAAAGGGGTCTTAGCATACATATATGTGTAATAGAAAACATACATAGTTATACAAAATGGAGACACTTAGGTTATACATTTTCCTACAATCCCCTCTTAGGTTACGCATGTGGCCTTATACCCTAGCTACTGGTTGGTACCTGGGACCATTACTGTGTCTCTTGCCAAGGGGTTGATACCACATAGTTTTAGTGATGGTGGCATCAATAAGTTTCTGTATTAGGCCTCAGGTGCAGGGGATACAACAACAACCACACAGAGTTCTGGCACTAGGGTGTTGTATGTGTGGTTTCTGTATTAGCTTGCAGTAATGATCCATACTGGCAGGAATACAGTCAGGGCCAGCAGGATTAGAAGACAAAATGCCTTCCCAGAAGTCTGTGGTGCAATAAGCGAGGTCAACTTTTTCAGAGACTTTTCCACCTGTTTCACTCGCTGTTCGAGGACTTATACCACCTGTTTCGCCTCTCTTGTCTTCATCTTGCTTCTTGGGTGCTTGGTTCACCCTCTTCACATGACTGGCATGGATCCAGGACTGTGAGCTTTCCACCAGTATAGCTGTTCTGGTCACCGCGATCACCCTAGTGGGAGGTCCAAAAGGGTATCCTTGCTTCTTATTTCAGTTCAAATGTTGGACCACCACAGGAGATGATCAGGTATGTGAAACTTCCAGTCAATTTTGAGAGTCCTTACCAGATGCAGGGCCATTGTCTGAGTTAATCTGGAGCGGACATCCCCACCTGGGAATAATCTCTTGTGTAAGAATTTTTACAACTGTTTGAGCATCTTCTTTTGTGGTTACAAAGACCTCAGGCCATCGTGAAATCATATCCACGATCACCAAAAGGTACTCCTGTCTCTTACCCACCTTTGGCATGTGTGTAAAGTCTATCTGTAGGTGAGTGATCAGGTGTTCATGTTTTGCCCTTTGTGGGTTGTTGGGGTTGTTTCTGATACATGTGATGCATCTGGAGACATATGCCTTGACAAGGGAGGGGAGGCCTGGAATATATTCACATGTAGTCTGCCATCCTCTATGTCCCACTGGTACTGTGAAATAAAGAGTGGTGCACTGGCAACAGGAATGCATGGTCTCCCCTCTTGGCAGATAAGTCTTGATTTAGGGCTTATCTGCACACCTGCGTTGTTCCAATCTCGGATATCTGTGTCAGTGGCATATGTCTGTAAGACTTGCAATGTTTGGTCTAGAAGTGGCATTTCTAGCGTGAGCAATGGCATTTGGGTGGTTGCATTTTGAGTGTATGAGGCTACCTCCGCTGCTCTGCTAGGGCATTTCCTTTGGCTATATCAGTCTGCTGGCCTGTGTGTGCCCTGCAATGTAAAATGGCAATGGACCTTGGTAGCTGTATGGCTTTTTAGTAGTTCTTTAAAATATGCACATCTTGTCCTTCAAAGAGCTGGCAAGCTCTTGTGAGGGCTATCAGTTCTGCAGCCTGGGCTGACTGGTAAAGAATTGGTTTTGCCTCTAGAATTTTGTCTGGTAATTGTACAACAGCATATTCTGCATGATATGTGTTGTCATTGGGCCTTGAACAAGAGCCATCCACAAACACACTTTGTGCATCTGGAAGGGCCACAGAAGACCTGTTCTGTCTTGGGGACGTGTCTTGATGGATGAGATCCAAACAATCATGTTGTGGAACAATCTCATCTTGTTCTCCTTTTAATCCTAACAAAACATTGAGGATTGGAGCTGGGCCTGAGGTAGGAGAAGAATATTTTATCTTTAGCTTAGGGTTGGAGAGCAATATAACCTTATAACCACTAAGCCTTTGGGCTGACATATGTTGGGTGTGTAAAGTGGTATCCTGTCCCAGAGTGAATGATGTAGCCATTTCCACCACCATCACACAGGATGCTAAAGCTCTGAGACACGCAGGCATGCCTTGAACCTGTACTGGAACCATCTTTGAGAAAAAAACAACAGGGCGGAGCTTGACTCCATGTTCCCGAGCTAGGACTTCTGCCATTGTTTTACAGTTGTCCCCGGCAAATAAGTGGAACATCTTGCCATAATCAGGCAGGCCTAGTAGGGGCTGTTACCATAGCACTTTTCAAATACACAAAAGCATTACACATTTCCTCTGACCAGTTTACACAATCTGGCATATCAGAACCTGTGGCATGTCTCAGGAGATTGTCATAGTAGGAACAGTCAGGTATCCATTGGCGGCAGTAACCATTCATGCCAAGGAAGGTAAGCCTGTCCTTCTTGGTCAGTGGGCAGGGCAGACCCATGAGAGCCGCAACTCTCTTGTGACTGACTTTCCTTTCTCCTTTTGTGAGGACAAAACCAAGGTACTCAACAGTTTCCTGGCACCACTGCAATTTCTTTCTAGACACTTTGTGACCACTTTCAAATAACCAGGTTATGAGATCCACACTGTCCTCCTGTCCGGCTGCCTGATTTGAACTACAGAGGATGAGGTTCTGTAGTAGGACCGAACCATGATGGGAAATCCAGGACCTCAGTATGACCTGGAGCACAATCGAGTAGACTACAGGTGAGTCCACATAGCCTTGAGGCATTGTACACCAGGTAAGTTGGCGTTTCTTTAAACAAAAGACAAAGATTGTCTCCTTATCCACAGGGACGGGAAAAAAAACATTTGCCAGATCAATCACTGAAAAACACTCTGCATCGGATGGAATGGAGGACAGGAGTATCTGGCACTATTGGGGCAATGGGGACCACAAGTTCATTTATGGCTCTCAGATCCCGTACAAATCTTTAGCTGCCATTTGGTTTCTTCACTGGGTTAATTGGGGTATTATAGGGAGGAACTGTGTCTTCCAAAATACCTTCTTCAAGAAAGTGTTTTACCATTGGGGCAATACTTTCCTCCTTTTCTTTTGATAAAGAATACTGTGTATGGTACACAGGTTTTGTCCATGCCTTAAGAGTGGCCTTGTAGGGGGTACAGGAAATGAGGCCAACATCAAAAGAATTTTATGCCCATACTCTGTTCTACCTGGAGGTGGGCCGTGGGTAGACGTCTGCCACAATCATGGTTAGGAGGGAAATTATTGGGACCTTGGTGGATTGCACTACAATCCCACCTTCTTTGTGGTTCTGATATTAATGTTTACATAAATAAACTAAATATTAACAATTATGGTGATGCAAGCTGTCAATGTGTGCTGTAATCTTCGTCTTTAGTTCTTGGACATCAAACCATATCAGACAGGTGGATTGATGCTTTATTTTTTTAGCACTTCTAGAAACTAAACAAAATGAAAGATCTTTGCGAATTACCATTACATTTCCCTCCTAGAAATAAACAACTGGTTAGCAATAAACACATATTAATCACAAAATACAAAACATATGGCCATGTTGTTTAACCACCTCAGTACTGGGCACGAAAACCCCCTTCCTGTCCAGGCCATTTTTCAGCTTTCAGCGCTATCACACTTTGAATGACAATTACTCAGTCATGCAACACTGTACCCATAAGAAATTTGTGTCCTTTTTTCACACAAGCTTTCTTTTGGTGGTATTTAATCACTAGGAGTTTTTTATTTTTTGTGCTATAAATCAAAAAAGATTGAAAATTTTGTGAAAAAAATGCCTTTTTCTTAGTTTCTGTCATAAAATTTTGCAAATTAGTAATTTTTCTTTGTAAATTTTGGCCAAAATTTATAGTGCTACCCATCTTTGGTAAAAATAACCCAAATAAGTGTATATTATTTGATCCTTGTGTAAGTTAAAGAGTCTACAAGCTATGGTGCCAATCATTGAAAATTGATCACATCTGATCACACCTGATATACTGACGTCCTATCTCATTTCTTGAGACCCTAACAAGCCAGGAAAGTACAAATAACCCCCAAATGACCCCTTTTTGGAAAGTAGACATTACAAGGTATTTAGTAAGAGGCATTGTGAATTTTTTGAAGTTGTAATTTTTTCCCACAGTTCTTTGCAAAATGCAGATTTTTTTTTCACAAAATTGTCATTGTAACAGGTTATTTCTCACACACAGCATATGCATACCACAAATTACACCCCAAAACACATTCTGCTACTCCTCCTGAGTATGGCGATATCACATGTCTGAAACTTTTTCACAGCCTGGCCACATACAGAGGCTCAACATGCAGGGAGTGCCGTCAGGTATTCTAGGGACATAGATTACACTTCTAATGTCATGACGACCTATCACATTTTTGAAGGCCCTGGAGCACCAGGACAATGGAATTGCCCACAAAATGAACCCATTCTGGAAAGCAAACACCCCAACGAATAATCTATGAGGCATAATGCGTTTTTTGAACGGTTCATTTTTTTTTCAGATAGTTTTTGGAAAATGTGGGGAAAAAAATGAAAACGCATTTTACTTACACAAAGTTGTCTATTTATAAGATATTTCCAACACATAGCATGTACATAGCAAAAATGACACCCCAAAATACATTCTGCTATTCCTCCTGAGTATGGCAATACCACATGTGTGAGACTTTTACATAGCCTGACCACATACAGAGGCCCAACATTGAGCTAGTACCTTCGGGCGTTTGACAAGCATAAATTAAACATCTAATTTCTCAACCCCCTATTAAACTTTTGAAGGTCCTGGAGCACCAAGACAATGGATTTGCCCACAAAATGACCCCATTTTCGAAAGCAAACACCCCAACGTATAATCTATGAGGCATAATAAGTCATTTGAACATGTCATTTTCTTCCAGTAGTTTTTGGAAAATGTGGGAGAAAAATTAAAACGCTTTTATTTTTACACATAGTTGTCCATTTATATGATATTTCCAACACATAGCATGTACATAACTAAAATGACACCCCAAAATACATTCTGCTACTCCTCCTGAGTATGGCAATGCCAAATATGTGAGACTTTTACAGGTGATGTTTACTCATGGGTGTGACGGTCACTGACAGGTGATTGGTGATGGTCACTGATGGGTGACTGGCGGTGGTCACTGATGGGTGACGGGTGACTGGCGATGGTCACCGATGGGTGACAGGTGTCTGGCAGTGGTCACTGATGGGTGCAAAGAATTGTGGGAAAAAATTACAACTTCAAAAAATTCACCATGCCTCTTACTAAATACCTTGTAATGTCTACTTTCCAAAAAGGGGTCATTTGGTGGTGGTCAGTGATGGGTGACTGGTGGTGGTCACTGATGGGTGACGGGTGACTGGTGGAGGTCACTGATGGGTGACAGGTGCACTTTATGATGGTAGTATGATGACAGGTACACTTTATGATGACAGGTACACTTTATGGGGGCACATGGGGTGACTGTTGGGTGACAGGTGCATTGGGGGGGGGGGCAGGGGGATGTGACAGGTGTGTGTTTTTGCTATACAGATCAGTAACTCACTGATCCTAGCTCTTCTCTCCTCACACTGGAAACTGTGTGAGAGAAGAGCTGGTAACAGTGAGTTACCGCTCTGTTTACATTACATGTGATCGGCTGTGAAGTAGATCACAGCCGATCACAAGGTATCAGCCGCCGGCCGGCGGCTCATACCAGTGTCGGTGACAGGCAGTGTTCCCTGGGAACACGCCGCCACCGACACGCACACGCAGCGCACTCCCGATCGCGCACATGCGCCGTACGAATGGGGGAAGTGCCATCTGTGATCAGCCGTGACTTTGTCACGGCCGATCACATGGTAAACAGCCATAGCTAATGGCTGTTCACCCCTGTCAGTGACGCGGTGTGTCCTGGGGACACGCCGACACCGACAGAGCCAGGATGCGCGCACCCGATCGCGCGCAATCCCGGCTTAAAAGGGCAACGTCATATGACGTCCGCCCAGAATGAGAGCCGCACCGCTCTGCCGTCATTTGACGGTGGGCGGTAGGCAAGCGGTTAATAAGAGTGCACTCTTTTCTACCCATATGAAATAAATTTATAATTAATTAATTACCACCACATGGATTTTCATTAAAGGACGTCCATCAAAAATTATCAATAATAATTCACCATAACTTTTATAGTATGTTCATAACATTTTGTGCAAAGATTATACATCACCAAATCCATTGATTTTTCTATTTCAACCTCTTCCCATACAAGTCTTGAAAACTTCTAGAAATAAATGTGGTCCTTTCTGTATTAACAAAAAACTTATAAAACAATCATTAGTGTTGCATTGTAAAGTATCACACTTCATTACAATCACCAATTCAGACAATACATACATAAACATATACCTCCAGTGATCATTCACTATTGTCCTATCATATACTGTTAAGTAAAAATGATCTAAGCCTGGTCTTTACTAGTCAACTGTCTTGTTCAAATGACTTTCATTAAAAGGTACAGCCAGGTTTTTATCAGTGGGTGGAGCCTTTTCCCTTTCCACGCCCAAAAGGCTGGAATGGAGAACTAAACATTTAAATAATTATAATAATCATGGCTACCTTTTAGGAATTTAAAAGGGGTTGGCTGCAATCAGCCATTTAGTGTCTTTGTTTCAAATAATGCTAGAGTTACATAGCAAAACTAACTATTTCAACTAGGGTTTTATTTCTACAAAAGTATTTAAAAATGCCCTTTACCTTACAAAATTTTTAATTTTTTTACATCACTTACTTTTGAGCAACACATGTCATACTAATATTTTATGGCTGTTCGAAACTTAACATGTTGCTCTACATTTCACAGACCTAGTTCCTCATGCAGGATGTCTCACACAGTTTATCTCTATGGAAGGAGGGAGGGGTGGCTGGAAGTCTGTCTCATCCTTTTACACAGACACACACAGAACGAGGGGGAGAAAGGGGGGGTCAAATCCATCTCTCTACTACAAATGAACTCTTGGTTAAACATACAAAGACTTTCTACAAAAGTTTCTATCTTTCTCATATACAGTATCACTTTACAGAACTTTCACCTTCATTTTATTACTTATCTCTCCCAATATTAAACTCACATAGACCCTCAAACATGAGTAGCGAAACTTATGGTATAAATCAGCCACACTTAGCATTACCTGTCTGTAACATTATCACATTCACTACAGAGAAAACAAAATGCATTTAACCTCTTCATAAAGCAACATTTCTCATCACAACACAAAGAGCTCAACATATACACACTTCTTGTACGTTACTGCAGTTTTATAATCTCAGCGGTCAGCTCGTCATTTTTGATATTCAAACAAGTCTCATTGCTCTGAGACTTCTACAATGCACAACCCAATACTTTTTTTTCTTTTGTGAGACTTGGATAGAGTTTGGCAGGCTTTGGGACATAAGGGGGATGGCTTGGAGAACAGCATTAGAGGGTGTGTGGGTCTATCTATTTTTGACTCACACTCATGTAATTTCTGAGAATTCTTATTATGATTTATTCACATTTTCTTATTATCTTATTATCTGTTTCTTATTGACTCTCTTATACCAATATGGGACGTAATCAAGCCAGTTTTCTCCTCCCTTTCTCTTATATTTCTTATCCCATTCTGGGTCACCCTGGTACCATGGAAAAGCCTGTCTATCACCCAAACAAAGACTTTTGATCATGTCTATATGAAAAGTGTCATTGTCACCCGCCCGGGGAAAGGGATCAACACTGCCCATTATTTCTGTCCACCCTGCTAAATTGTCCACCCATGGGTCAATTAGATACTAATCCATTTCACATACACTGGCTACAAAGTCTTTACATGTCTCCCCAACCTCCGGTAATGGTATACCTATTTTTCTGTTGCCACAACCCATTATAACAGTGGAGAGAAACCACCTTACCTTGTAGTTCCTCTTTCCTCCACACAACAAATTATGTTATACCTCTATGAGACAGAAAGAAAAAGCAAAGGCAATTTAGGGCTTTAACTGATCCACCCGAACTAGTATTTCATTTCTTCCCAAAAGAAATGTATTTGTGGTCTTCCCTAAAGACCTTTTGTGTTTACCAAAAACACTTGTGCTTACAAAAAACACTGTCGCCTGATCAACAAATTTCTTCCCAAAAGAAATTTATCTGTGGTCTTCCCTAAAGACCTCTTATGTTTGCCGAAAGCATTGTCACCTGATCAGCGAATACTTGACGCGGGGTTAAAGTTGCAACTTAATGGACTAAAGTTTTATCAGCGCCTACGGCAAGGAAATGTTCAGTCAGGAATGACAAAAATTTACTTACCGTAAGATGATTACTTTATCCAGGACGAGCCCCCAACTGAAAGGATTTGAACTCTTCTCTATCCCGTCAATCTGTGGTGGAACAGTTTACTCCCATGGAGCCCCATAACTCTCTCCTGAGCTACAAGAAAGTACACACACACACAGGTGTCTCTCAGGATAAAGCTACTCTTTATTTTCCGGGTTCCTCTTTTATAGCTAGAAAAAAGTAGGAGTTACAGACGCCTTATAAGGGTCTTTACACTAGTTTCACTTTCAACACGTAATATCAGGGAAACAGAAACTGGACAAACGAAACTAGCTTCATACATCGTAAATGGGTCTTAGCATACATATATGTGTAATAGAAAGCATACATAATTATACAAAATGGAGACACTTAGGTTATACATTTTCCTACAACCACTGCACAGCTAAAATGCAAAGTGGAACTAAATCTGCAATGTGAAATTGCTAGCAGATAAGATAGTGGAGACTATCTTTCCACTGTCTGCTAGCAGTTTTACTGTGTAATTCAGTGTACAGCCAGGCCACTAGCATAAGACCAACAATGGTGGCCTACATAATTCAACACCATAGGTGTACTTTAAAGTGAGTTCCACCCACAAAACAATCTTTATATCTTTCAACTCTTTAAATGATCAGCAACAACATTTGGACAAAAAAAATGTATTTTTACTTACTGCTTGTGGCTTGTTGCCATGGGGTCCCCTCTACTCTGCCACTTCTGGGACCGCAGCGATCTACATCATTTCCTGCCTCGCCTGTGCTCCTGGGAGATGTGTGTTATCTTTCCCAGGAATCAGTGGGCAGCACCAAGTGATAATATTGTGTTATTTCCTGACAGGAAATGATGCGATCGAAGGTGGATCTAAGTGCCATTTTTAAAAAGGGAACAAAGCCCTTTGTTGGCAGAACTCCAATATTACTGTACAGAGCAGCCAGCTGAAGAGAAGGAGGAATTGCAGAGCAGCAGATGTCCACCAGGATTACTACACAATCACACCTAATTCTCCAGGAGGACTTCCAAAAGACAGAGTAAGCTTTATAATTGTGATGTGATGAGCGCAATGTGCTTGCTATGTGAGCTTAGAGAGCTGTCCATGGAAATTCCATATGTGTATTTTCTGTGCTCCATGTCATTCCTGTTTGTGTATTCTATGTGTTCCAATGTCTATCCTTTTGTGTGCTTACTCAGATGGATCTATCTTTTACATTACATTTAATTTCTGTTTGTGTATTTTGTCAGTCATACCAATGCAATTAACGTTTTACTTTCAATAGATTTTTATTGAAGAATAGATCATATCCATACATACAGATACAGTGAATATGTTGAAATCTAGACCTAAAGGGGTCTGAGGCATTTTACAAAACTGAAGGTTATCAAATGTTAAACAAAGAGTGATAAATTACCATCCGGAAAGGCCCCGACCCTACTGTGGGGCAATTAACGTTTTAAATGTTTTCTTTTGTGTAATTGTGTGATTGCCTGATGGTTTATATTATAATATTATTTAGGTTATTGTGAATGATGCCTTTTTTTTTTTGGCTCGCTCCAGTATATCATTCTTTTTAATTGTACTAGGTTTTTTTTTTATTTTTATTCATTTTTTTTTTGTTGTTGTTTTTTTTCTTTTAATTGCAGAGAATTTTATTCTAAATGTCTCTACAACATGCAGTTTTTTTTTAAATCACATTTTTCCTCAATTGACAGGTAGGTTTTTTTTTTTTTTAAATTGCTTTGTTTTCACCTATATCAGTGATGGCGAACCTTGGCACACCAGATGTTTTGAAACTACATTTCCCATGATGCTCAACTACACTGCAGAGTACATGAGCATCATGGGAAATGTAGTTCCAATACATCTGGGGTGCCAAGGTTCGCCATCACTGACCTATATCTTCAAATCTCCTCTCCTCTCCTCCCTTCCTCCCTCCTCCTCCCTACTCCTCCACCTCCCTCCTCCTCCTCCCTACTCCTCCTCCTCCCTTCTCCTCCTCCCTCCTCCTCCTCCTCCACCCTCCTCCTCCACCCTCCTCCTCCCTACTCCTCCTCCCTCCCTCCCTCCTCTACTTCTCTCTCTCACTGACTTCCACCTCTCTCCCTGACCCCCCCCCTCGCTCTCTCCTCATTATTAAAGCGGAGTTCCACCCAGAATTTTTTTTTTTTACATCATTCAAGTCCTTTGCCTATATAGACTTACCTTTGAAGGAAAAAAAAATGTATACTCACCCTAAGTCGCTTGTTGCTAGGTGGTTTCTGTAATCTGCCCCTATTAGGTCCTAGGCTCTTCTCCTAACTTCCTGCTTCCCCTGGCCTCCTGGGAAATGTGACTCATCATTTCCCAGGAGTCAGTGGGCTTCCCTGTACTGTAAAATCATGTTATTTCTAGACAGGAAATGACACAATTTAAGGCAGACCGAGGTCAAGCAGTGCATGACGGTTACCCACCATGCACTTCTTTCAGGAAGAGATGCCAGGAGACTACGGATGGGCTTCAGCTGCCCTCACCTAAAATTGAAAAATCCAGCAGTGAGAGAAACAAAATTGTGAGTAAAAAATACATGTAATTACTAGGCGGTTTGAAAGAAAGGAAACAAAAGGTTACATCTATTTAGTATTAAAAGAGTGGATGCCAAAAAATAAATAAAAATTCTGTGTGGAACTCTGCTTTGAATGTTTTTTTAAGATTACAGATACATCCAGATCTGTCATTGGACATCTTTTTGCTTTCTTCTACATCTTTTATTGCAGGTAGGTAATTCAATGTTAACAAATATTTATATTGTTCCATCTTCAAATCACTATATCTTTATTGACAAACAAATTTGTATTTTTAAAATCTAATATATATACAGTATATATATATATATATATGATAATAGTAATGGTATTGGGTTGTCATAATTTGTAAAATATTATGAAGTATTTATTTATTTTAAAATAAAATTATTAATGCATTATTTTTATTCCATAGATTGAAGAGACAAGTGGATTTGATTTTTTCAAAACCATGCCAGAAAATATAATCTATAAATCATTATGTTAATATTTGTCCAAAAATGTATCAACCTTTGAATTTTTATTTTTTTCTTTCTTTTTTATCCTTCTGCTATCCATTCTTTGTCTCTCTCTAACTTCATTTCACTCTCTATATTTATCTTTGACTCATTTTTCTTTCGATCTTTCATCTTTTTTGGTTCTCTATCTCATTATTTGTCTTTATATTTAGAGTTGAGCGAACCTGAACTATAAAGTTTGGGTCCGTACCAAACTTTGGGGTGTCCATGACCCGGACCCGAACCGGGACATTTGAAAAAAAGTTCAGGTTCGGGTTCTGGGTTCGGGTATTTGATCACACATGTTGAATAGCTGCAGGGCAGCCAATCAACAAGCATTTCACTGGTTTGCCCTTAGAAGCCATCACAGCCATGCCTACTAATGATTGACCAGTGCATCATGTGACCCAGCCTCTGTATAAGCTGGAGTCACGTAGTGCTGCATGTCACATGCTCTCAGGCTAGTCTAGGGAGAGGATGCTGCCAGCGCTGTGAGGGACAGATTGCAGATATTAATAACATCTCATCCTGCATTACAGAACGATCTGATTCTGGACTAGGTAGAGATTACTGCTACTGCTTTGAGGGACAGATTGCAGATCTCATCCTGCATTACAGAACGATCTGATTCTGGACTAGGTAGAGTCTACTGCTTTGAGGCACATATTACTGTTCTAAAATCATCGCCTACTGCTATAGGGTCAGGTTCCTGCTGTTGCTGTAAGGGACAGATTATAGTTCTAAAATCATCGCCTACTCCTATAGGATCAGTTTCCTGCTGTTGCTGTAAGGGACAGATTATTGTTCTAAAATCATCGCCTACTCCTATAGGGTCAGGTTCCTGGATGCCTACTCCTATAGGGTCAGGTTCCTGCTGTTGCTGTAAGGGACAGATTATTGTTCTAAACTCATCGCCTACTCCTATAGGGTCAGGTTCCTGCTGTTGCTGTAAGGGACAGATTATTGTTCTAAAATCATCGCCTACTCCTATAGGGTCAGGTTCCTGCTGTTGCTGTAAAGGACAGATTATTGTTCTAAAATCATCGCCTACTCCTATAGTGTCAGGTTTCTGCTGTTGTTGTAAGGGACAGATTATTGTTCTAAAATCATCGCCTACTCCTATAGGGTCAGGTTCTTTTTTATTTGATTTTAAGGTATTTTCCCTATCCCCATTTTTTTGCAGGGCACTTGTCCTACTCTTACCCCCATTTTACTTCCTTTTGTAGCCCTCTAGCACTTGCCAGGACTTTTTTACAGCCATTTTTGTGCCGAAAAGTTCGGGTCCCCATTGACTTCAATGGGGTTTGGGGTCCGGGGTCAAGTTTGGTATCGAACCCAAACTTTTTCGCGAAGTTCGGCCGGACCCGCCGAACCCGAACATCCAGGTGTCCGCTCAACTCTATTTATATTTAGTTTTAATCTCTCTGTCTCTCTAACTCCTTCACTCTCTCTCTACCTCCTTCTCTCCCCCCCCCCCCCCACCCTCTCTCTCTCTACCTCCTTCTCTCTCTCTCTCTCTATTATTTTAATTCTATAGATTCAAGAGACAAGTGAGCTTTTCAAAACCATGCCAAAGAAAATTTTATATGGATTTGTATCTTTAATGTTGTCCATACACATATAAACCATATAATTGTTTTTATTTATAATTATGTTTGTATTCATTTTGAACTGTATGTATTCTCCTCTCTTTCTCCTCTCTCTCCCCCTCTCTCTCCCCTCACTCTCTCCCCTAGCTCTCTCTCTATTTCTCCCTGTCCCCTCTCACTATCTCCTCCCTCTCTCTCTTTTTGTCTCTGTCCTAGCTCTCTACCTCCTCTCTCTCTTCATCTCTCTCCCCCCTCTAGCTCCCTCTCTATCCCCTCTCTCACTTCCTTTTTCCTCTCTCTCTCTCTGTCAGGTCTCCTGACGCCAGGTGACCGATGCACACCGCTGGGGTTAGGGGCGCACCGCTAAAGTTGTGGACCCTTTAGCTGACTGCTGCGAATGGAACTCTGGGTGGTTCAGGAAAGCAGGTGCACTGGAGTACTGACACAGATTACACAGGGAGCTAGAGCATAAAATTCCCCAGGGCACAGAGTCTAAGAGCCAGCAGGTTTTCACCAGAACCTCTGATGGTGAGGATGGACTTCGCTGCAACTGACTCAAGGTCGCGGCCCCAGGGTCTCCCAGCTCACGCTCACGGCTGGCTACTGGTGGATAGAGGGGAAGCAGCAGTGCAGGAAAACAAGGGATAGTCAGTAGGATAGCCAAGGGTCAGGGCAATGAGCAGACAGGGACAGACAGGAGAACACGCCAAAGGTGGAGGTATCAAGCAGACAGGAATAGTCAAAGAACAAGCCAAGGTCGGTAAACAGAATCAAACGTAGAGCACACGGGAGGAACCACACACACCAGAAGCCTAACACACAATGTTGATCGGCAGCGCTGGCTTGCACTGCAAGGTGTTATATAGCGTTCCTTCTTAGAGGCTGGGGTGGAGTCCTGTTGAGGGAAGATTACTTAAGCACCCAGATGAGAGGTGCACAGTCTCTAAGCTGAACACAAGCAGAGAGGTAAGCAGACAGACAAGACATGAACGTTACTGCAGATTCATGACAGTGCCCCCCCTCTTACGAGGCCTCCCCCTCCCCCGCTTGGGCCCAGACCTGGAGGGAAACCTCAAATGAAACCTCCTCACAAGACATGGCACAAATACCTCAGATGCAGGGATCCAAGACCTCTCCTCAGGACCAAACCCTTTCCAATGCACGAGGTACTGAAGAATGCCTTTACAGAGGCGGGAATCCAGAATTTGGCTAACTTCGTACTCCTGACTATCCTCAGAGACCAGAACCATGGTAGGGAGAGGACAAGAGAACTTATTGAGGACTAAAGGCTTCAGAAGGGAAACATGAAAGGAGTTTGAGATACTTTTTTTTTTTAGGGATCTGAAGTTTAAAACAAACTGGATTAAGCTTAGAAATGATAGTGTACGGGCCAATGAATGGGGCAAACTTCAGAGAAGGAACCCGGAGCTTGATGTTCCTGGTGGAAAGCCAGGCTTGTCCCCAGGCGGTAGAGAAGGCGGCTTACGCCTGCGACAGTCAGAGAAACCTTTGAATTTATCAGCAGCTGCCCAGAGGGAATCATGAACATCACTCCAAAGAGAATTGAATGATTGTTGAACCTTGGCCAAGGCTGGAATGTCTGGAGAACAGGTTATAGGAAGAGGGAGCTGAGGGTGTCTAACATTAACCCGCGAGAAAGGGTGTCTTCTGAGAACTGATGATGACATGATTATTGTGAGAGAATTCCGCACACGGGAGTAGGGATGACCAATCATCATGATGAGCAGAGACTAAGGTTCGGAGAAAGACCTCTAACTCCTGATTAACCCTCTCAGTCTGTCTATTGGATTGCGGGTGGTAAGAAGAGGAGAAATCCAGGACAATATTGAAGGATTTGCAAAAGGCTCTCCAAAAGCGAGATGTAAATTGAACACTCCTCTCTGAAACAATATGGGAAGGAACCCCCATGGAGGCGGAAAATCTCTCAAACAAAAATGGGAACCAGAGCAGGAGCAGAAGGAAGACCTGGAAGTGGAACAAACTGGGCCATCTTAGATAACCAATCGATTACCACCCAGATGACCATATTATTCTCAGATGGTGGGAGATCGGTGATAAAATCCATGGCAATGTGAGACCAGAGTTCCTTAGGAATGGGCAAGGGCATGAGAAGACCAGAAGGAGCTTGTGTGGAGGAATTAGACTGGGCACAGACATGACAAGCCTTAACGTAGTCTTTGATATCTGGGCTGAGAGTAGGCCACCAGTAGTGGCGACTGATGAGCAAGAATGATTGGAGGAATCCAGCATGACCTGCCACCTTGCAATCATGTCCCCAATGAAGGATCTTTGCTCTTAGCTCAGTGGGGACATTTTTTTTTTTTTTTGTAATTCCTTTATTTTCCAAAAGAAAAAATTAGAAGGATACATACCACTGGAAAGCCATCATCAAATACAGAATCATGGAGACAAGGTGTATATCAGAATAGAGCAACATTATACATAGTAATAGAGGGTACAGTATTGTTATTCTTATATGTTGGAAAACCTAGAACAACATGCAAGTGCACTCCATGGTCTGTAACCGTAGCCCACCGCAAAGGCGGGCAGCGTTGAGCACCCAGGTGCCTAGCTGAAAGCTGCACGTCCAACTGGTCCTCCCACTCCGACAGCCCCATCAACCGTTCTGTACCGAAAAAAAAACCCAAAAACCTTATTATGAAATGACCCCAGGGTTGATTAACGTCCAGGCAGAGGCACCCGGCCCCAGCGGCCGAGGGATCCGGAGGAAGACCACCAGATACCCCCCACCGCAGCCAGGACCCCACCCACCTCCAGGACCAGCCACCGCCGAGCGGGAGGGTGAAATAAGACCACGTTATCACCAGGAAACTCAACTTTTTGAATTATGAGACTACAGAACAGAGTGGAAGTATAATATAACAGATAGATAGACAAAAAGTAAAAAGGATACAGTGGGAATTGCGTGTCGCCCGCCTAGGACCCCTCGGTGTCACGCCAATCCAGTGGCTCAGCGCGGCATTCTGCCAGATAGGCGTCTGTATAGACAAAGTACTGTCAAGGCCGCCAGGTCTCCCAAAAGGCCTCCTCCCTGTCGTTCAGGGTGGCAGTCAGGTCTTCCATATTTCTCAGGTCATTAACTTTCGCGAACCAAAGTGCCAGAGAGGGAGGGAGCTCCGACTTCCAACAGAGAGGGATACATGCCTTAGCCGCATTGAGCAGCTGCATTGTTAAGGAGGTTTTGTACTTCTTGATGGGACGGTCTGTCAAGTGTAATAAACACGCCAGTGGCTTGTCTTCCACATCGACGCCAGTCAGGTTTTTTATGGTGCGGGTCACCCCCTTCCAAAAGGGATGCAATTTTGGACAGTCCCAAAAGATGTGGAGCATTGTGCCTTCCCCCCTTCCACATCTCCAGCACCGCTCCGAAGTCCGAGGGAAGAACCGATGCAGAACCGTGGGCACTCTGTACCATCTTGTAAGAATTTTTGAATCCTGGTAGCTATGGAGGATTTATGGGCAAAGTGCAATATTTTCTCTCTCTCTGTAGCAGTCAACTGAACACCCAGATCCTCTTCCCATTGAAGAAGGAATGGTGGCTGAAAATCGGCTCGGGCTGAGTCAACAAGGTATATAGTAAGGAGAGGCCGTGGCAAACGGGCTCCCCGGAGCGGCATATAGCCTCCAATGTAGTCAACTGTCTGGAGCCTCCCGGGGTCCTCTGGGACCTCTGCAAGAAGGCCCGGAGCTGGAGACCGCTGAGAAAGTCCAAGGAAGGACTGACCACCGCTGGACCCACAACATCAGAAAGGGAACGATCAGTTTTGAGGAAGTCCGAGACATAAGTACGGTTTACTGCCCTCAGCCGCTGGAAAGCCAGATTGTTGAAGGCTCAGTACAAACTCTGGGTTGTCCAAGACCGGGATCATAGGCGATGGGAATGGGGAGACTGAGGTGTGCCTGAAGGCCTCCCTGGCAACAGCCAGGGTGCCCCCAAGAGTTGGGTGGTCCGCTATTCCACGGGAAAGGGAGGAGCGGATCCACAGCCAGCTTTTCGCCATGCCTGCTGAGTCCTCCAGCTCCATGGCAACCCAGTGCTTGGCGTCGGCATGACAAAACCAGTCCACCAGCCTAACCAAGTGAGTCGCCCTGTAATACGCGCTCATGTCTGGAAGGCCCACACTCCCCCGAGCTTTGGTCAGGTGAAGAATCGTAAGCCGGATCCTGGGCTGGCGGTGGGACCATACGAATTCACGGAATAGGACTTCAACCCTCTTGAAGAAACTGGACGGGAGACAGATGGGTAACGCCTGCATGATGTACAACATTCTAGGGAGGACAGTCATCTTCAGGGCGCTACATCTGCCAAACCATGTCAGCGCTAGTGAATGCCAGCGGAGTAAATCCGTCTTTACTCAGGCCAGTAGAGGTACAAAGTTTGCAGAGTATAGGGCCTTTATGTCGCTGGTAATGTCTACCCCTAGATAGCGTATAGAGGAGTCAGCCCAACGCAGAGGGTAGCCCGCTTTTAGGCGGTCCACCACAGCCTGGTCAGCGGTGATATTAAGGACCGAGGACTTGGCCATGTTGATCTGAAAATGCGACAATGAACCATACTCCCTCAGCAACCGAAGAACTCTCGGAAGGGACGTGGATCGCGACTGTACCAAACCGTCTACATCGCGGGACTTCTACTGACAGGAGGGATCTTACAACATGTAGTACGTCCGCAATGGGTAGACAGAGGGCAGGTCAAAGAAGTTCTCCCAACTTCAGGATAAGGCACTTAAGCATACCAGGGTGGCGGTCGGGTCCTAGGCCGAATGCTAAGAAGTGGACTGGTTTCGAGCCCCCTCACACCCGGAAGGTCTG
>BLSH010103599.1:1054653-1067402 GCA_018402905.1 Glandirana rugosa | reverse complement strand
AGTTATGTATGGGAGGGTAGTTATGTATGGGAGGGTAGTTATGCACGGGGGGGTAGTAATGCACAGGGGGGTAGTTATGTATGGGAGGGTAGTTATGCACGGGGGTAGTTATGCACAGGGGTAGTTATGTATGGGAGGGTAGTTATGCACGGGGGGGTAGTTATGCACAGGGGTAGTTATGTATGGGAGGGTAGTTATGCACAGGGGGGTTAGTAATGCACAGGGGGGTAGTTATGCATGGGGGGTAGTTATGCATGGGGGGTAGTTATCCACAGGGGGAGTAGTTATGCACAGGGGGAGGATACAAGAATGTTGCTTCTATTTACAACTAAAATGTATGTTTCTTTAAAAAACAATTCCGATATACATCTCATTTAGAACGCTGCTTGGCGCTCAGATCACTCACCGCATGTCTCCTCTCCTCTGCTGACAAATGCAGGGGGCGGGGGCGGGCCCGAGCATGACGTCAGTCAGGAGGAGGGGAGACCCGGTGAGTCCTCTTCCACCGGGACGCAGGACAGTTTAATTGCGGGACACCTGGGGCTAGTTGGGGGCCCCATGAGCACTTGGGGCCCCTGGGCCGTGCCCAGGTGTGCCCGCTCAGTAAGACGGCCCTGCCACCAGGGAGCGGGCCCAGGGACTGCAGTATGGGTGTCGACCACCACAAAGAACCCGAGAGTCCATGCCCCGGTGTGGGCACACCCCCGGCCCCCCGAGCCCGTGCAGCACTAGGAGGAACAATGTGCATAGTTAGTTGTATAAAACTAGTCTAAGTAGACTCAAACCTGTCTTGCCCTCAAGAAATAAAGGGTTGTAAACCATAGTTAATCATTTACATTTGGAAAAAATAGTCAATTGAAGAGGTAAAACTAATCCCCGCTCTGCTTTGAGTTACAACTCGGTAGAAGAAAAAGCAGTGGCAGATATTACAGTGGCTATGTAAGCAAACTCTAGATATGTAATAGTAGACATTTCAGGAAACCTTACTCACTGTACCACTTGGAGGAATGATATCAGCCTGCCCTGCGTGAAAAGATACAGATTACCTGTCCTATTATGTGGCAAAAAGGCTATGAGCGCCTGACCTCTTTAAAAAAAAAAAAAAAAAAGGTCAGTTGTTTATATGTGGGCCTCAGGTGAGTAGCTTGCAGTGGCCCCATTGGGACGCTTGTATTGTCGGCAGTTCATTTAGCAGGTAGTGTAAAAACAGAAATGAATCTCACGAAGTGTCACCTTTACTTCATCAGGTCCTGTTCCAGTCAGTACATATAGTCAGGCGAAATTCACCAGTGAGTCATTCCAAGCCATTGTTATGTAAACGTTACCAGGTATCCGATGTGTTCGAATGTCTATTTGGGTTCCAACAGATCCATTCAGCGAGGATATTGGGTTAGTTTGTGGCGCCATTTATAGAGTAGTACAGCAAGCTCCTCGTAGAGCTGTAATGTAACACAATGCGCAGTGCAGAGATTGTTATCGCAGCATGTAGTGAGGGTAAGTTGAAGAACTTGGGTAATGTGGTTCACTGCAAGTTTCAGCTGACTTGTATCTTAATGCAGAGTTCTTCACCAAGCAGGACATTTCTGGGGGTATTCTGTACACCAACTGTGTACATAACGCCTCCAGACTGCCATATTGCATTGCATTTTACATAACATTACAGTGCTACAGTTTTAAAAGGAAAGGGTTTTTTTTTTAAAACATTAGATTACAATATGGTTTGTGTAGCAATTATAGGTTTTATTTTTTAATTGCTATATTGTCAATTTACCCTTTAAACTAGAGTTCAAAAATGAGCTATGATTATAAGAACAAAAAAAAAATTAAATCTCTACCAAATGAAACAAAGCAAGCAAGTTAAAAGCAGATCACGATATACTTATTTGAGGATCTAGGTTTAGATGGAGCCAATTGGCTCAGAGGTTGCAGAAGAAATTTGGGTTTATTCACTGCAGTGAAAGATCAGATAACAGTTCGATAATGCTTGTGTCATTTTTTTGCTTACTACGTGCTGGGGGGATATCTTTCTGGTCTCCGACAGGACAAGAAGCTAGGGGAACAGACATTAAAGGGGCATGAAGTCTATGGTAGTAATGATCTGACAGGTTTTACATCTTTCCCATTCTGTCCCAAACTAGATGGAGTGGATTTCTGGCATGATGGCAGGTTAAAAATAAAAGTAAATATAAAATTGACCTAGGAAAGAACCCCAGGTACTACAGCTGTTTAAATTCTCCCCAAGTGGCTATAACCAGACTGCATTCTTTTTAAAATGGACAACACGGTAAATACAAATATCAGCTTTACTATCACAGATATATAGCAAAGAAAAAAAAACCCCAACACCGCTCAATAAAACATTACCAAATCCTTCACCATAACAATAAAACCAAGACAACATTGTCTTATAATATATCCAAGTCCAGACGTACATCTTAGCCACAATCAACTATATGAAGCCAAAATTGGCTAAACACACTGTAAACAATGAGGTCAAGGTGACTGTAGGAATCCATTCCACAGTGTTCACCTGGGGGTAAAGCAGCATGCAGGGCAATGTAAACTCTCCTTCAAAGCACCCCGAAAAGATCAGCAGTTCCTGTAATGAAAAGTCTCAGGTGATGGCTTTAAAGCAAATGTAAACCCTCACATATACTCAGTGAAGTGAATAGCCTCAGATGATACACAGCGATGAAACAAATCTCCCCCCACAAGTTTTACATGTATAGTATCTCACAAAAGTGGGTACACCCCTCTCATTTTTGTAAATATTTTATTATATCTTTTCATGTGACAACACTGAAGAAATGACAATTTTCTATAATGTAAAGTAGTGAGTGTACAGCTTGTATAACAGTGTAAATTTGCTGTCCCCTCAAAATAACTCAGCACACAGCCATTAATGTCTAAACCGCTGACAACAAAAGGGAGTACCCTCCTAAGTGAAAATGTCCAAATTGGGCCCAATTAGCCATTTTCCCTCCCAGTGTCATGTGCCTCGTTAGTGTTATGAGGTCTCAGGTGTGAATGGGGAGCAGGTTTGGTAAATTTGGTGTTATCGCTCTCACTCTCTCATATTAGTCATTGGAAGTTCAACAAGGCACCTCATGACAAAGAACTCTGAGGATCTGAAAAAAAGAATTGTTGCTCTACATAAAGATGGCCTAGGCTAAGAAGATTGCCAAGACCCTGAAACTGAGCTGCAGCACAGTGGCCAAGACCATACAGCGGTTTAACAGGACAGGTCCTGCCATGGTCGACCAAAGAAGTTGAGTGCACATGCTCAGCATCATATTCAGAGGTTGTCTTTGGGAAATAGACATATGAGTGCTGCCAGCATTGCTGCATAGGTTGAAGGAGTGGGAGGGGTCAGCCTGTCAGTGCTCAAACCATATGCCGTACACTGCATCAAATTGATCTGCATGGCTGTCGTCCCAGAAGGAAGCCTCTTCCAAAGATGATGCACAAGAAAGCCCGCAAACAGTTTGCTGAAGACAAGCAGACTAAGGACATGGATTACTGGAACCATGTTCTGTGGTCTGATGAGACCAAGATAAACGTATTTGTTCAGATGGGTGGTGAGGAGTATGAAGACAAGTGTGTCTTGCCAACAGTCAAGCGTGGTGATGGGAGTGTCATGGTCTGGGGCTGCATGAGTGTTTCCAACAATGGGGAATTCATTGAGGGAACCCTGAATGCTAACATGTACTGTGATATATTGAAGCAGAGCCTGATCCCCTCCCTACGGAGACTGGGCCGCAGGGCAGTATTCCAATATGATAACAACCCCAAATACACCTCCAAGACGACCACTGCCTTGCTAAAGAAGCTGAGGGTAAAGGCGATGGACTGGCCAAGCATGTCTCCAGACCTAAAGCCTATTGAGCATTTGTGGGGCATCCTCAAACGCAAGGTGCAGGAGCGCAAGGTCTCCAACATCCACCAGCTCCGTGATGTCATCATGGAGGAGTGGAAGAGGACTCCAGTGTATCTAATCTAATCCAGTGTGTCTAAGTGTATCTAATACAAAACTTGTACAAGCTAGGACTTAACCCTTGGATGGTTCAGTGGATTTGCAGTTGGCTAAAGGATAGATCCCAGAGTGTGGTTGTAAATGGGGTTCACTCAGAGCAGAGAATAGTCACTAGTGGGTACCACAAGGCTCTGTACTTGGTCCTGTTCTATTTAACCTATATGTAAGTGATCTAACTAAAGGTTTGTTGGGCAAGGTATGTCTCTTTGCTGATGATACAAAGGTGTGTAATAGGGTTGATATCCCTGGAGGTGTGTTAGAGAAAATCGGTGCTTTAAATGGACTTTAGCGCATTTGCACGCGCCTGTGCACGTCCCGGAAACAGCGCCAAGCGGTGCTATTTCAACCCCCTGTGCCTTGCAGCAAGTGCTGTCCGTTCTACAGCGTCTGAGTACCTATGAGCCCCAGCTCTGTTCCTGTTTCCAGTTCTTGTGTTATTACCTGTTTCCTGATTCGACCCGGCTTGACCTGACCTGCTGATTATCTGCCTGCAGCGACCCCGGCTATCCACGACCACCCGATTGTCTGTCCCCTCTGTACTTCTGCTGCCAGCCTGTTAACGAACTTTGCTTGGACTTGACCACTCTCTTGCCTGACCCCTTGTACCGCACAGCCAGCCAGTTGCCAACCCAGCCTGCACGACCACTCTTCTGATCTGCACGACCACCTGGAGCATCACATCACCACCAGTGACCATCCAGCCCTTGTGCCATCCCACACTCTTCAATTCCCTGTCTGCTCTACCAGGGGACCCTGAATCGGGTGCACAAGAGTGGTTGTTCCCTGCACAAGCCAGACTCCACCACCAGGATCGTGACAAGGTGTCTGCAACATTGAACTTGATTTGGCATTGCTGGAAGATTGGTCAAAGCAGTGGAGACTGCAGTTCAATATTTCTAAATGTAAAATAACGTACCAAGGGAATAAGAATCCCCTTAGAGAGTACATCATTGGGGCTACAGTGTTAGCCAGCACTACAGAAGAAAAATATTTGGGGGTGGGGTGCTTATTTCAGATGATTGCAAAATGAGCAAACAGTGTGACCAGGCAGTGGGAAAAGCAAATAGAATTCTGGGATGTATCAGTAGAGAGATCACCAGGAGGAAGGAGGTTCTGATTCCTCTATATAGATCTTTAGTGAGACCACACTTAGAATACTGTGTCCAGTTCTGGAGGCCCCACTTACAAAAAGATATTGATAAGACAGAACGAGTTCAGAGATGGGTAACAAAAATAGTCTGGGGGATAAAACATATCAAGAGCGACTTCAGAAACGTAATATGTACAGTCTGGAGGAAAGGGGAGACAAGATTGAAACCTTTAAATAAATTAAGGGAGTGAATAAGGTTCAGGAGGGCAGTCTTTTCAGTTTGAAACCAAAATCAAGAACACAGGGACATGACCTCAAACTAACTGGATGGAAGTTCAAAGCTAATCTTAGAAAGTATTATTTTACTGAAAGGGTGGTTGATGATTGGAATAAACTACCAACAGAGGTTGTGAGACAGTCAACAGCAAATGGCTTCAAACATGCTTGGGATAAATATAGGTATACTGCGAGGAACTATGCCTTTGCTCTCTCTTCCTTTAGTATATGCAAGTAGAGTTGAGCGAACATGTTCGGGTTCAGTGGGTTCGGCCGAACTTCGCGAAAAAGTTCGGGTTCGGTACCGAACTTGACCCGAACTTTACCCCGAACCCCATTGAAGTCAATGGGGACCCAAACTTTTCGGCACGGAAATTACTGTAAAAAGTCCTGGAAAGTGCTAGAGGGCTGCAAAAGGAAGTAAAATGATTTTAGAACAGTAATCTGTCCCTTACAGCAACAGCAGGAACATGACCCTATAGGAGTAGGCGATGATTTTAGAACAATAATCTGTCCCTTACAGCAACAGCAGGAACCTGACCCTATAGAACTAGAAGATGATTTTAGAACAATAATCTGTCCCTCTAAGCAGTAGACTCTACCTAGTCCAGTCAGATCATTCTGTAATGCAGGATGAGATTTTATTAGATCTACAACACGCTAAACTGCGCTAAAGTCCCAAAAAAGCTGCAGCAAAATACTAAACAGTATATGGTCAAAATGTAAACAAAAGCTGCGCTAGACAATGATAAATATTATGACTCAGTTGCAAATATCAAAGTAGAAAGTCCGAACAGTTGTTGTGTTCCTTCCACCACTTAAATTCAGTGGAATAATAATCCAAGAAATGGTAATAACACCCAAGTGCACTGGCAAGCAGGAGAGAGTCCACCACCAATATATAGGGAGGCTTACCAGAACACTGTGTGTTCAACAGCAGTGAATCCCCGACCTGGGATGTAGAACCACCAAAATCTTCCCCTAGGTCTAGAGTGTTTCCTTTATAGATGCACTGTCCAAGTGATTGGTCTCCAGACAGCTGGGAATCTCTCTCCGTATTAAACAGCGTTTCCAATCAGTCATGTCATGGATTCGTGCATCATATGAGGAAAAAGGGACTCATAGTGAAGTACCGCAAAGTAGGTTTAATAAGGCATAAAAGGTTATACTCACAAAGATAAAACAATATGCACATAAACACCGGCCGGCTCCCGTCTCCCGGGAATGAAAACTTTTCAACTCAGTGGTGACGTCACCACTGAGTTGAAAAGTTTTAATTCCCGGGAATCGAATATCGATTTTGTATGTATACAATCGTGCATTTGTATTGTATGTAAATCTGCTAATGTATTGCGTCCCGAATTTCTTAAAAACTTTTAAAATATGACTAAGAGGAAACAAACTTTTTTATTGCTAAGCTACTATATGTGTGTGAATTATATCTGATGTGTGTATGTGATCCATGTGTGATATAGAAACCCATATATTAATCAATTAATATTTCATCCATATTGTCCAATTGATCATAAATCAATATCGATAATCTTATATGGGCATTTACATTACTGAGAGCTATTAAAATATATAATAATATACATAATAAAGTAATACATAAAATATGCACCAACAAAGTAAGCCTAAGTGCATTGTCTGTGTTCACGTGAAAACATGTATAACATAATAATTCCTTCAATCAAATCTTAAAGTGCTAAAGTATATGAGGTGCCTACCAATATTAAAATAAAAGAGCAGTAAGGTCTGTAAAACAATCTAATTAAAATATAGGTCCATCCATAACTACGACCTAGTATGACCTAAGCCTCTCGTTTAAAAATTGCTAATGAAACAATTGAGGTCAAATTCTGCGTTCAACCCATGCGGCTTGAGCGTATCCATAAGATAAATCCATTTTGATTCTTGTTTGTTCAGGCTTCTTATTTTATGGCTCCTTCTCCAATGTCTCATATATGGTTCAATACCCCAAAATTGTAGCTGTCTTGGGTCTCTATGATGCACCTTTGCAAAATGTCTCGATACAGGATGTTTATCAGAGCCTTTTATTATGTTCTGGACATGTTCTTTTATTCTTATTCTTAATAGTCTTTTCGTTCTCCCAATGTACTGTAGTCCACAGCTGCATTCTAGGGCATAGACTGTCCCTTCTGTGTTGCATCCTACGAAGTCTTTGATTTTATATGTCACTCCTGTCTGTCTGGATGTGAAGTCTTGTCTCCTTTGGTTTGGATGTTTGGTTCGGGTGCAGGCAAAGCATCTTTTACATGGGTAGAACCCTTTACCCGTAAAAAATGTAGTTTGATGATATTCTCTACTTTCTTGTATTGAATGTTGTAGTCTAAGATGATGGGTACTTGGTCTATTTGATTGTTATTTCTTGGTTTATTGGTTATTAATGTCTTTCTATCCACCTGGAATGTTTGTTTGATTTGTTCTTCTATGTAGTTACCTTCATATCCTTTTTTCCAAAAATATCACAAGAAGAAACCGCTCATAAAAACTATAGGATCAGATTAACAAGCCGTTTGGCATATTAGACACATACCCCTAGGAGAATAATGATGACATTTTAGACAGATAGAACAAAGATATAGCACATGTGATGCATTGTACGGACCGAGCGGACTAGAAGAAAATGGCCACCGTTCATCTCTAGCATAGCATTTAGAAATCATTAACAAAATGGTGGGTACATTCGAAGGGATATAAAAAGACACCTCTACACGTCTCCTGCTATCCCCATTGATGAATTCACGAGTCATGTGACGTAAGGCGTAGGGCGGCAGGAGAGGTGTACCTTTGACGTTATTGGAACGAGCTCGGCACTCGTGGAGCTTTGCATGTGATTGTTTTTAAAAAGTGAGTGTTCCTGTTTTTATATTTTAAATAAACGCTTGTGAAACGTTATTTGCACCAAGAGAAGTTTTGTTTGTTGTCCCCATATACACCCCCATGAGATGGTCCCAGAGAAATAGCAGATGGTATGGAACTTATATGACTAGAGAACGAAGCAAGAGAAAGGAATAGGAGACTGAGGACCCCTAGTGGCGGTATTGGTCCCTTACCGCACAAAGAAACCTTTATGTGCATATACTCAGCACACTTCAGGTGAGAGGCTTGAGCACCTAGAAGTGATATCCCAGATGTAAAGTCACAAAATATATGTCTTGTTAACACCATCAAAGCACCGATAAGTGAAGGCACAAGTAACTTTAGAAGAAAGTCACAGCTTGATGGAATCCTCTGTGAAAGTTTTATTCACACTGTGAGCACATGAGATTAACCCACTGAGTTTGAACTTTGAAATGACCTTTTATATATGATTTTATATATATGACCTATTCCCCTGCCATAGGGTCTGAGGTGACCCACCTGGGTTGATTGATGTGGCATCTGTGAGTCCAGCCTTGAGACACACAGGGTTATATTATTTTGTTGGCTTTCAAAGGATATATAGATACCATATTAGGATTATATCACCTGAGGATTTTAACCCATGTTATGCATATATGGATATCGAGCTTTATTAATGTGTAAATGTTAGCACTCCACCTTTTTACTTATGTCTAGATTACCTGTAGGTAAAGTTATTATATCCTAAATGTGTACCATTAAGGAGAAATTCAATGGGGCAGACACTGTTGACGTCACCGTTGCATGCACTCTGAAGGAATGGCATACCTGTGCCATTCCTTAAGAGCTGTGTGCCGCAGCCGAAACTCCTGCACGCATGTGCGGGAGTGACATCATCGCAGCTCGCTCAGCCAATCAAGTGGCCGCAGCCCCGCTAACCCAGCAGGAAGACTGGGTTAACATGGAAGCCTCTGAAGCGGTGAAAGCGCACTGCTGGAGAGCTTCGTTTTAAGGCAAGGCTTTCGTAATGTACTAGTATGCAATGCATACTAACACATTATGCCTTTGCCTTGCAGGAGGTAAACTAAAGGAGTTTACTACTGCTTTTTTTTTTTGTTTACAACTGTCTTTTATTAGGAAGGTCGTTAACATAAGCAGTTATATAACATATCTATTTTCTCAAGGACAAAAAGAGGATTAGACTTTTATACAGGCATTAAAAAGGGTGAATATACCAGGTCAATTTGAGTACATAAGGGAGATAAGGCGACTTATATATTGGGGAAACATAGCAATTTGCGATAGAGTACATCCAAGATATGGTAATATTTGATTGATTATCCAAAGGTGAGATCCCATTGTGACCATTTTTCTTTATATATGTGGAGGCTGTTGTGGAGTGTGTGATAGATAAGTTCCAAGATCTTAATCAACTCCAACCTCAAAAGGACCTGTCCCAGGGGAGAGAGGAATTTTTCCAGTTATATGCAATCATCCATTGGATGGCTCCAAGCAGAGTATGGATAAGGCGATTACTGGTGATAGAGATATCAGGAATTGTATAGAATAAGAGACAGATTTGTGGTGAAGATTAATTGATTTGCCTGTGATTTGTGTAGCTTTAATCCTTGCTTGGTCCTTGCTTTAATGTAGATTAAAGATCCAGTTTCTGTGCAACCTCTATAGCAGACAGGGGAAACTGATGGATAAAAGAATGGATTTTCTCCGGGGTTAAGTACCACCTGATAAATACCTTAGTAAGAGTCTCTCTGATTGAGATTGATTTATTTCCTCAAATTTACAACCATATCGTCCCATTCTCTAACAGAGAATGTGCAATTTAGGTCAGCTTCCCACTGTATCATTGGTTTAGTTTTGTCAGGTGCTGAGGATTTGGACAGTTGCTTGTAAATTTGGGAAATGAGGCCTTTTCCTCTGGTAGCTGTTAAGCAATCTTGTTCAAAAAAGATGTAAGGGGGATGGATTTTTGTGTTATAATTGATGGCAAAGATTTTTTTAATTTCAGTGTATTTTGAGAAATCTGAGGATGGAAGTTTGTATTTTGTCTTGATCTGTTCAAACAAAGCAAATTCATTATTGATTGTGAGGCATTTTAAGTTTGTAAGTCTATATTTGTACCATGTAATAAAAAGGGATCTATCATTAAAGGCCAGGGGGAAGCATGGGTCTCCAATGTAAGATGCTAATGGAGGGATACATGAGGATAATTTATATATGTCTCTGTTTTTAACCCAGAACTGATACAACTGTGCAACTATTTTATTACGGCCCTGCAAAGTACAAGAGGAGATGTTTTGGGCCCATGGTAGTCACTGGATGTAAAAGGGGAAAATGGAGTTAGATTCAAAGGAAAGCCATGGGATATTTGTATCACTGGAAAACCATTGAACCAGCTGCACGAGCCTAAAAGATGTGTAATATAGCCACAGGTTCGGGAGACCAAGGCCTCCCTTGGTCTGTGGTCTATGAAGAAGGGGATTTCCACAGCCTGGTTTTCTGTTGGACCATATCAATTTATTAATGTCTCTTTGGAGAGTTATCATTTTGTTTTTAGGTATGTTTAATGGAAGGATACGGAAAAAGAAGAGGATTTTTGGGAGAATAGTCTCCCCATAAAGGAGATGTGGTATGACGTCCATGATTTTAGTAGTGATTTGATTTGCGCAAAAATTTGGGGATAATTAGAATGGTATAATGATCTGTAGGTGGGTGTAATGTTAATACCTAAATATCTAAGGCCATGGTGGGCCCATGAAAAGGAGAATTGACTTTGTAAGGATTGTGTCAGAGCAGGGGTGAGATTCATTGGTAGGATTGTGCATTTCGATAGGTTGAGTTTACTACTGCTTTAAGGAAGTACTCTAACCACAATAAGAAAGTGATTACATATAGAGTAAATCTCTCAGAAAGAAGGGCCTATTTAAAGATACCCTCCCCATCATGCCCTATCAGCAGTACTATTCATAATATGAAAACAGTAAGCATCTTTATATAAACTCTATATACATTGCTTTATGTGTCTGTTGTGTAGCCTCGTTTATTGTGTATCTATTTGTTTGCATCATTATTGTTTTGAATTATTACCCATTATTACCTTTTGTTGTTTTTTACTATAGGTTTTGTGATGGTATCATATGGCACTTGTATACTAGACTGCTGGCTGCCTGTAGTGTGTCTCTGCTGGAGAGGCGGGGCCGGTCTGCTTGTCATTGTGATCCACCCCACTCACCGCCTCTATTTAGCCTCACCAAAGATGGCCGCCTGCACTGCCTAATGAAGGAGCACGCATGCTCCAAATGCATGCGTTGACACAGCCTGTGATGTACCAGGGGACTCGTGACCGATTCCTGCCGTGCATCCTCCCAGGGTCGCTGATAGGGGGGTACAGCCAGCCCCCCTGTGGGGGGCCCGGAGCACACAGGGGGACCCACACAGGGGGGGATTAGTGACAGAAGACAATTGTGTCTCTTTTCCTGCAGCAAATGAACATTGCTCTCCTTCCCTCTCCCTTGCTACAAGCTTTTATCTGATAAGAAAGAGACAGTTGTCCCTCACTAATCCCCCTCCTCCCTGTGTGGGCCCCCCTCCTCTCAGCACTGGAGTTTGTTATCTCTAATTTAGGCTCCATTGCACACTGGCTTAAAAAAAACATTGCTTCTACAGAAGTTTAGTGTTTTGCCTGTAGAAGCAGCTCAATGCTATCCTATGTGCCCATACACATTAGGACGATTACAGGCATATTTTAAGCTCAACGTTTAAGAGACAGAAAACAAAAAAAAAACCTTCTGGTTCTCCTAAACTTGTCTAAACTTTGAACAAAAAAATTTTCTATATGAGCGTTTTTTTCTGCCAATTGAACTGGAGTTTTTTAAGCCCAGTGTGCATGGAGCTTAACTTTTTTTCTCCCTTTGTCCCTCTGATCCCAGAGCCTGTATATTTTTTTCATCTCATCTTCATCTTTATATATTAACTCAGTTTTATCTTTTAGATTCAGCAGGAATTCTGTGAGTTATATTGTATTTGTCTGCTAATACACTGTATGCAGAATTATTAGGCAAATGAGTATTTTGACCACATCATCCTCTTTATGCATGTTGTCTTACTCCAAGCTGTATAGGCTCGAAAGCCTACTACCCTACTTCTACTCTACTTTTTTTATATGTCCGAGACCCTAGTCTCCCTGTTTCCCTCTTTTTTTCAATTCGAGGTACGTGTGACCCGAATTTTTTGAGGTCAAGTTAACCGTCTTTTTTTGCGAGTATATCTTTTAAAAAAACAAGTTTCAAATCTGTTCAAATCCTCTTGGTCTTCCAAAAAAAAAACAAAAGACAGAGAATTTGCAACTCGAATTTTATACGGACATTAGCAGGATTACACATACCCGTGTATCCTATCGTAACTCGACGAAGATGTCCGTTTTGTGATTTGAAGACATCTTCGTTACAAAAAAAATTCGGTCAC
>BLSH010103599.1:1027493-1038367 GCA_018402905.1 Glandirana rugosa | reverse complement strand
TGATTTATGGCGTTTTTATTATTTTTTTTTTTTTTTACTAGTAATGGCGTTGATCTGCGATTTTTATCGGGACTGCGATATTGGGGCGGACATGTCGGACATTTTTTACACATTTTTGGGACCAATGACATTTATTCAGCGATCAGAAATTTAAATGTCCACTGATTACTGTATAAATGTCATTGGCAGTGAAGGGGTTAACCAGCAGGGGGCAGTGAAGGGGTTAACAAATGTTCCCTGGGTGTGTTCTAACTGTGGGGGGGCAGGGCTGGCCGGGACATAACAGATCTAACTGATCCCAGTGACAGCGATCAGTAGATCTGTTATGTCCTCTGTCATAGAACGGGGAACCGCCGTGTTTACAACGGCGGTTCCCCGTTCTGAGGCTCCTAAAGGAGATCGGCAGGTCTCGGGCGGACATCGAGTCCGCCCGACCCACGGGCACGCTCGCGCAGCATGCGGCATTTCAGATCCGCGCTGGAGCCGTACTATGGCAATAGCGCGGATCTGAAGTGGTTAAAAAAAAAAGAGAAAAGAAAAATGGAAAAAATAGAAAAAAAGAGCAAGTAGACCAGATCCACCAACAGGGCAGGACTGGTAGCATAAACATAGAACAGCATTAGGCAAACAAGTTATCGTCTCATTGCAAGAATGAATAGGTGTAAGAATCACAGTTGAGTTCCTGTCGCTTGTAAAAAATATGATGTCCCCAAGCAAAAAAAAGAAAAAAAGGATTTAGTTTCTTTTAATAGAAATAAAGAGAAAATCCATGGTTTCAAACATATTTCCCAGTAGAGGTAGCTTAGCAGCCATATGAACCCAGCAAGTGATTTGGCTCTCCATTCCTTATTGACAGAGGTAAGTGTTGCTTCAGTCTCCATCTCGACGGTGACGTAGAGCCTGTTCGTTTCGGTCCAGCCACACAGAGGCTTCTCTGGCTTAGTCGAAAAATTGAGCTTGGCCCTCAGCAGTGACACATAGCTTAGCCAAATAGAGCATAGCGTAGGGTAATTGTAAGGCCCGCAAGCGTCTTTTCACCTCCCCAAACTTAGCTCGGCTCCAGAAAAAGTCTGGGTAGAAGGACACCCTGACCCATTGAATTGGACATTAGCACGTTCTCGGGCACAATGTAGGACTGCCTCTGTCTTGGTAATGCAGGAGGGGAGCTAGCATCAGTCACGGGGGGGCTCCTTGAGGGAGCGGGCAGTCTGGGGTACGATGAGCCCTTTCCACAGTGAAAAATGGGGAGAAAGCCTCTTTGTCAAAGACATCAGTAAGCCAATTTTCAACAAAGGTGGTGGGGTCTTTACCTTCCGTTTTCTCTGGCAGGTCAACAATGCGTATATTATTTCTACACAGGCGGTTCTCCATGTCTTCTGCCCTATTGTTGGTATCTTGAGCCAGCTGGTGACCTGCCCCTGCCTTCCTTACTATAGGTGGTAGCTCGTCCTCTATTTCACGGACTCTGCTTTCCACCGCCGTTGTCCTGTCTCAGACTTTTTGAAGATCTTGTCTGATCAGTGACACCTCTTCACACAGGCCCCCAAATTGATTCTTCAAAATATTGACTGAGGTTGTACATGCATGTACTGCCTTTAAAATCTCTGCCAGTGTGGGCTGTTGTATATCCTCTTGTATAGCTCCTGGGGGGGAGAAGCATGTGAGGCTGAATCTTCAGCTGAGTTATCGGGTATGCGATCAGTGTCCATCCCCCCCAGCATTGCGGCCTGCTGTCCCGCCATTATCTGCACCCTCCCCATTGTCTATGCTAGCATTCCCGGGCAGTTTGTGGGCATAATACAGGATGTCTCTTAGCTGGTCCTTACTCTGAACCTTCAGTGCCCTTTTGGCCCTTCTTCAGGTTTGTCTGCTGCCCATGGTGTGCGCTGTGCAAGAGCCTCGGCTGCGGAGGCACCATCTCATTCTTTCCTTTGTGGGTCTTCCCCCTGGTATAGAGGGCTGGCAGAGGGTGCAGCAGTACGGTTGCCAGCTGTATGTGCAGGATCCGCGGTGTTAGTGGTGCTGGGGGAGGATCGGTGTACGCATCAGGCATGGAGCTCTGCGTCTGCTCACATGCCGGTCTTGGCCACGCCCCCTGTAATCTCCGCTTACATTCAATATAAAGGCTGCAGGCTGTTTAGAGGAAATATAAACTCAAGGTCTGAACACCAACTGGTATAAAGAGATGGGGTATGTCTGTCTTTCTTCCCATCTTTTGGCCACATATACAAATGAGATGAGCAGAGAAAGAAAGTATACTAGTAAATATGGTCTTACTGAAGGTGTCGGCTGTCATATCTCTGAGATATGTAAAACGGGTACACTCATCCATGTGCACACAAATAACCACTGATGGATGAGCCCCATATATCACCATATCCACAAAAAGCTTCTCTTAATCAAGACTGCATTGACTCAAGGCACATCTTACCCCATAAAAATGAAAAAAAGGGGGGGGGGTGGACCGTGACAGGACAAAAATTAGATCATGTGAACCTAATCAAAATAAAGTCAGAAGGTGCTCCCGAAATCAAATCACCCAAACCTAACATGTTTCACTCTTCAAATGAAGCTTCTTTAGAGTTTAGAAAAAAAAAAACAAAGAACAGTGAAGAAAATGAGCAAGAGTGGTTGACTGTCACATGGTGAAAATAAAATGGTGTCTTGTTTGTAGTCCCTCTATTTATAACCTGACCATCTAAGATGGCCACTGCACATGCTCATTGCTGAGGGGAATCCTATCACCATCTTTGGATGAAAATCAGAACTACAAGGCAATCACTTATTAATATGCTCCTATCCCATATATCATGGTCTTGCACATATATACACACACAATTCTTTTTGCGCAAAAAGGGATCAGAAGTAAATGTAGATTCTTTTCCTTTCCTAAATGTCAATATGATCCATACAAAATAATATTAGACAACGCTATTAGACAATAAATCCAAAGATTTTTAGTCATGTACAACAGGGAGAAATGTAAAGCCTTTATTAAGGCCAGATGGAGTTTGAGAATTGAGTCTGGAGATCCATCCCGCTTTCAATTTCAAAGGCTATTTATCCAGGACACCTTTCCTTGGGCAATTTGTGCAATGTCACCAACATGCTCCAATAATCTGTATCTAAATTGATGAATTGTCTTTCCCACATACAAAAATGGGCATCTCATAATATAAAGGATTTCCTCTGTACAACAATTGAAGTATGATTGTATTTTTTTTCAAATGCTTTAATAGTGGCAATATAAGGACATACAGGCCTTACAGTATTCACATCGATGGCTACCTAATGGTTTTTCCGGCAGCCATGTGGGAATTACTTTTTTTGGGTAGTTTCTAAATGACTATGCACTAGCATGTCTCTAAGATTTCTACCTCTTCTGTATGTGATCATGGGGATTTTAGATAGATCTGTCTTCATGTAGCACGTCCCAATGTTTTTTTAATGATCTTAAAAATTTCACCAGATTGAGTATGTCCCAATAATAAGCACACCTGCGTTATCAGTCTTGGCCCATTTTTGACCAAGTAAAGTATCCCTAGGGACAGTGCTTACCTTTTCATAAGACTTTAAGTCACTGAGATTATAGCCTTGTCTGAACCGCTCAACCAATTGAAGACTTTCATTTTGAAAGGATGCATCAGTAGAGCAGTCTTTTAGCTCTCGTAAATTTTCCCAGTGGGAATGCCTTTAAGGGATGTAGGGTGTTGGTTCTCCCAATGTAGCAAATTATTGGTGGAAGTAGGTTTCCGGTAGATGGTTGTATTAATGGTACCATGTCTCCATAGCCACCCACATTCTAACACTAACCTCTCTAACCCTTTGAAGAAAAAAAAAGCAGTATATATACACATTTTCTGCAGGTGATCTGACCCAATCTCCAGCGGGGGAAGCTCTGATCCCACACTGAGCTGTTAGCCGCAGCTTCTGTGTAGAGGCAGGTGCAGGGAACACAGACAACGGAAGCCCCGTAGTAAGTCTATGGGGGACGTCACTTCCCATTAATTTCACAGCCATTGTCGGCTGTGTCCTCTGCAGAGTTTCCACCGCTGGAGATCGGGTCAGATTGCCTGCAGAAAAGGTATGTATACTGCTTCTTTTTTTCACAGGGTTAGAGCGGTTAGTGTTAGAATGTGGGTGGCTATAGATACAGGGATTTTAGTTTTTGCATGGACTTCCACTTTAAGATCCAGTAAATTAATGCTGTCATGGTTAATCTCACTGGTGAAAATTCAAGTTAGACTTACTGGTAACTTGTTTTTCAGGAGTCTTTCAGGACAGCACTTGAGAGATTGTGGCTCCTCCAACCATCCAAGGAAACACCTCTTCCACCAAGATTTTATAAGGAGGCTTCTCCCCACCACCTGTCAGTCATAGGGGAGAACCTCTGGCCCATACTGGAACACATAAGCACAACATAGTTAGTCACAGTAATATATACAGCATGAGGGCAGGTTGTTGCTGTCCTGAGAGACTCCTGGAAAACAAGTTAATCAGTAAGTCTAACTTGAATTTTCCCTAAACGTCTTTCAGGACAGCACCTGAGAGGATACCAGCTCTTTCTGCCCACATGGTTGCAAGAGCTCTATAGAATGCACTCTGATCTCCATCAGGGGAAAAAATTCCTGGGAATATGCTTCCAAAATTGCCAACCTGTTGTAATGGCCCTTAGGAATACCATCTTGAGCGTCAAATTCCAAAGATTCAAATGGTTTTCGTCAATGCTTGAAGAACTACCGAAAGATCCCATTTAGGAAAACTCTTCATTTTTACTGGCCTGGCTAAAGCCTTAAAATCTTATAAACAAAGGCTCCGAGGCAATAGATCTTTCCAAGAAGACTCTTAAAGCTGTCACTTGTACCTTAAAGTGGTTGTCAACCTGTGACAACCACTTTAACCTACAGGTAAGCCTAGAATAAGGCACGGTTCAGGAGATCTGCAGTGTTTTGCATGTGCCGACATCATTTTGGCACATGCGCAGTGAAGAAACAGCCTCCGTGCCGTTTCTCCACTGACCCTGTGCCGTGACTGGCGGCTCCCGTGCGCACGCACGGGAGTGACGTCATGCGGCTCCGGCCCATTATGTTTCTACTTTACAGGGTTATATTGAGGAAGTAAACCCAATCTGGGTTTACTTCCTATTTAAGTGTACTGTCAACCCTTGTCAGCACCAGCCTGAAAAAATTCAATAGCAGAAGTTAAGTCTTTTACTAGTCTACCTTCTGAGTGACACCATGAATGGAAAACCTTCCAGGCCTTTGCTTTCCAGTAGGAAAAAGTCACTAGGGCTATTTATGCAGAGTGGCTATCAGGGGTTCTGAAAAATCTTTACTTCTTAATAACTGCTCCTCAGATACCAGATGGTCCGTGTTAGCCTGGCTACATCCGGGAAGTTCACCGGGCCTTGAGACAGCTGATCTTCCTGATAGGAAGATGCCAACATGGTTTTACCGATAAGTGGGGAATTGTAGAGAACTTGGCCCTCTTTGGCCAGAAGGGGGTAATGAGAATCACTGCAGCTTTCTCCACCTGTACCTTTCTTAATATCCTCGGAACCATCTGAAAAGGAGGGAAGGCGTACCCCAGCTGAAAGTTCCATGGGTGTGCGAGGGCATCTGCCCCTAGGAATCCATTGTGTCAGTGAAGAGAGAAGAATAGAGGGAGTTTTGTATTCTGCCTGGAAGCAAACAGATCCACTTGGGGCTTCCCCCACCTTTTTGTAATTAGGGCAAACTCTTGGACAGGAAGGCCGCTACCTCATTCAACGTGCTCTTGAGGTGAATTGCTGATAAGGATAGTAAACGGCTCTCTGCCCATTCCAGAATCTCCATGGCCAGTAGCTGCAAGGCTTTGCTTCTTGTCCCCCTTTGCCTGTTTAGGTACGCCACTGCTGTGGCATTGTCCAACAAAATCTGGACATGGTAGCCCTGGATATCTTGCGAGAAGGAACTCTGAGCAATAGCGACTGCTCTCAGTTCCCTCCAATTGGAGGACCTAGCAGCCTCCCTCTGGGACCACTGCCCCTTAGCAAGATTCTTTTCCCAATGGGCACCCCAGCCACAGGCACTGGCATCCATCGTAATCATCCTTTCAATCTGAGATGGCCATAGATGCCCCCTGAATAAAACCAACTGCTTTTTCCACCACCAAAGAGTTCTCCACTCTGGTCGAGATTTCCACTCTTGTCTAAGGACTGTGATCCCAAGAAAAAAGCTTGAAGGGGTCAGAAATGGAGCCTTGCCCATTGGATGGCTGGCATGGTTGAAGTCAGAATTCCCAGAGCTGACATACTTCTGGATTGATACCATCTGATTGGTCTGTAGCATAGTAACCACTGCTTTGACCTTGTCCTTCTTGTCTTCTGGTAAAAAGATCCGCTGCCACAATGAACGCAGAAATTGCACCTCTTGAGCTTGCTCCAAGTTTGACGTCTGGAGGTTCAAAATCCAACCCAGAGACTCCACGTGATTGCGAGCCCTGATCAGATCTTGCACCAGTTTCTTTTGAGGCTGCAAACAGAAAATAGTCTAAATAAGGGATCACCGCAATCCCCTGCAGACGTAACACAGCAAGTGCCTCTGCCATCTCCTTTGTGAATATGCACGGGGGCGATGACAGGCCGAAAGGAAGTGCTCGGAACTGTAAATGACGAATCCGTTCCTCCATATCCACTGCTAGCCTGAAAAAAAATCTCTGGGACTGCGTGTCGATGGGTATGCAAAGGTATGCTTCTGAGATCTATTGACGCCATGAAGCATCCTTGTGTCACTAGGTTCCTGACTGTAAAAAATTGAGTGCATACAAAATTTTTTGTACAGTTCTGATTTGTTTAAGAGCTTTAAATTGAGGATTAGACAACAATTTCCTGAAGGTTTCTTTGCCAGAAAGAAATGCGAGTATTAACCCTGCTGACATTCTTCTGGTGCTACTTGAACTACCACCCTCTGTCGAATCAGATCCTTTAGAAGGGTCTTCATAGCCAGAGCCTTGGTAGTGTCCTTTGGAAGATTTGTGGTCAGAAACCTTTCTGGGGGAAGATCTGAGAATTCTAACATCGTTAAGATGTATTGACTTGATGTTATCTTTTCCCACTGAGGGAGAAAACCCCGAAGTCTTCCTCCCATGGGAAGTGCAGTCATTGGGTCTTGTTGGTTTGCGTAGGAGGATTGAAAAGGAGTCCCCCTTTAGTCTTTGGTTTTTGTGAACCCCAATTCCTGTTCTTCGTTTGGGGTCTGGTATCTTGCTCCTGAGACCTTTGAGGTAAAAAAAAAAAAAAAAAAGGGAGCATAGGCGGCTGCTTTTTGACCAGGAAAGATTTTGTCAGGAAAGACGGAGAACTTGTGTATCCATAAGAAGGAACGCGGTGCACAGGCGCGTGCACAAACGAACAGACGGCGCGAACATTCGTGCACACGTGCGACCGGGAGATGCGCATTCCCATTCGTAACCGTTCTTGAGGCCAAAGGGGCTATTTAAACCAGACAATGACATGGTATCAATGCCGTTTGGTCTACAACGTTACCGTGATTCTTGTTACCCGTCTATCTGCTGAACCTGTTCTTCTGATCTACCGGCTTGATCCTGACACCGCTGCTATCCGCCTGCCCTGACCTTTGGCCTTCCTTGACGATCCTTTTGCCTGCTCCTTGGTACCATGCTGCCAGCCCGTTGCCGACCCGGCCTGTGTCTGACCATCCTTCTGCCTGCTCCTCGGTTCCTGATCCACCTGCTTGCTGTCTGATCCCGTCTGTCTCTTGCCTTCTCATCCAGCATTACCTGCTTGGTCTAGCCGGACGGGGCTATCGTCAGCTGTTCCCCGGAGTTCCTCTACTGCTCCATCTAGCTGCATCTCCAGCCCTGCCTGTGACCATCGCACCTGTGTTCCTGTCAAGCACTCGTGCCATTCTGAACTCTTGAACCCTCTGTTCACCATATCAGGGGTTCCTGAGTCAGGATTGTAAGAGAGGCTGTCCTCGGCTATTGCAGACTCCACTACCAGGTACGTGACAGATTTCTTCTCATCAGCCATTCAGAATGGAGTCTAAATCTGGCCTGAACAACAGATCCCCTGTAAAGGGAATTCAGCAAAGTTTATTTTGAGATGCGGGGTCTCTGGGCCAAGTTTTTAAAGAGCTCCTCTGGCTGAATTAGATAGTGACGCTGACCTTGCTGTCAATCTAATAGACTCCATAATATAGGCTATAGCGGATGAAAGAGATGAGAAAGAATTGAAGATTTCTTGTTTGGACGAATCTGCTACTATATGCGCCTTAAGCTGGTTGACCCAGTACTCCAGGTTCCTAGCCACACAGGTAGTTGCCATTGCTGGCTTAAGAGTGCTCATAATGGCCTGCCAAGCCTTTTTAAGCAAGAGATCCATTATTTTATCCATTGGATCTTTCAAGATCCCCATGTCCTCAAAAGGCCAAGTCTGTTGATCTTGATACCTGTGAAAAGCAGCATCCAGTTTAGGCACCTTATTCCAGACTGCCGCTGGATCCTCTTCAGAAAACACATTTTATGTGCTTTTGGGAAGAAAGGTTTTCTCTCCGGGTCTAGCCATTCTTTCTTGATAGACTCTGAGATTACCGAATGCACCTGAAAGGTGCGCCCCTTTGGTTCGCTGAGACCCGCATACATGCGATCATGCAGTGTCAGCTCCTTCTCTTCCCCTAATCCAAGTGTAGTGTAAATTGCCTTTAATAATCCATCCACCTGATCCAAGGACAATTTATATTTGGAGGGAGCATCCTCCATTCCCTACCCTTCTTCTTAACCCTCATTGGACGGAGTAGGGGAGTGTCACTCCTGAGCAGGGGGATCTGACTCCGTAACTACCAGAGGGGCCAAAGGTGGACCTTGCAAGGATTCTGAGGTAGATGCTTGACTCACCTGGGGGGTTGCTAATGAGGAACAAAAAGACTGAATGGTGACGTCAAGCTCTTTTTTAACTGAAGCAATCAGATTGCTGCATGCTGAGGTTGATTCCTCTTTAACAAGTGAATCAATGCATTCCTGGCATAGGGACCTCTTCCACCCTTATAGCAGCTTTGATTTGCATGAAGGGCATCTCTTTTTCAGATCCGAGCTTTTTAACTGCCAAAAACAAAACATAGGCAAAAGAGCCCCCTGAGTCTAACATTTCTTGCAAGCCTTCCCACAGGTGCCCAAGGAAGCAACAAGGGACTCCCAGTGCCCAGACAGGCCGCAGCCCTGGGGGGGCTGAGAGAAAGAGACAAAGCCCATAAGTGCAGATTTACCTCTGGACGTCTCTTACCTGGGCTTTGCTGGTGCCTGTCCCCACTGTAGCTGCACCTGCTTCCATTGCAGGCTGGCTACACGCATGGGGCTGTTTCTTTGCTGGTACCAGACCCCATTAACGCCTCTGTGCCGGACTGGAACCGGAAATAGGCACCAGCCCAATCCTGCCTCCTCCCCCTGCGCTTGCGGCCCAAACTGACGCAGCTCGTCTGCTCTACGGGTGCCGCTCCCTCTGGATACCTCACTTCTGGGCTGGAGCTTCCCTGAGCAACCACCAAGAGGGCGGCAGCGTCTCCAGCAGAATACTGGGACGCTGAGACCAACATGTGAACCGGGGTCACAGTTTCACACCACCGCCATGGAGGCACCCACTCACCGGCATCTCATACAAGGTAAAAAGGTGGAGGCAGGAACCCTGTCTCAGGACACCACCCAAGAGATCCCGGCTCCCACCAGGTGCCCCCCCCCCCCCGGCCTGGTGAAATACAAAGACAGGCAGGTGGTGGGGAGAAGCCTCCTTATAAAAACTTGGTGGAAGAGTTGTTTCTTTGGATGGTGGGAGGAGCCACAATCTCAGGTGCTGTCCTGAAAGACGTTTAGGGGAAAACATGCCAATATCATTGTTTAGACTTACTACAAATTCCTCTAATCTCTCCCTTTGGCTCATCCAAAAGGATAAAAATATCATCAATTAAGCATGCCTATAGCAAAATATGTACAGTAATTTGTTTCTAACTCTTTTGTGTACACTATGGTACCACCCAAGGAAAGGATTTTCACATGTTTGTGTGCAGGGTGAACCCATTGCAGTGCCTTTACATTGCCTGTAAATTTTGCCATCAAAAAAGAAATTGTGTTCCAACACAAATTGTAGAAGCTGAAGAACAAAATCTGTGTGTTTTCTGAAAAAGTATACATCTATCATTATGGAAGTATTTACATGCTTTAAGCCCCAAGTTATGTCTAATGTTACTATAGAGCAACTCTATATGCATTCTATGCATTAAGATAAAAACCTGTGTGTAGCAGCCTCCCTGGCACCCCCTAATTACTTACCTGAGCCCCTTCTCTCTCCAGCTATGTCCACGAGTGTCTAAGCCATCCAGGACACTCCTCCTGATTGGCTGAGACATAGCAGCGGCGCCATTGGCTCCCACGGCTTTCAAAGTCAGACAGCCAATCAGGGGAGTGAGGGGGCGGGACCAGGTCAGGGGTTTGTGTCTGAATGGATACATGGAGCTCTGACTCGGCTCGGGTGCCCCCATAGAGAGCTACTGGCTGAGGGGGCACTCATAGGAGGGAGGGGCCAGGAGCAGCCAAGAGGGACCTGAGAAGAGGAGGATCTGGACAGCTCTGTGCAAAACTAACTGCACAGAGAAGGTAAGTATAACATGTTACTAAAAAAAAAAAAAAAAAAATAATAACACGACTTTACAACCGCATTAACTTCTCACATAAACTTTACTATTATGTTGATTTATTTTCAAAAGTAATTTTTCACTGTTACTTAATATACATTTTCCTATAAATCACATAGAACGATACACTAAATATCCTTTTACATATAATTCATTGTCACTTTTTAATGAAAACTTTTATTTAGTTGTATT
>BLSH010103599.1:953174-965122 GCA_018402905.1 Glandirana rugosa | reverse complement strand
CATACATACTCTTGCCAAACGAGGCTGGGCATTTTCGTGCACCAGGAGGAACCCAGCACCCACTGCACCAGAGTAGGGTCTGCCATTAAGTATTGGGATGAAAACCCATTGTCAGTCAGGGTGCCATTGTCTAGCCTGTAGAGGTCTGTGTATCACTTCATGGATATGCCTCCCCAGACCATCACTGACCCACCACCAAACCGGTCATGCTGAATGTTACAGGCAGCATAAACTGCTCTATGGCTTCTCCAGACCCTTTCACATCTGTCACATTTGCTCAGAGCGAAACTGCGCTGATCTGTGAAAAGCACAGGATGCCAGTGTTGGATCTGCCAATTCTGGTGTTCAATGGCAAATGCCAATCCAGCTCCACAGTGCTGGGCAGTAAGCACAGGGCCCACTAGAGGACATCAGGCCCTCAGGCCACCCTCATGAAGTCTGTTTCTGATTGGTCAGACATTCACACCAGTGGCCTGCTGGAGGTCATTTGGTAGGGCTCTGGCAGTGCTCATCCTGTTCTTCCTTGCACAAAAGGAGCAGATATTCTGCTGATGGGCTAAGGACCTTCTACGGCCTTGTCCAGCTCTCCTAGAGTAATGCCTGTCTCTTGAAATATCCTCCATGCTCGAGACTATATTGATGTGCCTGTGCAACATCTATAGGGTTGAGGTAGCACCTCATTCTATGAGTAGTGACACCGACCTTAGCCAAATGCAAAACTAGTGAAAAAAAAAAAGTCAGTGACCTCCACCTGTAAAACCATTCCTGTTTTGGAGGTTGTCTCATTGCTGCCCATCTAGTGCACCTGTTAATTTACCCTCCCGGGTATGAAAGCTTGAAATAACAAAATCATAAATTAGAATATATATATGAAAAAAAAGATATAGCTATAAATAATCAAAAATATAATAATAATAAAAAATAATAACATTTATTCAATAATGTAATCAAGTCAAACACACTGAAATTTGCTCAGTTGCAGAATTGTCACTGTCGTCACTTTCAGTGTCTGATGATAAATTTCCCTACAAATCAATATCACTCAATTCTGGAAATGATTCTTATTTATGATCGCTGTTCTCTAGCTGATCAAAAACCGTTTTTGACGTAAAAGGGACTCTTTTTGGATGCCATGAACATTGTCAAGTTTCCAGGCAGAAAGAATGGCATATATAATATAAAAGTGCATGCAGGGCACTGGACAAAGCACTAGGGACAAAAGGGATGTGAAATGATTTGATACAGCAATGTAATCTTACAGATTACAGTGTACTGTATGTGTTGTGTGTTTCACTTTTTGAATTTGCCTCCAGACTCCGCCCCCATGCCACGCTAGCAGGGAACGGAGCCTGGCACACACTACAGCAGGCGGAAGACACAGCGTGGGGGACATCGCTGGATCCAGGGGACAAGGTAAGTAATGCTGCCTGGATCCAGCGATGCGATCCTGAGTGTGGCTCAGGGTTCCCGCTTTTGGCAATGGAAATTCACCCCGAGCCACACTCGCGAATAATGCCAGGAAGGTTAATAATCCCCTGTGCTACATAAAACAGAGTTCCACAAAAAAGTGGAACTTCCGCTCGTTTGCTTCCTCCCCCCTCCGGTACCACATTTGGCACCTTTCAGTGGGGAGGGGTGAGATCGGGGACCTGTTTTTGACAGATCCCCTTCCCCACTTCTGGGAGACGGGCTGTGGACCCATCTTCCAGAAGGTCGGCCCTTCTCCTCCTCTCGCTGCCGGGCCAATTAGGAAGTGCGGCACGCTTCACACATGCACAGTAGGGAACCAGCTGTGAAGCCAAAAGGCTCCACTGCCGGGTTTCCCTTAGTGGCGATGGCAGCACCCGACAGCCCATCCGAAGATCGGCTTCGGGTGCCAACATCGCAGGCTCCCTGGACAGGCAAGTCTCCATATATGAAGTCAGCAGCTACAGTATTTGTAGCCGCTGACTTAATTTTTTTCCCAGGCTGGACCTCCTCTAACTGACCATATCAATATCCCAAGCATTTCATTGACTTGATGCTATACTCTGATCAAAAAAAATTAGGAACACTTTTTAAGCAGTGTAGGCTTTCACCGTTTCACTGGCAAAAAAGTGTTGCTCTTGTGTTTCCCTGAAAAAATGGTTTCTTCCAAGGCGGAAAGGAGGGGTCAATCTGCCAAATATTTAGGGTCAACAACTTGTCTTGCCTCCTGAGAGTGGGTTTAGACTGGATAACTCAAACCTCTATATCTAAATTTTGAGCTGGAATCCCAATTGGCAGCCAACTCTTCCCCTAGGCTTCGCGCTGTTGCTCTCTCTTCAGTAGCAGAGAGGAGCGAGAAGCAAAGCCATGCTGGATGGAGGGCGGGACCCGGAGCTGCTTTAGGTAACACTGCAAGTTAACTAGCAGATGATTGGTTGCTAGTCGGTCCTAGCAACCAATCATCAGCTTGATAACAAATTGTCTAAAGCAGCTCCGGGTCCCGCCCTCCATCCAGCACCGTGCACTCGCTCCTCTGATGCACAGACGCTGTAAGGTAGGAGAGATCTACCTACAGCTGTGTGTTTGGAGCAACAGGGAAAAAAAAAACTATAGGATTGGCAGAGGACGCTACTGGGGAGGAAAGAAAGTAACCAGTTACACTTACCGGTAACTGTTTCTGGGAAGTCTTCCAGGACGGCACACCTGAGAGATGACTGGTCCCACCTGACAGGAAACACAATCAAGACAGAGTTTAAAAGCCCCGCCCCTCCCATGCTCCTCAGTTTTGTGCAAAAGTATTGACCCACATCAGTGCATGAGAGTAAACAGAGTTTCATATAACATAGATAGTCCTACCACAAGATCGGGTGGGAAGTAGGCCTGCTGTCCTGGAAGACTTCCCAGAAACACCGTTACCGGTAAGTAACTGGTTACTTTCTCAAGTCGTCTTCCAGGACGGCACACCTGAGAGAGAAGCAAGAAGCTCAGGCCTACCTTAGGGCGGGACGACAGCCTGTAGGACTTTCCTACCAAAGGCTAGGTCCTGAGGGGACAGAAGTTCAACCCTGTAATGCCTCAGGAAGGTGTTCTGGCTTGCCCAGGTTGCTGCTCTGCAGATCTGGTCTACCGATGCTCCGGCCTTTTCTGCCCAGGAAGTTGCCAGAGACCTCATAGAATAAGCTTTTAGACTAGGGGGAACTGCTTTCCCTGTCTGTTCATATGCTATGGTAATGGTTTGTCTAATCCATCTAGCAATGGTTGTTTTAGAGGCCTGTTCTTCCTACCTTTGACCACTAAAACCTACTAATAGGTGATTTGATTTACGGAATTCTTTCACCCTCTCTAAATAAATAAAAAAAGACACCGTCTGACATCCGAGTGAAATTTTTCCCTCTCATTCTGGGGGTTTTCACAGAATGAAGGAAGGACAATCTCCTGTGTCCTATGAAAACTTGACGGTACCTTTGGTAGATACAGGGGATCTTTCCTGAGAACTACCCTATCCTCAAACAATAAGAAAAAGGGGTCTTTCATTGACAGAGCCTGCAAGTCACTCACCCTCCTGGCCGACGTAATGGCCAACTTTTGGCCGGAAAAAAGGAAAACCCTTTTGGTTTTCCTTTGCCAAACCCCCATTTTTTATTTTCCTTTTTGTTCTTAAACCGATTGGACTCTTGGGGGCCTCAAAACAATTTTCCCTTAGTCTTCTTCACCAGGAATTTTTTCCCCTTTTCTGTAGATCTGGCCAGGGCCTGATCCAAACCTGTGCCAAATAGTAATGACCCTTCAAATGGGAGACCACACAATTGTGGGTTTGATGTATGGTCCCCGTCCCAGGTCTTCACCCATAAGGCTCTTCTAGCCGAATTTAGTAGGGCTGCAGATTTTGCTGTTGTACGTACAGTTTCAACAGCAGCGTCTGCTAGATAGGCTACCGCTTTTCCAATCAATTCCAGGGAGTCTAACACCTGTTTTGACTTGGATGTATGCAAAATGGGGTCCAGGAGCTTACTCACCCACATGTCCGCGTTTCTAGCCATGCAAGCTGAGGCCAGGGCCGGACTCATTGCCGCCGCATTGGCCTCCCAGGTTCTGCGCAGGAGTTTCAGACATCCTATCCATCTGGTCTCTAATATTACCTGCATCCTCAAAGGAGAGGTCGGATTGTTTTGAGACCTGAGCCAGGGAAGCGTCTAACCTAGGAGTCTTAAAGAATCTCTCCTCTTCCTCATATTTAAAGGGACATCTACACTTCCAGGTTTTTAATTTTAAGAGTTTCCTCTCTGGCTCCTTCCACTCCCTCAGGATAATGTCTTTTAGAGCCTGATGTATAGGAAGAACCTTAGCCTGTGGGCTGACTAAACCTCTGTACATTTTGTCCTGAGCTGACATATGTGCAGCAGGCTCCTGAATCTCCTCAGAGGCATAAATGGCCTTGAGGAGACCCTCCATCTCATCAGCCGAAAAAATGTGTCTGCCTCGTCTGGATTCTCCCTCCTCCTGGCTATCCTCATCCAGGCAACTCTGCTCAGACCCTTCTGCTTCCTCCTCCTTCTCCGAGTCCTGCGTGGCAGGAACCCTGACAGTGGCCTGATTAAGTGGCCTCTCCAAGCCTGACAGCCCTTCTTGTGAGGAAGAGCCCTCAACACTAGACAGTGTCTCCACTTCCTGCCTTGGTCTAAGGGTTGCTTGAAAAGACCTGAGAGTAGTCAACCTCTGTCTGCACAGCAAGAAAATCCTTCATAACCTGAGACGTTTCTTTTCCTGACAGCTTATGAATACATTTAAAGCAGAAGGTGTTCCTGCAGCAGTTTATCATTGCAGTAACCACATCTTTTATAGCGGGAAGAGGTCTTAGACTTAGTCCTGCTGGCGCCTCCCTGGGCCACGGATTCCACGTCTGCAAGATAAATGCACCTGCATTAACCTCTACCGCTTCCTACAGGGGTAAGGTTCAGGGTCCCACCCCACCGGTACCCCTGCCAGCCGGCCGACTCACCCACTGCGGTCTCCTCTGTGGCTGTGACCGTTGCCGGTCCCTCCTTTGTCCGTCCTTGTAGAAGCCAGAGCCTCTCCGGCCGACCGTCGCTGTGGCTCTACTGTCAGAGCAGGAGGATTGTGGACGCCCGCTCCGCTGGATGCTGGTCGCTCCCCTCCTGTGAACAAACGCCGCCGCCATTATGGTGAAATCCTGAGGACTGGAAACACCCTCTAGCGGCTGTGACGTCACTTCCAGTCACGAGGGGGGGGGGAGAAGAGGAAATCGATCTGGCTCCAAGCCGCCGCCGCCTCCTCCTCCCCCGGCGTCTCCATGCAGCTCCAATGCTGCTGACTACACAGGAGTCGTCCCACGGGCCTCCATTGCAGGAGTAGTCCAACAGACACAGCCCAGCCTCCTCAATCCCTGACAACCTAGCCAGGTAAGAAGAGGGAGGGGGAAAATGATCCCTGAATTTACTGGCCACCCCACTGTGCCCAGGGTCCTTCAGTTCTCAGGGGGGCTCTTCCAGTCCTGCTGCCTCCCCTGAGAAGACTGTTACTGTTACAGTAACGGAGACCCCACCTGACCCTCCAGCCACTCAAGCCTGCGGTCTGGTTCCCAGGGGGAGACCCTCGGCTTCACCCCCTTGGATCTTTAGCAAAAAAACAAACTGTTTCGCTGTGGGGAAATACAATCAAAAACTGAGGAGCATGGGAGGGGCGGGGGCTTTTAAACTTTGTCTTGATTATGTTTCCTGTCAGGTGGGACCAGGCATCTCTCAGGTGTGCCGTCCTGGAAGACAACTTGAGAAATTACACTAACCCTTTAATGGTGATTTTCTCTTGCAACATGTGACCAGCAACATAATTCATTATTTGTGCAATAGAAACCTCCTTCTAGTTTGTACAGAGGCCTTCCTGCAAGATTGTCAAAGTGAAAAAAAGCAATCAAATGTTCACATTTCCCACAAAAGCAGAAGTAATGGTTTGAACACTGGGGCCAAATCATGCAACTATATTAGAAAGATCCAATGACTCAGCAATTAGAAGTGAAATCAATGTGTGAATTTACATCCCAGTTTGCCAGAATACTTGCAATACTGTACATGTTAACTGAGCAGTTGAGAATTGTTCTCTTGCATACCTATGCATGTAAACTACTGCCTTAAGGAAGGTACCTAGTTTGGCATGGTCTTTCAGCCTTCATTACTTTAAGTGGCTGTCCCAAAACCAACATTACTACATCAAGCAGAAAAATGATCAGGACAACTCAGCAAACCTTCAATAAGTCAGTAAAGAAAGCTTTTATTTTCACCTCAGCAGGCAGCTCTGCATTTCCATCCAGATGGTCAGGCCCAGCCAGGGCCTCCAGGCTGCATGTAGAACGGCCTGTTGATGACCAGTCCAGGCCCCACAGCAGAAGATAAGCATCTACCACGGCCCGAACAGGGTTAACACAGGCCGCCATTCACCTCCCGCTATGCGGCCGTGCCTGAAGCAGGGTGAGAAGCACCTGCAGGGAACAGACACTTTCCGGCCAGCGAAGAAATAACTTCACTCGGGAGTCAGGGGAAAAAACGGCAGCCTCAATGTTAAACACCAGCCGACACACTGATGGCTGCACAGGGAGGAAGGCGAGTGCACTGAAATGATCCAGTGTATGTTAATTACAGCTAAAGTCTGGCTCTGTAGCAGCGGGGAAAGGGGGGTTGGATTAGGGCTGTCTCTGCTGCTCTGCAGCTGTCTCTGGACTAAGGATGTCTTTGATGATCTGAGGCCAAGATGTATCCTTGCTGGACTGGGGCTGTCCCTTTGCCGGGTGGGGATGTCCCTTTGCTGGATTGGGATGTCCCTCAGAATGACCTGTCACAGACCACCCGTGCAAACGCTCGCTCCTCCACCCCCCCCCCCCTTGATCAGGCTGCCCAGTCTAAAATGTCCGGGCCTATTTTTTTGTCCCAGTCCAGGCCTGCAGATACCCCCCTCACATAAACCCCCATTTTGGTCAATCTTCCTATGTATTCATATTCAGTTAAAGGACACGTTCACCTTTGGGAACATGTTCCATCCATTTTTAGGGTGAAACAGGTAACATGTTTCCAATGCTGCAGCCACCACCCAATACCACCCCCCGTGACAGCAGCGGGAGAAGTTCCCTGTGCTACCAATAAGTTTTTGAAACCAGAGAGCTCTGTGTATGAATGAACTACAAGTCCCAACATCCTTTGCATGTGTCTACTTGTAGTTCTCAATGCACTACCACAGTGCTGTGGAGTGCCGTGGTAGTTCATGGATTCTTCCCATCAGTGAATCTGCTTGTCTGGATGGGATGTACGGGCACACATACTGACAGGTCTGCAAGAGACCTGCATGGCACCAGCTATCTGCTGATCACTGGAACAATGCTTTACATGCTCCAAAAAATAAATGCACACTTTTTACCTGAAAAAAAAATGTGCATTTATTTATAAGTGAACTTATCCTTTAACTTCAGTAATAATAAAGATCTGTTCTTTTAAGCAAAGACTACATGTATATTCTTAACTGCCTGAATGTAATGATAGCCATGTTACTGTATATGCACCCTGACTTAAGAGTGTTCAATATAGTGTTCAACCATACAGATTATGCTCAATACTGCCCTTGTTGAAGCAAACATAAAAGTCATATCAAGGTGGTACTTAGTCCCGTCTAAATTAGCAAAGTTCTACCATTCGACTTTCCCACTCTGCTTCAGGGGTTGTGACCTCTGCGGGGACATGCTACATATGTGGTGGGGATGTCCTAAAATCAGAAGCTTTTGGAACAAAATATTCTCCAATCTCTCCAATTACAATTATTCCAGTAACGAAATTCCCCCATATCGCGCTCCTCAACTTCCCAGTGGAATCTGCCACCAAGAATATGCAACGTCTCTTTATCCTTCTTGGAGCCAAACTAACCATAGTCAGGTCATGGAATAAACCTACAGTTTCTGTCCAGATGGCAAAAAGGAAAATATCCTGGATCATGGCACAAGAGACAATAGCAAGCATACTCTTGGACTCCACTCAGAAATGTAATACCATATGGAAACTTTGGTCAACTTATATGTACATACCTTTAACCCCTTAACTGCGGTGTACCCATTCTCGGTCACAAAAGAACTCTTCCAGTCGGTCTCACCTTAAACCTCTCCTTTATTCTGATCTCTCCTTTTTTCTTTGGTTCACTCTCAGGACTCTGAAGCCTCTTGTCATTTTGAGGCATTTTAGCGCTAGAAATAGCGCCTGTAAAGTGCCTGAAAACTGCCTCCCATTCATTGCAGTGGATGCTTTCACACCCGGGTGGTGCACTTGCGGGACGGTCGGAAAAGTCCTGCAAGCAGCATCTTTGGGGCAGGTTGGGATCGCTCTACAGTGCTCCCAAAACGCCCCTGCCCATTGCACTGAATGGGCAGCACTTCCAAATCCCCTGAAAAGTGCTTCAGAAGTGACGCAACACGGGTCCTTGTGTTTTTATTAAAGGTCACGTTGTCATGAGATCTTTACAAACCATTCTGCTAGCACCCGAAAAGCGTCGGTAAAACACCTTGTGTGAAAGGGGTCTTAAAGTGATTGTAAGGTTCTTTTTTTTTGTTAAAAATAACAAATAGGTCATACTTACCTGCTCTGTGTAATGGTTTTGCACAGAACAGCCCCAGCCCAGATCCTCCTCTTTTTGGGTCTCTCCATCCTGTCACGTTCCCCACAGCAAGCAGCTTGCTATGGGGGCACTCGAGCCACAGCTCCCCGTGTCCATTCAGACATGGAGCCACAGTCCCCCTCTCCTCATTGAATTTGATTGACAGCAGCAGGAGCCAATGGCACTGCGGTCTCAGCCAATGAGGGAAGACAGCCTCGGGCAGCCCAGACACCCCTGCAATATCACTGGATCAAGATGGGCTCAGGTAAATATTAGGGGAGCTTCTGCACACAGAAGGTATTAAGATAAAAAAAAACCCTGTGACTTTAAAACCACTTTAAGCAGTAAAAGCACTTTAAAAATAAGCCCTCATTCAGGTATGTAGCTATAAACATTGTAAGCACTTAATTTTTCAAAAGAACCACAGCCATACATTTACCTGCATTTTCTCTTGGGCATTTGATAGATAATCCTCAAGGTTTTTATTTTCTCCTTTGAGTTCTTTAACTACAGCTGTAATGAAAAATAATTTGAGTATCCATTCAATTTCAAAGAGAAGTATGGGGTTTTATAAAATGAAGCCCCAAAACATTTAAACATGTATACTCCTATGTAGATCTGGTGCTGGCTCTGCTCAAAGCTCGCTGATCGCTCAGTTCTCGGGTCCAATTTGAGCATAGAGCGGTGACTGTCAGTCCCTGCTCTGCCCCTCCAGTGATTACCAGAGCTCTGGACTGTAGAGGGCGAGGGAGTGGCTGGCTCAGGGTCTCAGCTGTGCACTGAGAGGCTGAGCCAGCTGGGCGGATCACAAGATGGTCAGGATCCCTGCACAGCCTGGGCTGGCTCTGTGACATCAACCTACAACAGACTTCAGCCTGCTTTCATCTGAATCTAGTCAGAGGCATGTACTCCTTTGACCCACAGGAGAAGTAGGGCCAAAAGAGCTTTGGCCATACTTCTACTTTAAGAAAAAAAAACAAAATCACATTACATACCTTGGGTTTGGTTTAGTTCCGCTGCCAAGTTCTCATTCTGTGCTGCCATTTCCTTATGATTTTTCTCTAAAATAGATAAATACTAGTATTATCCAAAAATAGAAACGGATGTTTAAAAGCCCAAGTTGAAAAAAAAAAAAAAAAAGCGCATCACTAGGCATGGTGCTTAATCTGAAGTGTTTCCTGTGCGGTTTCCAGCTGTCTTAGTTAAAATCTTCAGTACTTGTCCCCTCACATACCCTGCAACAGTAATCTTCCAGGGCTACAAGGGTTAAAATGATTGTAAACAATAACCTTGTAAAACAACCCAGTTTAAAATCGAAATTAAAGAAAGTGTATTGATTTTAAGACACACACACTGGGGGAATCCATAGTGGAGAAAGATCCGGGGATTTTAGTAGATCATAAGCTTAATAGCATGCATTGCCAAGCTGCGGTTACAAATTCGTAAGAACTCATCTGGAATATGCAGTTCAGTTTTGGGCACCAGTTCTCCAAAAGGATAACGGGGAACTGGAGAAAGTGCAGAGAAGGGCAACCAAACTGACAGGAGGCATGGAGGAGCTCAGCTATGAGGAGGATAGATTAGAGGAACTAAATGTATTCTCTTGAAAAGAAAGATTAAGGGGGAATATGTACAACATGTACAAATACATAAGTGGTCCATATAATGAACTCGGTGTTGAGTTATTTACTTTAAGGTCATCACAGAGGACAAGGGGGCACTCTTTACATATAGAAGAAAAAGATGTCATCTCCAAATACAGAAAGGGGTCTTCAGGGTAAGAGCTGTGAAAATGTGGAATAGGCTCCCTCAAGTGCGGGTTCTGGCCAGCTCAGTAGCTTTAAAAAAGGCTTGGATTATTTCCTAAAATGTACGTAATAGAACTGGGTACTAACATTTATAGGTAAAGTTGATCCAGGGAAAATCAGATTGCCTCTTGGGGGGATCAAGGAGGAATCTTTTCCCCTGCTGTAGCAAATTGGATCATGCTTTGCTGGAGTTTTTCGCCTTCCCCTGGATCAACTGTGGGTATAGGATTGCGTTTTTTTTTATTTTTTTTTTATTGGTTGAACTAGATGGACTTGTGTCTTTCAACCTGACTAACTTATTTGCACTTCAAAAGCAACCTTTTTGCATTGAGTGCACCATTATCAGTCGATTGGCCGACTGACTGATTATACAGGATTTATATAGCTCAAAATGGAGAGAGACAGCACGGTTACAATACAATTCAATACAAGGAGGATCAGAGGTTGTGTCCTTTTATAATCTGTGCTGCCAAGAATCACCATAATGAAAATCACAATCTAATAAAAAGGATGTGTTGCCAGCTATAACACTAAGGTGCTTCTACCTCAACTGCTACCACCAATTATAATCAAATACAGTATAGTGAAGCGCAACACTCCTATTATAATGCAATATAAAAAAAAAAAACCTGTGCATAAATTTTAAGTAACTCCAACACAAAGATAGCGCTCAGAATAAACGAGAACACCCTTATTGAGAAGTAAGATTTTAATCAATAGCTTAATGAGCACAAGAACAAGTTTAAACATTTTGATAAAACTAAGTTTTATAGAACATTTGTTTAGCTCCATTACATGAAAGTAAGGTTAATAATATAACTTAGATTACAAAATCCTCCATTTTACTCAAACTAGTTGATGCAAAAATGAATACAACAACATCTAGTATTTTGCATGACCTCCAAGATTTGTAAGGACAGCACCATGTGGTGCACATAATTAACCACTTGCCGACGGCTGATCGGCATTTGACGGCGACAAGGTGGCTCTGTAACGCGAATCGCCGTCATATGACAGCGGCCGCGAGATCGTGCTCACTGTGTCCGGGGAGGGCCAGGGAGCAGGTGCTGCGGATTCAATCTCCGCCGGCCACCCGCGATGCCCCCCCGGAGTGAAAGAACGGAGGTCCGTGTAAGTAAACACGGACCTCCGTTCTGTGAGGGGGGAAGGGCTTCTACACAGAAGCTGTGATCGCTTCCCTTCCCCAGCTAGAGCAGCCCCCCCCCCAGTTAGAACACGCCCAGGGAACACTGTTAGCCCTTAGAGCGCCCCCTGCAGGTTAACCCCTTCACTGCCAATGGTATTTACACAGTAGTCAGTGCATTTTTATAGCACTGATCGCTGTATAAATGCCAATGGTCCCAAAAAAGTGTCAAAATGGTCCAAAAAAAATAAAAAATGATCATTACCGCCGCTAGACGCTAAAAATCGCCATGACGTTATAAAGTCGTCTGTACAACCTGGTAAAACTGTGAAAAAACCCTGGTAACCGTAAATATGTCGCTAGTCACGATATTTTTACGTGACTGA
>BLSH010103599.1:906950-926606 GCA_018402905.1 Glandirana rugosa | reverse complement strand
TATCATCTGTGATGTATTTCAGTTATCTTGCAAACCTGGCCTGTTAGTGGGTCCCGAGGACAGGAGTTGAGAACCACTGCTCCATCGTTATGTGTGCGCCATATACAGAATTTTTTCCATGCTTTATTGTAGATAGCAATGGTCGTTTTCTTCCTACTGTTGAGAATTATTTTGACTACTTTCTGAAATAACCCTTTTCTCAAGAGTAATTCCCTTTCAGAAGCCATGCCGTGAGTGAAAACTGGTGTACCTGCGGATGTGTAATCCTCCTTTGACCTATGAGGTCTGGGGAGCGTGGAAGCTTCCAGGGATCTGCCACGCTCAGTCTGAGCAGCCCAGAGAACCAAGCCCATCTGACCCATTAGGGGGCAATCAGGATTACTTTTGCTGCTGAGAGACTTATTTTCCAAATAACTTTTGTTATCAGGCAAAAGGAGGGACAGGCATAAACTAGAGAATTTCCCAAGGGCTGGGTGAGCGCATCCACTCCCAGGCTGAGGGGATCTTTCTGCAAGGAAAAAGATCATAAGACCCAAGACTCGCATTTAGCCTTTTATTGAGGATTGGGGGTTCTTGTATAGTCCTAATACGGCTTAGGTTAGGGTTTTGATCTTTTTTTCTGCGAGAAAAATTTGGGTTACTGCTGAGTTAATTATGGAACACAAAAAACAAAAAAAAAAACAAACAGTCTTTGGGTTGGCTGAAGCTGAGATTTCTCCAGGTTGATGAACCAACCTAAATTTTGCAGGTGCTTGACTGTTATATTTAGACTCAGTTAGTTCCTCTGCAGAATCTCTAAAAATTAGAAGGTTGTCCAAGTAGGGAACAATCTGGACTTTTTCCGTCCTTAGGACCAATAAGGCTTCTGCTAGAACATCCAGCGAAACCATGAACGCCTTGGGCGTGAGAAGTGCCCTTATCTAAATCTACTCCATTTTGAACTTCTTGTAGCTGACGAAAGTATTCATCTTTTTTAGATTGAGGATTAATCTGCATTTCCCTGATGGTTTTTTCCTCAGAAGTATGTGCGAGAAAAAAAAAAAAAAAACACAACTTTTGATGAAACCGCGGTACCAGGCTTATTGCCTTTTTGTGTAACATTTCTTGCAGCAGGGTTGTCATGGCTGACGCTTTCTCCTTGTCCCTCAACAGAGTAGTTCGGCAAAACTTGTCTGGGGTTATTTTGCTGAATTCTATCTTGTATCCCAAAATGTATGGGGTCTAAGATGAACTTTTTGTTAGGTCTTGCCAAGGTTTCAGGAAAGACCCCAATCTCCCTCCCGCCAAACATGGAGAGTCATTGGGGTTTGTCTTTGCCTTGGGCAGGGTTAAAGAGACCCTTACCTCCCAGCCCCGTGGTTGCTTTGCCACTTCGTACTTTCGCCTTGCTTCTTAAAATCTTTACCTTTAAATCTTTTGAAGGGAGGAAAATTCTTCTTTGGCGCTTGTTTGGGTTTGGGGGATAGGGAATCTTTTCCGATACACCGTCCTCTCCAGGACCGATTCCAGTTCCTTTCTAAACAGGAGTTCCCCCGCGAAAGGTAGTGCACATAGCTTAGACTTAGAGGTGAGATTCCTGTTCAATGATTTAAGCCAAATTGCCCTTCTTGCTTCATTTACTAATGCTGTTGAGCTGGCAGTAAATTTAGCAGCTTCGTCGTATGCATCCGCAATATAAGCTACAGCTTTATTCTGAGTTGGCAGGGCGCCTGCGTATAATTGGCCGTGGATTTAGAATTCCTTGTCCTCTTCCATATCCAAGCCTAAAGTATCATAAATGGCGTCCAATAGCCCTTCAGTGTCTTTTGAGGGAAAAAAGGAATCACTGAGGTTTTGTGATTTTTCCTTTTTCCAACTCTTCCTCTTCTGAATCTGATTCTGACTGAGAACTCTCTTTTAGTTCTTCCAACATCCCCTGTTCCTGCTGGGTAGCATGGAGGCCTTGATGCCATATGGTAGGATTAACCCCAGAAGTGCTGGGTAAGGGGGAAGAGCCTGCTCTCTCTGCGTGCACAGAGTGCATAGTTGCTGCCATTTCCTTCATGGATTTTAATAAACCTTTGAAGGGTGAGCCTGCTTCATTTTTAAAAAGGTCATCCAGACATTCCTGACAGGCTCTTTTTCCAGTCAGAAGATACTTTTTGCAAGAAGAGCACTTCCTTTTGGGCAAGTCTCCTTTTGTCGCTGCCTTTTTCTTTATCATTGTCTCTGCCTTTCCCCTTGTCTTTATCCTGCACAAGAAAGGACACAAGACCAGAGAATTCCCTGCTTAGCCAAATAACTTGGAGGAGACACACACCCCCGAATGCAAGAAAAACAGGGCCCATCACTTAAAAGACAGACCAGGCAGGGCGAACCAGACCCAGCACCCAAATGTCGTCTGTACAACCCCCCAGAGCTGTCACTGCTATGCTGAGTATTACAAAACACAGTATGTAATGAGAAAAGTAAAAGCATAAGGAATGGGTCCCCAGACCCACCCCCATGCTCCTCTAGTGCCCCCACCACCAGGAATACACGGAGTAGAGAGTGCCGCTGCACCCCTAGTCTCTTACCTTAAGGCAGGAGTCCCCCAGCATCTCCAGACCTGCTTCAGCCACCACCTCCATGGTGCACCGCCTGGTATTCGGATAACACCAGGTGCTGCATCCTCCTTGCCTAATATAGCCAGGCCCATGTGGATCCCGGTCTGGCGCTGTGGATCCGATGCCAGAACGGGGGGGGGTGGTGTTTGAAAGCGCTCCAATCCATCCTAGCTGGTTCCAGTCCTGTGTTACCAGCTCTTGCCACTTTCAAGATGGCCGCCGCTCAACTTCCCGTTCGGCATGAGTCACTTACTCCGCGTCGTGTCATCTGCCGGCGCCCCACCACCTCACTCCACATGAAGGAGGAAGGAGACTAGGAACCGCATGGAGCACATGCTTCCAAAAGAGACCTGGCATCCACAACACCTCCCCACTTCTTGGGCAGCACTCCCGTGAGTACCCTCTACACCAGCTGGGTATGGCACACTAACAGGCTCCAATATGGATAGGGAAGGGGTCCCTGGAGCAATTTAAAGAATAATCTCCCTGCAGCTGTTTGGGAGAAAAAAAAGTCCCGTATTGGTATTATCACCAGGTTCACTGCCCCTGTTAGTGGGAAGCTACCAACGGGAGGCTCCTGCCCCCTAGCACAAAGGCCTATAGAAAAAAAAAAATACTCCTAGTACAGAGCGTGCTCCTGTCTGGCCAGAGGAAACAAAAAACTGAGGAGGCTCTGGTGCATGCCTTTAAATAATGTGGATCATGTGTTTTCTGTACTAGGTGGGAGGAGCCTCTCTCAGCCATCCTGGAAGATGACTTGGGAAAACTATGCCGCAAAATGCACAGATGTGAACTACATCCATAGGAAACCATGTTAAATGGACTGCAGTGCGTTTCTGCAAACTGCAGTAAAAAACACATAAAAGTGTGAACCTAGGGTAAAAGGTCAACAGCTAGCTCATATTGGCAGTCATAGAACATCACTTTCTATGGTTTCTCTTTTAAAGAGGCCATAGATGGGAAATCCGAAGCAATACCCCCACTATGTCAATGGGTTTACCTCATTAATAACACCATGCTCTTGGAGGAGCTGCAGGCAAGGGAAATAGACAAATGGGATAAGTATACTAAAGTGTGGTTCATTTGGCTCCATTACTCCACATGAGACAAACTCAAACGTAGAACACCATGAAGAAGTCCCCCAATGGGATACATGTCAACCTGTCTCCTCGAAACCATCTACAACGCACAAAAAGGAGACAACCTATGAACGGAAGAGACCCATACTGAAATGTAGCTTCTATATTGAACAGTGATAATTAGTACACTCCAGATATCAATCTATCTATAATTTTGAACATTTCTGAACTATTTAATGCTTCACCGTATCTCCCACTCTCCCCCTTTTTCTCTCCCTTCTCCTACCCTTTTCTCCTTTGGTAACTGATACTTTCGAAAAGAATTGTATACATATGTACAATAACCCTAAAGCTTTTATTCTGTACTAGCTGTTCAAATCTTATTTTTGTACAAGATTTATGGAAGAGGTTTACCCCCCCCCCCCGAACCTTCTTTATTCTGTACCCCTAAACGGTTTTGTATAATAACGAAAAACTTAATAAAAACATATTCAACCTAAACTGGCCATAGATGGATCAAAATTCGCCCGTTTCAGCAGGGACCAAACAAATTTCAATCCATCTATGGGCGCAGAATTTGATCTTTCATCGACTCCTGTACAACCAGCCTGTCTTTCTGCTCGATCAGTGCCACCAGCTATAGCCACCAACACTGATCATTGCATTCTGATGGTGGGAAACTCTCTGCACTGCCAAAACAAAACTGCTCATCCACAATGAGTGTTAAGGGGGAATTTTATTTTTTTTTTGTTAAAAACACACACACACACACACTCTATGGCCTTAGATATGTCACTGCAGTTTATTAGCCAATGTTCAGTATTAGGAGGGTGCCCACAGGGACAGTTCACACCAGAACATGGCGCAGGCTGCACCGCATGCTCAACACACTGCACTTGTGATCCGAAATGGGTGTGAGTGTTAACGACACCCCAAATGCAGTGCGTTTGCCTGCACTGGATAGCATGGTACAGTAGTAACTTGCAATTCAGTTGTGCATATTTTGGTAGTGCATGCACTACTTTTGGTGCAGTCCGGCACGATTTCAGCCCATTTAAATGAATGGACTGAAATCGCACTGCGCCCAAATCGCATGTGAACCGCACAGCGCACCTAGGCAGTGGATCTAGGGATAGCTGTCAGATAGCCCAGCCAGATCCTGAATTCTATACAATACAGTTGAAGCTGACAATACAACCATGTTTAAGACCTACCCCAGCCTGTAACTGACAGATGCAGAATCACACCATACACTGCTCTCTCCTCCTTTCAAGAAGCTGTTGTACAAACAGCACAGTGAAATGAAGAGTGCCTGACTTTCAGTGCAAAGATATAGCTAGGCAAAAGTCTGCCAAGCTTTAAAACTCTGCTATTCTGTACATAATTGGCAACCACATACAAAATTTATTGCAAAAACAAGCAAGTATCTCTAAGGGCCCACTACACTTTTGGCATGTTAACATCCGTTTTGCCTGCTTATTCATTTCATTCCCTCTTTTTTGCAACTACTGTGTTTTTGTTCATTACACCCAGCTAAAGACATCTGGGGAAAACACCGCCTTCAGAAAAAAAAAAAAACCAAAAAAAAAAAAAAAACCCACACAGCCAGTATAAACCGCTAACTGATGGGACTGACAAACTGATGTCCATACACAAAAAAGGTAAGATCTAATCATAGGGAAGATGTGTGTTCCTACTCTGACTCATACAGCTGTATTCTGCTAAGCAGAAAAAAGATTTTCAACTTACCAATTCATACTGCTGTGACTTGTCATGCGACGTGAGTTCAAAGTTGCATTACAAGTTGCACCCAATTAACTGAAATGGAACCGGTCTAATCAGTGCGACTCAAGTCGCGCCGAATTAGAAAAGGTTCCTGCACTACTTTTGGTGCAACTTCAATACAACTTGCACTGACTTGTGTTAAAGAAGTCGTATGCAAGCCGCGATGAAGTCATGCAGAGATGTCGACTTTAAAGTCGCGACAGTGTGAACCCAGGCTTGCATAACAGTTTCTTGGTTTACAGTACAGTGTTGTATCGTCAGGTGATCGGACACTGGTAAACAGAACTGTACGGACCCCTGTTTAACCCACCCAAGCCCCCATCCCCCGACTCTTTAACGAGCAATAATGGTAAAAGACAGAGGGGAGGGTCCTGTGTTGTACTCCCAAAAAACAGATTTTAGAGGCAAGTAAAAAATACTCTTACAGTACAGGCAGTCCCCGGGTTACAAACAAGATAGGGTCTGTAGGAGGGTCTGTAGGGGGGTGTGGCTAGACGTCGGCGAAGGCAGACGTGTCTCACAGCTCCGGATCCGTGCTGCTCCATCCAAGGGTATCCAGACGCCGTGCTGCCGAAACTCTGCCCACACATCCAGGGTTGCATCGGTGGTGTCCCGGGCCACATTTTAGACCCAGTCTCGAGGAGCATCGAGGGTCCCGGACAGAGTTCTGCGGCCACTAGGCCGAAGCCAGCGCTGTTCACCGCGGCCGGCGCCTACTCGAAACGGCTGGAGCAACATCCACCATCCACAGGACCCGGTAAGCAGGATAATACCTTGGGGTGGTACCCCCCCGTCTCAAGTATCTTCCGCATCGCTCCCTCTGTGCCCCGGTGACTCTGCCCGCAGAAAACCGAATCCCCCGAACCCGGCGCGGAAGCCCCATACGCCGCATACATGGTGCGGACCGGGCCCTGACCAGTCCAGGGGCCTAGCTAACGTGACTTTCCGGTGGCCCACCCTTTCAGCTGAGCGGTGATTCCACCACAACGAAGCCCGCGATTCGCTCGGGTGCTGTCCCTCATGCGAGGCCGGGAATCAGGTGCGGCCTGTGGAAGTCTTGAAAGGTGGCCATCTTGCTACACCCAGGCCTGCTGCCCCAGACACAAACCACCGTGCCTGGCGTTCAGACCCAATTAGCCTGCTCTGCCCTGAATCAAAAGCAGCTAGGACAATGTAATAACTAGACTATACCCAAGTGTCCGCTCCAAGCTACCACTTGGAATATATAAAGATCACTATGCCACCTGATGTTCATTTGATTTAATTTCAAACACAGCACTGAACAATCCAATACCCGGGAGGCCCTAAACAAATCAGACCACAGCCTACAAGTTGTATATGCAAAAATAGAGTACAGATATGACTCTCAAAAGGAAAGAGTCCGCACAACCAAAGAAGCTAAAATACTTTTTTCTCCCCAGCTACAAAGAGTCCTCTACAGGATGGCGCAGGTGGCGGATCTCCCAACTCTTCATCTGGCTCCACTTCCACGTCACCTAGTCCTGCTTCCCAAGGGGGTCTACTTGCCGATCTCCAGGAGGTATCAACACCAACAACCCGCAGTCCGGCGAAATCCAGACCCCGACTCTCGGACGACAGCGCCCAGGAAAAGGTGAGCCCTCACCAAGAATCTTTAGAGGATACCAGAGAACTAACTGACACCATTAACACTTTTCCTACCTCCTACCAACCTATCTCAGACACCACACTGCGAGATATGTTGGTCTCCTTTACGCAGCTCACTACACGCTGATATGATGGACTGCATGAGGAGCTTCAAGGGAGAAATACAAGAACTTCGCGGTAGAGTAGATCATGTGGAAAAGAAAATGGGGGAATATTCGGCCTCTTACAATTCACTTGTGGATTCCCATAATGATCAGTCTGACGAAGTGGCCTGGTTGAGGTCCAAGGTCGCTGACCTGGATGACAGGTCGCGTAGAAACAACGTCAAAATCAGGGGGCTCCCAGAGACTGTCCAACTGGGTCAGCTGCTACAATATGCCAAAGATTTAATGCAAGAGTACTTACCAGAGTTGCCACAGTCGGATCTGATCATTGACAGAATCCACCGCTTACCCACACCCTCCCACTTACCAGAAAATATCCCACGTGATGTGCTCATGAGGGTGCATTTCTATCATGTGAAGGAGAAGTTCCTGTTGGCCTTCCGCAAAAACATATGTCCAAATGAATGGTACTCTGCTATTCAACTCTATGCGGACCTCTCACAATTCACAATGCAAAAACGCAGGGCGCTTGTGTCCATTACGAAGGCTCTGTGAAACCACAACATCGTATACAGATGGGGCTATCCCTCCAAGCTGACCATTACAAGAGAGGGAGAATACATCACAATTTCCTCACTGGAGGAAGACCTCGCTCTCTTAGGCAAGTGGAAAATACTCCCGGATCAAGCACGCAATGCCCTGCACCCTCTTGCCAAACAAATCCCAATGATGAGTGGCAAAAAGCAATCGGCCCAGTCATCTCGGGTCTGAAACTCAACACCATGCGGCTTACAAAGTTCAGTGCTGTGGATTGTACTGTTCACGTACTCTCCCCCCTTTATTGTTGAGCAGATCATCTGCCTTCGGATCCGTTATGGTTCCCTCTTTCTTACTTGTTTGTTATACCAATTTCTCCTTACGTTCCTTTCACTTCTTTCTTTGTACGCCTATGAATATTGATGATCACCGCTGGTTATGGACCGACCGGTTCTTCAGGACTTTGTGCTCCACATTCCTTCAAGAAGCTAGTCTCTGGCCCAAGCTAAAAGAGGTGAGTGACTGCACCTTAGGGGACAACATGCTATCTGTACTCTCTACACATACCTATGGCCCTTAATGTTCTTTCCTTTAACGCAAATGGCCTAAATCACCTGGTCAAAAAGGGCATCACTATGGAGGGAAGCCACTAAACTACGAGCGGACATGTTGTGCGTCCAAGAAACACATTTTTTGTCTTCTAATCCACCGAAGTGCCAACACCATAACTTATCCCATATATACCAAGCGTCAGCACAGAAAAAACGTGCGGGAGTTCTTATCGCGATCAAGAATACGGTTTCCTTCACACTGAAGGAGGTCATCGTAGATCAAGAAGGCAGATACTTGATCCTTATTGGATCTTTCAATAACAGAACTTTCACAATAGTCAATATATATGTACCTAATCAGCACCAACTGAGATTTCTGAAGAAATTGTTTAAGAAAATTAACAAAGTGAGGGAGGGAGGCTTGGTTATCTGCGGAGACTACAATATCACTAATGATTTCGAGATAGACTCCACAGCGGTGATGAAGCGTCCTCCTCCCTCACTACAGAATTTGTTGCATAATGAAGGGGTGTATGATGTTTGGAGGTGTCAACATCCTGGCTTGAGAGATTACACATTCCATTCCTCCAGACATAATACATACTCACGCATTGATATGATAATTGTTGATAGAAATGTTTTGCCAAAGGTGTCCTCCTCGACCATCCATGATATATCATGGTCAGACCATGCCCCGGTATCAATATTGGTGGTGGAGGGACACGCCTTGTACCGACCTATGATGTGGCATGCTAACACCCGCTTACTTCATTCTCCCAAACATGCAAGCATGATTACTAAACAGCTCAATGAATTCTTCATAACCAATGAGGGATCCGTTGCAGACCCATGTACTCTGTGGTGTGCTCACAAGGCCTTCATTAGAGGTATTCTATCACAACTAAGTGCTAGAGTAAAGAAGCTAAGAGAGCACAACGTAGTTAATATCCTAGCAAATATCAAATTGGTAGAACTCCAAAACAGAACCCACCCATCAGCAGACCTGGCCAACCAGTTGACAAAATTGCGAACTGAGCTCAGGAGCTTCCTCCTAGAACGGTACAGCAAATATGTAGACAAACTTAAATTGTCCCATTATTCGTCCAACAATCGTGCAGGCAAATTGTTGGCTGCCAGATTGAAGGAACAAAACATTCGCTCCAGGATCCCCTTTCTATATAAACAGCCTCACCACACTAAGATAGTAGACCCAGATGCCATTGCAGATGCATTTGCGGATTTTTACTGCTCGCTTTATAACCTTAAAGAGGATCCTGAAACGGCTCAACCCTCTAACGAATTAATACAAACGTTCCTAAAGTCCGTTAAACTTCCGGTCATCTCCGAGGCCCAACTGACCAAACTAAACGCACCTATTGAAGCCTCAGAAATCTTAACGGCAATATCAACCTTACCACAAGGTAAATCCCCTGGTCCAGATGGACTTCCTAATGAATACTATAAGATTTTCCGCACCTTGTTGGCCCCCAAATTAGTAGACACATTCTCCCAGGCTATAATTTCAGAATCATTCCCTTCAGAGATGCTTAAAGCATATATTGTCACTATCCCGAAGCCAGGCAAAGATCCCAGCATACCTTCCAACTATAGGCCAATCTCTTTGCTCAATTCAGATATAAAACTGTATGCAAAAATTTTGGCGCATAGGCTTAGGTTAGTCATCTCTGAGCTCATCAATCCAGACCAATTGGGTTTCACTGCTGGAAGACAGCCCTCTGATGCTACCAGAAGGGTCATGGGTGTGGTCCAGCATGTGCGGTCCTGTCGGATTCCTTCTCTGCTCCTCTCATTGGATGCAGAGAAGGCATTCAACAGGATCCACTGAGGATATATGAGGCAGGTCTTGACGAAGTTTGGCCTTGACAGGTCCATCCTATCGGCCATTTTGGCGCTCTACTCCTCTCCCTGTGCCCAGGTGTTCACCTCTAATGCCCTATCTAAAAACTTTAAAATCACTAACGGGACTAGGCAAGGATGCCCCCTATCCCCTTACATTTTCAATCTTCTCATCGAGCCCCTGATAGAAAATAATTAGATCCCACCCTCATATCTGGGATAAAACTAAAAAACAACTCCTCTGACCACATCAACCTATTCGCGGATGACATCATCCTTTTTATATCTGCCCCGGAGGATTCCATGCCACATGTCCACAACACCCTAGAAAACTTCAGCCAAATATCCTATTACAAAGTAAACTGCACCAAATCTTTGATACTAGGTATAGGAGTACCCCCACAACTCCAATCTAAGTTAATGACATTGTTTCCCTACTCACTAACTAAAAATAGCCTCCCATAGCTGGGTATTAAAATCACAGACGATCCCGCCAAATTGGTAGACACTAACTTTCCACCCTTAATCGAAAAGATTACTAAAGAAATGGGGAAATACGCCAAATTGGAACTTTCTTGGCTGGGAAGACTGGCTTCCTTTAAGATGCGAATACTTCCCCAGATCTTATATCCGTTTCGTACACTGCCCATACCACTTAAGCCCAATCACTTGAAAGCACTAGAGAACCTCTTAAAAAACCATGTCTGGCAATCTAAGCACCCTAGATGTGCCAAAGCTTTACTAAACAAACACAGAACAGCAGGAGGTATGGGCTACACGGATCTGCGAGACTATTACCACGCTTCGATACTTACACAGCTCCGTGCGTGGTTCAACCTGTCTGGTGTGGTCCCCTGGAAAGCTATGGAGCAGGACATGATCCTCTCTAGAAACCTTGCAACTTTTTTACTAGCAGACGCATGGAAGCCCCACTCGCTCCACCACCTTCCCTTAACCATTCAAGCCACTGTTATGGCTTGGAGGAGACTCTAATTTAGAGATGAGCCCAAGCCAGACAGTCGACATTCCTATCCCTATTGACATTCTCTCAGAGTTGATACCCAATCTCGATGTCTCGCGGTGGGTTGCTGGGGGAATTACACAGGTTTCCCACCTATACAGTGGGACAAAGCTGAAGCCCTTTCGGGAATTTCCTAAAGAGTTTGCTCTTCCAGAAACAGATTACTATATGCATAACCAAATCTCCTATATTCTTCACTCCCTGAAAACATACAAAATCCAGCTACACAAGTCAGCTTGGGAATTTTACACTGACACCACCCAAAGGAGAAAGGGAATATCCCGCTTTTAGAACCTTCCCCACCAAAAATGATCGTTCTCCAAGTCCACACATCACCTGAAATGGGAGTCCAAATTAAACTGCTCCTTCACACCTCAACAATGGTGTAAAGCCGCTCTAACAACCTACAAGTCATCTAAATGTATAAACCATTGGGAGTCCTACCAGAAACTAACTCTGAGGTGGTACCTCACCCTCTTAGAATTTCTAAATTCTCTAAGAGTAGCTCCCCTCTACGTTGCAGGGGTTGTGGGGAGATCGGGAATATTATGCACATCTTCTGGAGCGGCAAAAGTCTTACCAGCTACTGGAGCAGCGTCTTTAGGAAAATCTCTTCAATCACGGGGTGCCTCACACGGCCAGACCCGGCCCCTGGACTCCCCCCCCCAGCCCGATAGGCTGGCGTCCGTCGTGACTATCGACCAATTCAGGGGAAGAAATGACTTCCCCAACATCAGGGCCGGGGCCCGAAGCCACCAAGTCAATGAGCCTCTGGTCTGATGATCCAATCTGATCAGCCGGTCCAGGGACAGCGGAGACCTGTCCCACCGTGACAGAATCGCTTGCTGAAGGAGCCGAGTGTGACTCTGGGCATAAGGTACCGCCTCGAAGGCTGAAACCATGAGCCCCAACACCCACATACAGTACCGTAAGGAAGACCACCGGCGTGATAGCAGGGTTCGCACCGCTGCATGCAGTGTCAGTAACTTGGCCGGAGGCAAGAACACCTTCGCCTGCTCCGTGTCCAGAATCAGACCCAGGTATTCCAGGCGACAGGATGGAGTCAATGTCGACTTCTGCAGATTGATCAGCCAGCTGAAGTCCTTCAATGAGGCCATGGTGATAGCCACGTTCTCCTCCAGCGCCGAAGCAGACTCCGCTCTCAGGAGCAGGTCGTCGAGGTATACTACCACCACAATGCCTCTCTGCCTCAACAGCGCCAACACCGGAGCCACCAGCTTGGTGAACAACCGAGGAGCCGAGGCCAGACCGAAGGGAAGTGCCATGAATTGGTAGTGCAGATCTCCCAACGCAAAGCGCAGGAAGCGCTGGTGCCAGAGACAAATGGGAACGTGGAGGTACGCGTCCCTGATATCCAGAGACGCCATGAAGTCCCCTTGGTGTAGGGCGGCCACGACAGACAGACGGACAACGGACAAATTCCATTCTGAATTTTCGCACCCTCACAAAGTGATTTAGCGCTTTTAGGTCCAGAACCGGCCTGACCCCCCCCTTTTTGGGAACCACAAACAGGTTGGAGTAGAAGCCGCGGAATCTTTCCAGCGGAGGTACTGGCACAATCACCCCTTGTTCGGAGAGAGCGCCTGAACAGCCCCTAAGAGAGCCTCTCGAAGCCCCTGAGGGAGTCTCAAGTTGGATGGGAAGAACCTGTCTGGGGGTAGAGTACTGAACTCTATCCTGTACCCGGAGGACACCACTTCCCGCACCCACCGGTCGGAAATGCGGGCAGTCCACCTGTCTACGAACCCCAGAAGACGGCCCATCATGTGGAGGCGGACTTATCCTCTATCTTTTTGCTCTTGTATTGCCAGGGTCATTTACTGGCCCCCCGGCAGACTTGCCGGGCCTCGACCCCTTGCCCGCTGCACGAAAAAAACCTCTTCTGACCCGAAGGATTAGGACCCTGGGCTCCGGAAGAAAAGTACTCTTCCCTCCAGTGAAATCCTTAATGATTTCATCCAACAGCACCCCAAAGAGCCGACCGCCCTGAAAGGGGAGATCCGTCAGGCCCTTCTTAGACGTGTTTTCACCCGACCACGAGCGTAACCAGAGTACACATCTGATAATGACTGCGAAAACAGACATTTTAGACAACATGGGAAGCAGGTCCAGAGCTGTGTCACAAAGGTACCCCTGAAACACATGGTCACCGCCTCCGTTCGCCTACAGCTGGGTCCTTAAAAGCGGGAGACCCCTCCAAGGGAATGGTTGTAGCCTTATTCAGGCGCACCACTGGAGGGTCCACCGCGGGGGATGCCCACTTCTTCACAAAGCTATCCTCAAATGGATAATGTATAGCGAAGCGTCTTGGCAGGGCAAAATAATTCTGTGGACACTGCCAATCATGATAGACCAGGTGGTCAAAAAATCGATCATAAAGGGTAAGCCCTAGGGGACCTGGGCGGCCTAGCAGACCCGCAAACGTATGCGGACTCCTGCAACTCCCCAACTTGGTCCAGTCGCAAAGATGCACAGATATCTGCAATCAGTGCAGCCACCAGCGCCTTTTCGCGTGCAACCGAGACCCCCTGGTCTTCCTTGCCGTCTGAGGGATCCAGCTCGCCCTCTGAGAGCTCCACAGGGGTCCCCGTGACCCCTGAGGCCGCTTCCGGTTCAGACTCTTCCCCCGAAGAAAGAGGGGGAGGCAGAGGCTTTTTAGGGGCCCCCTAACCTGGCTCGGCCCCGCCCGGGGAAGGAATTCCCTAAATACTGCTCTCAGCTGGTCCAGGGACACCAGGGCCCCCATCGCAGGACGCGCTGCTGCCGAGTCCTCCTCAGAAGGAAACGCAGGGTCATCCGCCATTCTAGCCACTGGACCTGACATGCAGAAAAAAAATGCACTGACACCCCCACAATACAGCCTCACCGCCACCCCACAGAGCAACCAGGGAGACCCCAGGAGGACTGCACCCACCGCTACCAGCACCCCAGGGAGAGCCCAGCTATACTTGCTGTTTGTAGCCTCACAAGCGCTGCGTCCCAGTATGAGTGCTTAGTGACCGCCAGTCAGAGCCTGCGCCGCCTGTGTAATCCACGCTGTCCCAGGATGAAAAGAGGAAGCAAAACGGCAGCAGCACATTTTTCTTTCCAGGGACATCCATCATGGCCGCCGAGCGATCACTAGAGACTAAGCCTGTAATACAGGCTGCGACCATGGCAAAATGGCCGCCGCTCAGCACTAGGAGGGAAACCCCCAGGAAAATGGCCGCGGCTACAGCAAAATGGTGGCGATCCATCGCAAAATGGCGGTGGATCGCCGCATGGCGGTGCGGAAGCGCGGGGTGCGGTGCGGGAGGGGGTGTAGGAGGGGGGCAAAAACACCCAGGGGGGACACTAGCCCAATGAAACACCCTCCACCGGCCGGCTGAAAAAAAATCGCTAAAAATCACCAAGCCCCCCCTCCGCGCCCCTGGGGGGGAGAGAGGGGGTCACTCACCAGTCCGACGGGCGTAGCGTGTAGCCACCCGGATGCAGACCCTCCTCCCACTCCGGAGAGGGATGCTGCAGGCCGCAGGCCCCTGGACAGGAACCAGGTCCGGTCACCGGGCGCAAGTGGGGATCACCCACTGGCCGCCCGCACGGAACGGGCACAATGCGGCGGGCCCCACCAAGGCTAGGGCTAGCTCACATCGGTCGGCCGCCCTGGGGAAAGTGCAGGATTCTAGCTATCCTCTATGCCCCAGCCGGCTTCTTGATAGCAGTCTTCATCAGATAGTTTGAAAAAAATAAAAAAAAGCGGTAGCAAAAAAAATTAACCGCAGGTCCCATAAGGGAGCCAGGTCTAACTCCTTGCACTAGGCATAAAAAAACTGATATGCTATACAGAGCAGGGGGGTTATATGGGAGAGAGAGGACGGCCCCCTGGGAGGGGCCAGCTTGCTTTCTTTCTATTTGCCTCGTCAACTCCTGGTAGGATGTGCATATAACCCCACTTGTCTAATGAAGGGCTGCGTCTGTCAGTGAACGTAAGAGAAAAAATATTTTTAAGCTTTTTGGATAGCATAAGGAAGGGTTAACACCCCTGTAATGTTTGTTTTGCGGTCTATGTTTCTGTTCAGAAGATTTCAGCTCACTTCATGTCCCAATGATATTGAATTGGATTTTGAAAATTTTGGATTGTTGTGGGAACAAGGATTGGTGATAAAGCTTCAGTGGAGACACCTTTTTCCCCATAATAACTCCTACAGGAGTGAATTTCACTTCCTAGGGGAAGATTTCCTCTCACTTCCTGTTGTCTACCTCCGTTTGTAAGTAGGGGTCGTTTGTAAGTTGTAGGTTTGTAACTAGGGGACCGCCCAGGTATATTTTTGTAAATATCAGATTCCCAAAATCAATAAGAAAAAAAAAAAACACTAACACACACACACACACACACACACACACACACACACACACACACACACTAAACTTTAAGGACTCATGCACACGGGACATTTTTACAGCCGCTTATAGGAGCATCTGGCTTTTTTTTCCTGCTTCTAAAATACCCCTGAATGTTAGACTATGTTGCACACATAGGCTTTTAGCAGTGTTTCAACCCCTTTCCCACTGTGGCCGTTTTGAGGCGTTTTAGCGCAATAAATAGCACCTGTAAAGCGCCTGAAAACTGCCTCTAAAGCCGTCCTAGTGTGAAAGCCTGAGTTCTTTCACACTGGGGCGGTGCACTTGGAGGACGTGAGGAAAAGTCCTGTAACGCGCCTGCCCATTGGAATGAATGGACAGTTCTTGCAAAATGCCGCAAAACGGGCACTTTTAACCCCTTCTTAAGGGTTAAAAGTGCCCCACTAGCGGCCGAAAAGCAGCACCAAAAGCACCACAGTGGTAAAGCGTCGCTAAAACGAGCGGCGCTTTACCACTAACGCCGGCACCGCCCCAGTGTGACAGTAGCCTTGGAGCTTTTAGAAGCAGAAGAGAGAAAAAAAAAAAAAACACTGCAGATAAGTCCAGAAGCAGTAGAGGTAGGGCAAAAAAAAATACATAACGCTTGACGCTACTAAAATGCGCCTAAAAGCTAGTGCTTTAGCATCAACTCATTTCAATGGCCAGAATAAATTATTTAGATACTTAATGCTGAAAGGCCCAAGAAACTCCCACCTATTGGAGTGGTCCAAAACAGGAGAGGGGGGGGGGATGTATGTTTATCCTGTAGGAAAGAGGCTTGAACAAAGACTGTATAAATCCACCTACCAATGGTAGAATGGGAAGCAATATGCTTCCCAGACAGACTGATTTTCATTCTTCCTGAAAGATTAAGGTTGGATGTAGTAGACCGGTAAACTCATACAGAAAACCACATCCAAGCAGTGAAGAGAGCCAGACCAAAAATGTCAGAACGACATCCTTGTTAATGTGAAAGGAGAAAGGAAGAGACCAATGTGGGCAGAAAGGAAGCCTTTCTGGATAGGAGTAATTCATCTTGAGATAGTAGAGTCCTGATCTTTTCTCAGGCAATAAAGACCCAGGCTGGGGAGGGGAGCAAACAGGCCATTTTTGAGGTCAGCTGGCTCATGTCTTCATTTGGATCCAAGAGTTTCAAATAGAATTTCAGGCACTTCATGTCCAGGATAGGAGGAATGCAGCGAGCAGGTTAGAGAGTAGAGTTAACACCCAGACCCAGAAACCTCCTCTGCAAAAACAGGAACAATTACCCACAAGCTGAGCAATTGCTGAAGAGCAGCATGCAGATCCTCCAGCATCTGTGGAGAAGGCAGATTTGAAGAAATGAATCGTGAAGAGGAAAAGAGCAAAAATCCATCCTTGTACACCCTCTCAAGATGACATCAAGTCTAGATCAGCCTCGCCATCTTTTCACCCCAGAGGATCCCTTGAAATAATTTTCACATTTCAGGGAACCCCTGTTAGGATTTGCCCATTGGAGGTCAACAAGATAATGCAGCTTACATTGGTCAGTGAGAAGAATACTCCCTTACAATGGTGGTTAGAATGCCACCCTTTCATACAGCTTTATACTGTGGATAATTGGTGCCATGTTGCTGGACCTGGATCTATGAAGGTCCCATCTGATGGGACGTCAACAAGCCAGAGTTCAAGGATCCCCCAGCAACCTGTGGAGAATGGACTGGTCTAGATGTTCACCTACAAAGGGCAGGCGCTCCAAGAGTTTTTTTACAGGCAAGTTCAGCAGACCGGTATTTAAGCCAAAGAATCTGTTAAACCCGAATAGACAGAAGACCAAATCTGAACATCTACTGAAGACAATGTCCAGAACCATCCACGCAAAATTGTAAGGCCTTTGGAAGGTGTTCTCAGTTGAGTGAACCCGAACTGTAAAGTTCTTGTTCGTACCAAACTTTGGGGTATCCGTGACCCGTACCCGAACCCAGACATTTAAAAAAAAGTTCGGGTTCGAGTTCTGGGTTCGGGCATTTGATCACGCATGTTGAATAGCTGCAGGGCAGCCAATCAACAAGCGTGATTTTCCCTAGAAGCCATCACAGCCATGCCTACTAATGGCATGGCTGTGATTGGCCAGTGCATCATGTGACCCAGCCTCTATATGAGGCTGGAGTAACAGTGCTGCATGTCACATGCTCTCTGGGTAGTGTAGGGAGAGGATGCTGCCTGTGCTGTGAGGGACAGATTACAGATAGATAGATAGATAGGTAGAGATTACTACTAATACTGCTTTTAGGGACAGATTGCAGATAGATAGATAGGTAGGGATTACTACCAATACTGCTTTTAGGGACAGATTGCAGATCTCATCCTGCATTACAGAAAGATCTGACTGGACTAGGTAGAGGGACAGATTATTGTTCTAAAATCATCTCCTAGTTCTATAGAGTCAGGTTCCTGCTGTTGCTGTAAGGGACAGATTATTGTTCTAAAATCATTTTGCAGCCCTCTAGCACTTTCCAGGACTCTTTTACAGCCATTTTTGTGTCGAAAAGTTCAGGTCCCCATTGAATTCAATGGGGTTCGGGATAAAGTTTGGGTCAAGTTCTGCCGAACCCACCAAACCCGAACATCCACGGGTTCAATCAACTCTAGTTCTCAGCACTGAAGTACAGAAGGATCTGTATGAATAGAACTCGGGTCACAAATCATAAAACTGGACCAGACCACAGGTCTCTCAGATCTTCATAGAGGCAATGACAGGCTGTTTGGCAGGTCCCATTAGTGCAAAAATGGGAATTTTTTCTACTTGCCGTAAAATCCCTTTCTCTGAGTTCATTGACTGACACAGCAGCTCCATCTTGACCTTAGGGTTATATCGCCACCTCCAGGAGTAGGACTAGGCAGACAAATATTAAAAAAAAAAAAAAAAAACAGCACAGCCCCACTCAGGGGCAGTCCTCACTAGTAGGAACCCTCCACCCTGCAACAGATAGCTCAGTTCGTAACAAGCAGTACACAACAAACAGGAGGGGCGGGTGCTGTGTCAGTCAATGAATGAATAGACACAGCAGCTCCATCTTGACCTTAGGGACGTCCCAAAGCATTGTCAAAATGAGGGGTAGGTAAGACAAAAACAAAAGCCTCCACCCAACAGAACTCCTGGTGGGGAACCAGAAATACACCTCAGACAACCACTTGCAAAACTTTGCAGCCAAAGGCTGCATCAGAGAATGCCAAAACATTAATCTTGTAAAACTTGGAAAAAGTGTGTACAGACGACCAAGTAGCCGCCTTGCACAACTGGGAGACAGACGCCGAATGTCTGAAAGCCCAGGAAGTGCTAATCTCCCTGGTAGAGTGAGCCGTGACCAGAAAGGGAGGCTTTAGACCCCTAACAGCATAAGCTTGTATCACAGTTTGTCTAATCCAACGAGATATAGTAGCCGAGGAGGCCGCCAGGCCCTTGCCCGGACCATCCACCACGACAAACAGCGAATCCGACCTCCGAAAAGAGGCCATGGCGCCAGGTACACCCTAAGGGCCCGAACAACATCCAACGAATGCAGGGCAACCTCCTTAGGATGAGATGGTCGTGGACACAAGGAAGGGAGGACATTGTCCTCATTGATATGGAAAGGCGACACCACCTTCAGAAGAAAAGGGGACGTGCGTAAGACCGCCTTATCCCTGTGCAGGACCAAATAGGGAGACCTGCAAGACAAAGGCGCCAACTCGGACACCCTATGGGCGGACGTGATGGCCACCAGAAAGGCCAACTTTTGCAAAAGCGCAAGCAACAGGAGTTCCCTGATATTCTCAAACGGTGGCTTCTGTAGAACGAACGCGAAAACGTTTTCAACCGGAAAGACCACCGGTAGTGCAGGCGGGTATCCCACAGGCTCAACCGCGGAAACAGAACGTCCAGAGGGATAAACCAGGACGTGTCCCTATTCCGCCAGAATGCGTGCAGGGGAAAAGAAGACTTCCACCACAGCGGAAAGGTATAGTTACTCCTGTTACAGGAGGGAAGGAACACAGGTGCTGGTAGAGTAGGATTCCTCCAACGGGACGTAAGCAACCTACAACAAGCCCGGGAATCCCACATGGACCGCGGTACCGGAGAAAAGCCTC
>BLSH010103599.1:858164-871021 GCA_018402905.1 Glandirana rugosa | reverse complement strand
AAAAAAAAAAAAAAAAAAAAAAAAAGGGGCAGACTCGATGGACTACTCAGTCTTTTTCTGCCGTCACTTTTCTATGTTTCTAAGTATTAAGGGGTGCTGGGGAGGCTGCTACACACAGACGTTTTGAAAAAAAAAAGAGGTTGTAAAGGCAGAAGGTTTTTTTAATCTTAATGCATTCTATACATTAAGATTAAAAATACCTTCTGCCTTTACAACCCCTTTTAACCACTTGCCGCCAGCCCTATAGACAAATGACGGTGGCAGAGTTGTTTCGATATCCTGACCAGATGTTTATGGATGTTATTCAGGTTAACCCGCGATGGCATGCATCGCGGCGATCGGTGGTGTGCGAGTCTGACCCACCGCATTACCGATCTAGGTAAAGAGCTTCCATCAGAAGCCCTTTACCACGTGATCAGCCATGACCATTCATGGCTGGTCATTTGGGCACAGCGTCGCAAGACCGCGCAATGGTCATTCAAAATGCATAAGTGCTGAAAGCTGAAAATTGGTCTGGGCGGGAAGGGGGGGTAGGTGCCTGGTATTGAAGTGGTTAATGACTGGGTTTACATACACATGAAAGCGGAACTTCTGTTTTGGGCAAAGTAAAAAAGGGATACAACTAGAGATGCACTGAAATGTCGGCAGCCAAAAATGGTGTTTTTGGCATTTTGCTGATTGAGAAAAAAGGTGGTGCCGAAAGCGCCATGATTTCACTGTGCTTATGGTGTGCTTTTCAAAAACTGTATCAAACATAACACGTGCGTTATTAATGCGTTCTTGCTGTATTTTCAATGCATTTCAACTGGGAGTTGCACTTTTCGTGCGTTTTTTGGCTGCATATTTGACATCTTTACAGGGATTCTTTAAAATAGCCTTTATTAGAATGAAAATCTTTGAAAGAAAATTAATCTGAATTACTACAAATAGTTACCGTAGATCCAAGAGAAGCATGTTTGCACAGACGGACAGAAGAAGTTGGTTCATCTCCATCAGTTGGACTTTCACCATTGGAATCTAGATGAAATTAAACTTCTGGTAAACAATTTTAAACCCAACATCAAAAGCATAACAGATATTTTACATATGACGGGCAGTGACCATTCTTATTTTGTAACAGTAAAGTACACTTAACACACTTCACAATTAAATTTGCCTGTAAAATCACTTTGAGTACAATGCAGGACACTAGCTCCCCAGGTATAGTTCTATATGGATGCCCTACTTCTCCCAACTCATCCATTCAGAAAATGCTTTGTATCCTTTAAAAAAAGCAAAGCATTCTCTGAAGAGCGCCCGTGCATGAACGATCGACCCCCTGTGTTCAGAAAGCAGTAGCAGCTCAGTATGGAACCCACAGCAAGTGGAAATCATTGGAGCAGCGGTGTCTAGATCAGTGATTTGCAGGAGCATCAAGCAGGTATAGTACAGTATATGCATAGTTGCACTGGTCCAAGCTATGTAATAAAATAGCCACACGGTATTGTGTTCTGTACTGTACTTTAAAACAGGGGTAGGCAACCTTAAAGAGGTGCAGATCAACCTAAACATGGGAAAAGTCAAAGATCACCGGGCACAGTGTCACCGCCTCACACCTGATTTAAACCTCTAATTGTCATACTACTGTGTTGCAATTGCGTGCATTGCACTGCAATCATGGGTTTAAATCAGGTGGTGAGCAGGCAACACATCGCCTCCTCACCACCGGTCAAAATACACTCAGATCACTTTTCACTCTTTTCTGCTGCTGGCATCACTGTGGAGACCAGTAGCCAGGATAAGAGGTGGAGTGAAGTTGTTATCATTTAGAGGCATCGGCTTATGCAGCTCTTGCTACCTACTACAGCTCCAACCTTACAAGTAGTCCCTCTGCATTGCACTGTGTGATGCTCTGGAATGGTGGGTCAGCAAGCCCAGACTGCGATCTACCAGTCACCTGTCTGCAATCTACTGGTACATCCCGATCTACAGGTTGCTGACCCCCGTTCTAAAGGATATTATAGACAAATCACAAAGTCTAGACCATGCAGTTTCTCCAAGCAATACAAATGAAAAGGTGGGCAACGCAGCAAACAGGCCCAAAACAAGGGCACCAGGTTCTCAACTCAGAGCGGCTTAAAGCACCTTATGACTGAAGGCCAGAACATCCGCTGGATAAACACTTTATACATGTGAACAGGGTCAGGCAGCAGCCCTGTAAATCTGAGTAACAGATGAATGGTGCTGAAAAGCCCAAAAGGCACGAACTGAATGAGTCCATTGGAAAGGAGTCCCATCTTTTAAGGTGTAAGACTTAGTAATAACTTGCCCAATCCATCTAGAAATGGAAGCATGAGAGATGCAGGGCAGCCCTTGAAAAAGCCAGCATTCAGCAAAAACTGGGAATCTAAAAATTCAGATGGAAATAGTGGCCAAGAACTTGTACTGTGTGTATTACTCCGAACAATGTAGAGAGATCTCTTTGGAGTGCTATGAGCAGAGCAAAGAATTCAGGACAATGACATGTACGCCTGGCCTCTTGTAGCCTCCCATCAGGGGCATATACAATAGGGTGACACAGCAGGAGCACAACTGGGAGACCGCCATCAACCCTTAACAGGAAGTGCCAGAATAAGGACCTCTGTGGTAGCCCAGGAATTTGCTTTGCCAATTTACATGATCCAACATGTCATAATATAATTATACGTATTCTTATATCTGGGGGGCTACTGGGGTTGTCAAAATCCACTGTTGTAGCCCGCACTACTTACCAGTAATATTCCGGGTCCTGCTCAAATGGCTTCCCTTGTACACACTAAACACTCATTCATTCAGAGAACAGCTTGCATTTTTCAATGAATACAAGGCTTTATGATTGCACAATGGTCAAGTGTGATGTCATCTTCCCCTCATCCAATCAGAAAATGCCTTGTATGCATAAAAAAAAAAAGGCATTCTCTGAATGGCAGCAGCATCAAGTAAAGACCCCCTGTGTTAAGCATGCAGAGCAGAAGCCAATCAAGCAGGATCCAAAAGTTCATATCCAACACTATGTACTACAGTGATTTTCAGGATACCCATCAGCTCTCCAGATGAGAGATGCATGATTCTATCATGCCAAGCTGGACCAGTGTAAGTTAGCAATAAAGAATTCCTTGAGTGCAGCTTTAATTTGTTCCTGTAGCAGCAGCTACCACAGTTGAAGCAATGCTGGAATAAAAACTTACACTAAAGTCAATTAACAGGAGGTTACCTCCGCAATAAAAACCTCTGCAGCAGCTTAAAACTGAATACACAGATTTTTGTTCAACCTGCGGGCTGAACAAAAATAATCAAATTACCCCATCTAGGCTATACAGTTCAGGAAAAGACATTTCCCACTGCAGCTATTGTATTGTAAAAGCTACAGCATGTCAGAATACCTGAACAAAGCCTGCATATAATTGAAAAATTGAAGAGGCCAGGTAGAAAATTGAAGGATGTTCGGGAGAAGGCAGCTGGCAGTGCCACCCACGTAGTGAAAGCCCTCAAAAAAAAAAAAAAAATTTGAACAATGGGGTTGATTTACTAAAACTGGAAAGTGGAAATATGATGCCACCCTGCATAGAAACCAATCAGCTCCCTATTTCCATACAGCGCATCTTCAAAGGCCTCATACACACCGGCGTTAACTTTAACGTTATTAACTAAAATTGTTTTTTCAGCTCAAGAATGCCACACCATGCTATTCTATGGCCTCATATACACGTTGACTTTTTTTAGCTGTGGATGGCGTCAGCGTTCTTAAGCTGTAAATCTAACGCAGGACCAACGCATTCCGAAGCTGCAGCATTAGAGCGTTCTTGACGCTGAGCCGGCAAAATGCTCAAAAACGCTCACGAATGCACATTAGCGCAGTAGAGACTTTAACCGGCGTTTTTAGCGCCGGCGTTTTCCGTTTAAAATGTCATTGGTCACTTTATGTAAGAAAAAAACAGGAAATTCATGTAAAAAAATTACCCAAAAGCTCCTTTGCGCCCCTTTGGAATTGTGGGTTGGATATAGTAGAGGGAAGGAAGATGGCCACTGCTGTGTCCCAGCCAGACCTCATCTCCGCTGTGGAGGCTCACTCTTCCTTGTGGGACGTGAGCCACCCCCAACATAGGGATCATATTTTAAAAGAAAAAATTTGGCATGACATTGCATCTTCCATCACCCCGGGGTGGGAGGAATGACCCCACATGAACAGCAGGATACAAGTAAAATTTCATGGAATGCCTGTTCTGTATAGTGTAGAGTATAGTGTAAAATGCAGAACACTTACCTATTCTTTTCTTTCTACTATTCTTTAGCAAAAAAATTACAAAAGCGATGGAAGTCCCTTGGGGACCGTATCAGAAGGGACCTAACGGAGGAAGAGAAAGCTTCCAGATCTGGAGCACCTGCTACTGAAAAAAAGAACTATGTCTATGCTGCCAACCTGGCATTCGTAACGCAAGCAATGGTTAACAGCAGCGAGTAAGTTTTTTAAAAGTGTTTTTACATTCCTCTGTATATTAATTTGCAGCCGATCTAGAATTTGTATAACTAATAAATTAAATATATTTTTTGTAGGACAACATCCAATATAGCTGGGAAACGTAAGGAGCCGGAGCAAGAGCAGGAGGCGGACAGACCCACCACCAGCGCTATGGAACACACTTAACAGGCATCTCCTCCAGGCAGTGATGTTGGCTGCCCCACCACGGAGACAATACGTGAGGTAAAAGTCTGTCTGTCACCAATCTATATTTTTCTTTAATTTGCAGGAATCCACCGGCAGCCAAGATCGTGGGGAGGTGCCCAGTCTTGCCGTTGTCCGTGGCCCTGGGCATGACCATACCCAGCAATAGAGGGAGGGGGCAGTGCAGCATTGGACACAGGAGAGGATAGCGTCCTAGCACTGCTGAGCGAAGTGCAACAGGAGAGGCGTAGTCTGGATCCTTTTTTGGACCCACAGAACAGAAAAGCCTCTTTTTGTCGCTAGATGTACCATCTGCTAGAGGACATTGGGGAAGGCCTTCAGGTGGAGTGTATGGATCGGATAACAGCGTTAGGTACCTGGTAAACGGTTTCTAAGACATCTTCCAGGGCAGCATCCGAGAGATAGGCTCCTCCTCCCTAACAGGAAACACATTAGTCCACCATTATAAAAATGTCAGTCTTACCTGCATGCTTCAGTATTATTAAAGCACAGAAGGACTTCCAGTAAGCTATCGCGTCCCCATAATCTTCCTGCATAAACACCAGGGTGGGAACTAGTGCTGCCCTGGAAGACGTCTTAGAAAAAGAGTTTACCAGGTACCCAACTCGGTTTTCTCAAATCGTCTTCCAGGGCAGCATCCGAGAGGATGATATCTCAAGCAATACTTACTCGGGTGGGGATAAGAACTGGAGCACCTTGCGTCCAAAAGACTGGTCCTGACCGGACATCCGATCGATACGGTAATGTTTCACAAAAAGGTACCAAAGCTTGACCATGTCGCTGCCCTGCAGATCTGTTCAGGTGAAGTTCCCGCCTTCTCTGCAGCCGAAGTGGCCCATGCTCTGGTTGAGTGGGCCTTGATGCTTGTAGGGCCCTTGAGTTCCTGCGTTTTGTAGGCCATATGTATGGCCATTATTATCCATCTGCTGATGGTACTCTTGGGAGGCTCGCTTACCCTTGTTTTTTTCCAGTGCGGAGGACGAACAATGATGTGGTTTTCTGCCAATCTTTAGTCCTCTCTAAGTACGCAATGAGTACTTACGTCCAGTTTGCCATAGATCTCCCTTTCTCCGGTGCCCATGGATGTTAGCATGGACGGGATGATCACTTTCTGGGTTCTATGGAAGCTAGACGACACTTTGTAGGAATGCGGGATCCGGGAAAAGTATAATTCTGTCCGTGTGTATTTCGCAGTAAGGCTCTAGCATTGACAAGGCTTGTATTTCACTCCTGGTTGAAACCAAAGCTACCATAAATGCTGTTTTCAGTGTGAGAAATTTGTCCGCCGTCTCCTCCAGAGGCTCAAATGGTGAAGAAAGGAACCCTTTTAGTACTATGGCTAAATCCCATGGCGGGGTCTCACTCAAATTTTACTGGTCTGGATCTTCTTAGTGAGAGTAGGAACCTTTTGATTAGCGGGTCCTCTGCTAGTCTGAGGTCTGTGAAGGAAGACAGGGCTGCTACCTGTACTTTCAGAGTGTTAGTCGGCAGGTTTTTTATCCGCTCCTTCTTGTAGAAAGTCCAGGACTGCTGGGATCAACTCCCTACCCATGTCTCCCTTGGCCTTGTACCAGGAAGTAAATTTCTTTCTTACTTTTTCGTATCTAGCCCCGGTAACAGGCTTCCTGCTTGCCTAGATTGTGTCGATGACTGTTTGACAATCCTCTTTCTTGCAGTTTCTTCCGCTCAGGAACCAAGCTGGGAGCTTGATAATTTTGTGCCCCGGGTGACTGACTGGTCCCTGAGTTAGGAGGTCCGGTCGGTCCGGCAGTGTTAACTGTGGCTTTGTGCTGAGGTTCGTCAAGTGGCTGAACCACGTTCTCTGTGGCCAGAAGGGGCAATGAGAATTACCGTAGCTTTCTCCTTCTTGATTTTCTGCAACACTCTTGGGAGCAGCGCAGTCGGTGGGAATGTATATGCTAACTGGAAATCCCAGGTTTGATTGAATGCATCTATCCCGCTGTTGCCATCTAAAGGGTCTAGTGAAAAGAATCTTGGAAGCTTTGCGTTTGCCTTTGAGGTGAACAGGTCTATTTCAGGTGTCCCCCCATATCCCCGTAATCCACGAGAAGATCCCCTGGCGTAATGCCCATTCTGTCTGTTTCACTGTTTTCCTGCTTAGGAAGTCTGCTAAGGTATTGTTTGTGCCCTTTAATGGATGACTGAGACTGACCAAATGTTCGCCTCTGTCCACAAAAGAATAGACTGTTAGCCTCATTAGCTGTGGCGATTTCGTTCCTCCCTGTCGGTTTAGATACAGTAAGCCACAGTCGTGGCGTTGTCCAACTGGATTCGGACATCTTTCCTTTGGATAGCTGGCTGGAATGCTAATAGTGCTTCCTGCACCGCTTTTAGCTCCCTCTTGTTCGATGAGGCTAGCGGCATTTCGGAGTGCCATTCCCCTTGAACACAGTTGACCTCCATGTGAGACCCCCATCCCAAGGAGCTGGCATCCGTGGTGATCTGCACTGGATTGCTTTGTGCCCATCTGTGCCCTTCTATGTACCGAAGTGGTTTTAGCCACCAGTGCAGAGATTCCTTGACCGTGTGTGGTAGCGGAATACGGTTGTCCAAAGATGGGTTGCCGTCCCATCGAGACAGAATATAATTTTGCAGTGGTCGCATATGGATTTGTGCCCATGTGATGGCTGGTATGGAGGCCGACATCAGTCCCAGAACTGCCATCCCTCTCCTGGTCGTTATTACTTTGACTTTTAGGAGAGAAGTGATGGCCTCCGTGATTTTTATGACCTTGTCTTCTGGCAAAAATATTTTTGTCTTTTTTGAGTCCAGTATGTAACCCAAGTGGGTTACTCTTTGACTGGGGTAGAGTTGTGACTTTTTGGTGTTTATTAACCACCCTAGTTCCTGTAAGTAGGAAATGCTTGTCCGGAGGTTGAACTCCAGGGACGTTGCTGACTCCGCAAAAAAACAGTAGGTCGTCCAAGTATGGAATAACTCCTATGCCTTTTAACCTAAGATCCCTCAGGGCTTCCACCATGATTTTTGAGAAGATTCTTGGTGTAGAGGAGATCCCAAAGGGCAGGGTGGTGTATTGCAGATGCACCGTGGCTGCTGGCCCCTGTATCGCGAAACGCAAATATTTTTGATGCATGCTTTTTATAGGTACATGCAGATACACATCCTGAAGGTCTATCTTGGCCATGAACATTCCCTCCGAAAAATAATGTTTGACAGAGTAAATGGACTCCATTGGGAACCTTTTGTATATTATGTTCCTGTTGAGGTTTTTTAGGTTCAGGATCAGCCTTATCTTCCCCGATTGCTTCTTCCTTGGAAACAAGTGGGAGTAGACTCACGTCCCTTCTTCCCCCTGAGGAACAGGGCACACCTCCCCTTGTGTCAGTAGGTCTTGAATGGATTCCAGAAATGCATCTGCTGCGTCTTTTTCCTTTGCCATAGTAGTCACTAAGTATTTTGTAGGGGTGAGACTGGCAAGTTCCAAACGCATAACCTTCTGTTATGGTGCGTAGGAAAAATCCATTTGTTGTGATCTTTTCCCATGCTGGAGAGAACCTTGCCAGCCCTCCTCCTACCCGTCGATCGTCATAATATTTTATTCTTTTGACTTGAGAGTTTGAGGATGAAATCTCCCTTCCCTTATTGTTCCGTTGACAATTTTGCTGACCAATTTTGCTGCCAGCGTTTCTTTGCCCCTTGTTTGTCAAACTTCCTGGGCTGACGAAAAGGGGTTTTGCCCTGTTTCTTTTTGGATTGGGGAAATCCCTTTTTTTTTGCTGCCGTCTTATACAATACGTATTCCAGTTTGGCCCCAAACAGTAGATCCCCTGAAAAGGGAATCCCACATAACCTGCTCTTTGAGGCGATGTCTCCTCCCCAGGCTTTCAACCTTAGGGCCCTTCTGGCCGAATTCACCAGAGCTGTCATTCTTGATGCCACCCTTACAGTTTCTGCTGAGGCATCCGCCAGAAAGGAGGCTGCTCTGATTAGAGAAGGGATAGTCTGGACCAACGCTTCTCTAGGTGTATCTCCCTCCAGTAATTCTTGCAACTGGTTCAACCAGATGAGAAGCGTACATGCTGTGCAGGTCAAGGCTATGGCCGGGTTTAGGTTTGCGGCGCCTGCGTCCCATGCTCTTTTGAGCCTCTCTTCTATCTTTTTATCCATAGCGTCACTGAGAGTCCCTGCTTCATCAAAGGCTAGATCTGTCTTGTTTGCAACCCCAGCTAGGGAGGCATCCACCTTGGGGCATTTAGCCCAAGCCTTAGTGTCTTCCTCCTCGAACAGGTATCTGCGTTTCACAGCTGTCGGCGTGAAGAGTTTTTTTCTCTGGTTCGCTCCATTCCCTCTTAACCAGATCTTTGAGGGTCTGGTGGACCTGAAAAGTTCTGCTCTTCTTGGGTTGCAGCCCCTTGTACATTTTGTCATGCAGCGTGAGCTCTGCGACTTCCTTCCCCTTGATACTTCGGGTGTCTGCTATGCCTTTTAGGAGGCTCAGTATCTTCTGAGGGAAACAGTGTGCCTTCTGACTCCGAATCCAGGTCGTCTGAGTCCGGGCATAGTCCCTCTTCTGACTCTGCCTCGGACTCCTCCGACCCACTTCCTAGGTCTGGGGGATCCTGCTCTTCCCAGCTTTTTGCCTGGGTGGTCTTACCGGTGTATGCTACTCTGCTCCGTGCCGGTAGAGCCCTTCAGTTTTTTGATGGCTGCTTGCAACGGTGCAATAGTGCCCTTTGATTTCCTTTTTAAATTTACTTTAGTCCCTGAAGTAGCTCTGCGATTCTTTTGCTACTAATCTGTCCACACGCTTCTGACACAGCGGTTTCTTCCATTCTGGAGGACAGCGGTGTCCGCACGAGGCACACGTTTTGGCCGTGCTTTTTTCCTTTTTCTCCTCTGGGGCGTTTGCCTAAAATGAGCAAATGGGACCCGAATGAATGCGTTACACGATCAATATTATAACAAAATGAAGGTAGAAGGCAGAGATAACACCCCGGGAGCCCACAGGGCGCCGATCGGGGATCGGGCATGTCCCTCGGGACATAGCCCCTCCCCGATCAGGGTAAAGCGCAAATGAAATTGGCTCTTTACCACGTGACTGGCTGTGTCCAATCACAGCCGATCACTACGTGTCTGTGTACAGGCTCATAGAAAGCAATGCGCTGCGTTCAGATCAATAAAGACAACCGTGCTTGAATGCCTAAAAACATGGCATTTTTGGAGCCTGTGTGCAAGAGCTCTAAAGTGGAAGGAAAAGCCAAAACAGCATACAGAACCTATTAAATATGATACCCCGACATTCCCTGATAGGTGTCTGTTGTACCATGCACTTGTGTTAAAGGCAGCAAAAATGGGAGCTGCTGTGCATGTGCCTACAGGAAATACAAGAACTGCAAGTGGTTGTAAAGGCAGAAGGGTTTTTACCTTACTGAATTCTATGCTGTGAGGTTATGAAAAAAAAAAAAAAAAACACACACATTCAGCATGCAGCCCCCTAACCCCCCTCCCAATACATACCGGAGCCTGATCTCGATCCAGCAATGTGCCAGAGAGCCGAGGTTCTCTTGCGCTTCATTGGCTCAGAACCAGTGACGAGGGAGCAAGGGTAAGGGACTTTGTCTTATGAACAGGGCTTGGGAGCGAACACGCACGAGTGCCCTCATAGCAAGAGACTTGCTTATGGGGGCACTCGGCAGAGGGGAGGAGACAGCAGCACCGGCTGGGGACCTGAGAAGAGGAGGATCGAGGCTGCTCTGACCATTACACAGAGCAGGTTAGTAGAACAGGGTTGTCGTTTTAACAGAAAAGAAAATTCAAACAATTGAAGGGCAGTAGTGAGTGGGAAGCTTTTAACTTCTGTGCTTGTGTTTCCTGTAGGAGGTGGAGCCAATCGCATGTGACCGCAGTAGGCGGATGCAGGGGGTGTGCCTGGGCACACCCCAATCACCCCCGTGCGGCATAGATTCCTCCTGCTGCCTGGGCCCACTTCCTTTTCTGAATGAGCACAGTGAGTGATTGGTACAGAGCACCCACTGTGTCCGTGACTGAAGCCTGGTAAACTGCGTTTTTGAATTCAGTTTTTGAATTAACAGGAAGCCGCGCAGTACAGAGGATTTCCTATTCATTCACTGTTCAGTGCAGCTGAGGAATCTGTCCTCAGCCCCCTGATATTTCACCAGCAGGGCTCCTAAAAGAATTGTAAATAAAAATTTTATAAAAAAGAATTTAAAAAAATAAATTACTGACACTGCCCAGCTGACACCATCCACTGCTCTACTAAGGCTGCATTCACACCTGGGCATAGCGTTTTCAGGCAGAAATACACACTTTTTACTGCAATGTTGCCACGATTTTGTGCAGGTCAAAAGGTCACCAATGTAAAAAGTAGAAAAACGCCCAAATCAAGCTACAAAAATACCTCCAGAACTTTGAGCTTCAGGCGTTTTTGAGTGGAGATGTGAACGGACTCCATAGAAAATCATTGATTTTTTTTCCCCTCAAGCGTTTTGTAGCTTCAGGCTTCAAGCTACAAAACGCTCAGGTGTGAATGGAGCCGTACACTGTACGTTTTAATAGATTTTAAAATGTTTGTTTACATTTAAAGGTGTGTGCCTGTGTACGCGCAGACACACAACTGTGCTCATAAGTTTACATACCCCAGTTCCTAATACCGTGTATTTCCCACTTTAAAATCAATGACAGTTTGAAGTCTTTTGTGGTATTTGTGGATGAAGCTCTTTATCTTCTCAGATGGTAAAGCTGCCCATTCCTCTTGGCAAAAAGCCTCCAGTTTCTGAAAATTCTTGGGCTGTCTTGCATGAACTGCAGATTTGAGATCTCCCCAGAGTGGCTCAATGATATTGAGGTCAGGAGACTGAGATGGTCACTCCAGAATCTTCACTTTATTCTGCTGTTGCCAATGACCGGTCGACTTGGCTTTGTGTTTTGGATCATTGTCATCAAGTACGTCCTGGCTGATGAATGCAAATGTTCCTCCAGTACTATTTGATAACATACTGCATTCATCTTGACATCAATTTTGACCAAATTTCCTGTGCCTTTGTAGCTCACACATCCCCAAAACATCAGCGATCCACCTTCGTGTTTCACAGGCCTTGTTGATTCCTCTATAAATGTAGCTCAATTTTTGCAATAGTCTGTGCTCGCCAATGGTGACCGCCCTGGAGGATGACTTGAGAAAATACCCGGTGCTCCTGCCAGTTTCAGATTACAAACTAACCACACTTTTTCTACATCTACACACAAGGGTTTTGCTTTTCATTTCAATTTTAAACTTAAGTGATTGTAAACTATCACTTTGTAAAACAACCCACTAAGTTTAAAGAGGTGTTACAGTCTGGGGAAAAAAAAAAAATAAAAAAAGTCAGCAGTTACAAATACTGTAGCTGCTGACTTTTAGTATATGGACACCAACCTGTCCAGGGAGCCTGCGATGTTGGTATCCCATCCTATCTTCAGATCGGCTGTCAGGTGCTGCTGCCACCATCTCCACTAAGGGAAAACAGCCAACGGAGGAAGGAGGCCGAACTTCTGAGGTACGGTGTCGTGGCAGAAGTAGGGGCAGGGACCTGTTGAAAAACAGGTACTTGTTCACCGTACCCTCTGAAAGGAGCCAAAATGTAGCACCAGAGGGGGGAGGAAGCAAATAAGCAGAAGTTCTACTTTTGGGTGGAACTCTGCTTTACAATAGAAATTAAAAGCAAAACATTTTGATATAGATAAAAAAAGAAAAAAAAAAAAAAAAAAGAAAAAACCTTATAAATGATCACATTCCCTCTTTTCTCAGCTGCATAAGAGCTGGGGGGAGGAGAAGCAGCAGCACGCTGGCTGTGCACCAGGGGCATGTCAGGACAAGTCTGACCATTGGAGAGCAGGCTCCCAGCACAGCAAGAGAACTGACCTCTTCCACTTAGTGTGGTCAGTTTTTTTTTATAGGAAAGCAGAGGGACTGGCAGGAACACCAGGGATTTCACATAAAGGAAGCAATACAAAGAACAGGATACTTTCTCATACAAGTACATGGTACAGCAGGTACATACGGGGACCACGTGTCGGTCGCACGACGACGAAGAGGAGGGGGGTCGAGAATACGTCGACTCTTTTCTCCCTTACACTAGTAAATATTCCAAAAAAGAAAAAAAAAAAAAAAAAA
>BLSH010103599.1:832264-854754 GCA_018402905.1 Glandirana rugosa | reverse complement strand
CTGATGAAAAAAAAATGTTTTTTGTATTTTTTTTTTTGGATTTGTATTTTAGCAAAAAGTAAGAAATGTGGGTTTTTTTGCAAAATTGTCGCTCTTCTTTTGTTTATAGCTACGATCAGAAATGAGGCAGCGGTGATGAAATACCACCAAAAGAAAGCTCTATTTGTGGGAAAAAAAGGACGCACATTTCGTTTGGGTACAACGTCGCACGACCGCGCAATTGTCAGTTAAAGCGACGCAGTGCCAAATCGCAAAAAGGGCTCTGGTCCTAAAGTGTGAAATCCTTCCGGGGCTGAAGTGGTTAAGAACACCACACCATGTTATTCAATGGCCTCATACACGCTGAAGTTTTTGAGCAGTAAGTGGCGTCGGTGTTCTTAAGCTGTAGAACGCAGGACCTGCGCATTCCAAAGCTGCAGCGTTCAAGTTGTTTTGACGCTGAGCTGGCAAAACATGGCTGAACGTTGTATACACCACACCCATACTCCCCATGTTGAGGTCATGTGGCCTGGTCCAGGAGGGGAGGGGGCGCTCGCTTGTCCCCACCCCCTTTTCCTGGCCTGTCAGGCTGCATGCTTGGATAAGGGTCTGGTATGGATTTTGGTGAGGACCTTAGCATTTTTCTCGGCATGGGGGTTCCCCTTAAAATCCATACCATATCGAAGGGTCTGGTACCTCTTGTGGGGGGGGAACCCACGAACGCAAGTCGGATCATCATGATCCGACTTCTGGTGCAACTTCTATTCAAATAAATGGGCTCCCATAGGGACCCATTGATTTTGAATAGAGGCAGAGAAACACCGCTAAAAGCTAGCATGGAAAAACGTGCATTGACGTCAATGCATAATGCTGATAAATCACATTTTTAACGCAGCTTTTTTCCTGGCGTTGGTTAGCTTTTTAAACACCCGTGTGTGAGGCCTAACTGTCAAAATGACTAACTAGTAGGCTGCGGAGTTTTAAATATGAAAAGGGAAGACACAGATTTCTGGCTATTCCACCTTCTTTTTACAGGCTATGAAGTAGCTTCACAGTGGCTGTGAAGCATTACCAAATCAGTTACCCAACCACTTAGCAAACATGTGCTATGGGGGCACCCGTGAAGGTGTGCATCCTTAGCCACACAAAGTCACAGTAAGCCCCACCCCCACCTCCCAGGAATTTGACTGATTCTACGGCTCCTGTTGCTGCCCGACTCCCCTGTGAGACCAGGAAGACGGGAGAGCAGTGCTGCAGCCGGGGAGAGCACTGGATCATTGAGGAAGCATGTGTTTAGGGGTGGGTGCTTACCTTAGGGCACTTTTACAGCAAAACAGCATGAAGAACACATGCGTTATTTTTTGGTGGGTTGCATTAAATTTACGGTAACGTATGGTACATTTTTGATGCATTTGCGTTGTGTTTCATCTCCCTCCTCCCTTTTATATCACAAAGACTTTCCCACAGGGATGTTGCATTTTTGATGCGGCTTCCATTCATTTCAATGGGGAGGTGCGTTTTTTTTTATCTGACTGAAAATGTACCAAAAATGCAGTGTGCAGGAGATATCTATCTATCTATCTATCTATCTATATATATATATTTTTTTTTTTTTTTTTTAACCAGTTGCCGACCGCACGCCGTGGATTGACTGCGGTAACTTGGCTCGATATCGTACCTGATGGCGGCTGTGAGATCGCGGTTCGTGGACGCGTGTGCGCTCACTGTGTAGAGGGGGAGCCAGGGAGCGGCAGACTCGATGTCCGCCCGCTACCCATGATCGCTCCCCTTCAGTGACGAAACGGGGATCGATCTGCATTCTGACAGGGGAGAAGGAGTGTGATTGTATGCTCTCTGTATATGGGAGCAACAATTACCCTCCTCCCCCAGTCAGCTCAGCCCCCACAGTTAGTAACATATCCCAGGGAACACAGTTAACCCTTTGATCACCCCTAGTGTTAACCCCTGCCCTGCTAGGGACATTTACACAGTAATCAGTGCATTTTCATAGCACTGATCGCTGTATAAGTGCCAATGGTCCCAAAAGTGTCCAACATGTCCGTCGCAATCCCGCTAAAAATCGCAGATCATCGCCATTACTTGTAAAAAATAAATTAAAACCCCATAGATGAATTCTCATCGTTCGTAAACTTGGCAACTTTTGCGCAAACCAATCAATATACACCAATTGCGATTTTTTTTTTTTTGCCAAAAATATGAGGAAGAATATATATCGGCCAAAATTGATGAATAAATTTGTTTTATATTTTTTTCTTTGGATATGTATTTTAGCAAAAAGAAAGAAATATTGAGTTTTTTTGCAAAATTGTCGCTCTTTGCTTGTTTATAGCGGTGATCAGAAGTGATGTAGAGGTGTTCAAATACCACCAAAAGAAAGCTCTATTTGTGGGGAAGAAAAAAGGATGTCAATTTTGTTTGGGTACAACGTCGCACGACCGTGCAATTGTCATTTAAAGCGACGCAATGCCGAATCGCAAAAAGTGCTCTGGTCATAAAGGGGAAATCCTTCCGGGGCTGAAGTGGTTAAATGCAACTGGCCAGTGTGAAGAAGTACATAAAATTTAAAGTGATGCATTTTTCTTCTACTTTTTAAAACTGAAGTACTGAACAAAAGTGGATCAGTATGAAAGTAGGCTTAAAGAGGAGCTCCAGAACCCACCCCCAAAAAAAAATTTACAAATACTGTAGCTGCTGACTTTTAATATTATTAGGGCACTTACCTATCTAGGCATCCAGTGGTGTCCTCGCCCAAGCTAATTATTCAGTTGGCTATCGGGTGCTGCCACCGCCATCTTGATTAAATAAAGCCTTGCGGCTTTACAGGACAGCTTCCAACCGCACATACGCGAAGTGGGCTGCGCTTTGTGAATGGGCCCAGTCCCAAAAGACAGCGAGGGGAACGGGGGGGGGCGAACTTCAAAACTTGTCAAAACCAGGTACCCCCTCCACCCAAAAGGTGCCAAGTATGGCAGCAGAGGGACGGGGGCTGCTAGAAAGCAGACAAGTGGCGCTTTACCTCTTGGGTGAAGCTCAGCTTGAATGTATTAACATAGACTTTATAACCACTTTAATCCCTTAATGCCATTTACCAACAGTCCTTTATGTGGACTTCAATGCCCAGGAGGTGGCGCTGCTTTTCTATCATGATAGATTGGCTCTCAAAGAGCTCATGTGATTGGGAGTCCATCCGAGAGGCTCCCGTTTAAAAGCGGTCACTGAGCGTTCTCAGCACACATCCGCAGGCCGCCATTCAGCTGCTTGGTGTTAAAGCCCACTTTTCTTACCACTCCATATATGCGATCCTCAATCAGCAAGACATTAAAGAGGAACTTTAACTCTCCAACTCTATCAGTCTCCTCCTACTTTAACAGGGATTTTTTGAGGGGACCCCTCTCAATTTTTGGCAAGGGCCAGAATGAGGTGTAGTGTGCCCGCAGTCACCAGGTCACAGATCCTCTCTGGAGCATTCACTAAGCCATAGGGTCTGAGGGCTGGCCATCTATTCTTGATTTTTTTGCAGCTGCCCACCCCTATGACACAGCAGATGTGCGTCATCACAGGACCACTGCAATACTCAGAAGAGACAATTGGCATTCTCTGGTGACATCAGAAGGGGGTAGCACAGGACCAGGTCTGCCACTGCAAACACTGGCTCAGCATGCATCAGAGCTATGCAGGTGGCCGGGGAGTCTCAAACCAAGAAATAAAGGCAAAACTATTTTAATTTTTGATAAAGTGAGATTATACCACCTGTCAGGCCCCTTCCCCCACCCAAATTCTGTCCCGTTGGGGAGATTCCCCTTTACTTCCTGTCCTATAGCCACAACAGGGGGAATACATCCATTATGAAAGAATCCTTGGTTGTCACTAGAACTAGTGTCCCCATTGGAAGAGTTCCCCTACAATCCGGTCGCGGGTGACAACTAATATACATTTACCAGCCACTTTATTAGGTACCTGTTCCAATTGCTTGTTAACACAAATTGCTAATCAGCCAATCGCATGGCAGTAACTCAATGCACTTAGGCATCTAGACGTGGTGAAGGCGACTTGCTGAAGTTCAAACCGAGCATCAGAATGGGGAAGAAAAGGGATTTAAGTGACTTTGAACGTGGCATGGTTGTTAGTGCCAGATGGGATGGTCTGAGCATTTCAAAAACTGGATCTACTGGGATTTTCACACACAAGCATCTCTAGGGTTTACAGAGAATGGTCTGAAAAAGAAAATATCCAGTGAGCGGCAGTTGGAGGAAAATGCCTTGTTGATGTCAGAGGAGAATGGGGCAGACTGGTTTGAGATAAAAAGGCACCAGTAACTCAAATAACCACTCGTTACAACCAAGGTATGCAGAATACCATCTGTGAATGCACAACACATCGAACCTTGAAACAGATGGGCTACATCAGCAGAAGACCACACCAGGTGCCACTTCTGTCAGCTAAGAACAGGAAACTGAGGCTACAATTTGCACAGGCTCACCAAAATTGGACAATAGGTTGAAAAAACATTGCCTGGTCTGATGAGCCTTGATTTCAGCTGAGACATTCAGATGGTAGGTTCCGAATTTGGTGTAAACATGAAAGCATGGATCCATCCTGCCTTGTATCAACGGTTCAGGCTGGTGGTGGTGGTGTAAAGGTGTGGGGGATATTTTCTTGGGACACTTTGGGCCCCTTGGTACCAATTGAACATCGGTTAAACCCCACGGCCTACCCGAGTATTGTTGCTGACCATGTCCATCTAGGGTTGCCACATCATCCCTTTAATCCAGGACACATATGGATTGCACAGGTTCTGAGGCTAATTTAATGCAGATGAGGCACCAAGTGAGTTTAATTACCACCTTAATCAGCCACAGAACCTGTGTAATTAATGTGTCCTGGATTAAAGGGATGATGTGGCAACCCTATGTCCATCCCTTTATGACTACAGTGTACCATCTTCTGATGGCTGCTTCAACCAGGATAATGTCACAAACGCAAATCATCTCACCACTGGTTTCTTGAACATGACAATGAGTTAACTGTATCCAATGGCCTCCACAGTCACCAGATCTCAATCCAATAGAGCACCTTTGGAATGTGGTGTAACGGGAGATTTGCATCATGAATGTGCAGGCGACAAATCTGCAGCAACTGTGTGATGCTATCATGCCAATATGGACCAAAATCTCTAAGGCAGTGGTTCTCAACTCCGGTCCTCAGGACCCCCTAACAGGCCAGGTTTGCAGGATAACTGAAATGCATCACAGGTGATATAATTTGCTGCTCAGTGACTGCAGTATTCTAGTTTGCATCTCCCCAAGGTAATACTGAAAATCTGGCCTGTTGGTGGGTCCCGAGGACCGGAGTTGAGAACCACTGCTCTAAGGAATCTTGCCAACACCTTGTTGAATCCATGTCATGAAGAATGAAGGCAAAAGGGGGTCCAACCCGATACTAGCAAAGTGTACCTAATAAAGTGTAAGTTTTTGTGTATATACACACACGTTAACCACTTCAGTCCCGGAAGGATTTACTCCCTTCCTGACCAGAGCACTTTTTGCGATTCTGCACTACGTCGCTTTAACTGAAAATTGTGTGGTCGTGCGACGTTGTACCCAAACGAAATTGATGCCCTTTTTTCCCCACAAATAGGGGTTTCTTTTGTGAGCATTTGATCACGTCTGCGGTGTTTATTTTTTGTGCTATAAACAAAAAAACAAGTGACAATTTTGAAAAAAAAAAATCAATATTTTTTACTTTTTGCTATAATTCCAAACAAATATATATATATAAAAATATGATTTAGAGGTGCGCCGATACTAGGCATTTACACAAGTATCGGTGCTCGTGAAAATGCAACGATTCTTAAATACTTCTATTCTATTTATATTCTTATACTTTCTGGTTACACAAAATAATGAAACAATTATCATTTGTTAAGGAACGGGACCGCCGCATCCTTAACAACTGATGATTCATTCATCTCTCAGCGGGGTTCCTGTAAACACAACCAGGGGCAGCTGCCAATCGTTATCAGTGTGTGTGGAGGAGCTGAAGTGGGAACAGGCTAGATTTACCACCGCAGGGGAGTGTGAGTATGCAGGAACGCTTCCATCTGCCCTCCAGGTGAAGATTGGGACAGGACCTGGGAAGGTGTGCAGCCGGCCATGCCTTCTCTCTAGGCACTATATATATTATATACATAAGACTGGCAGGCTGTAGTGACCCCCTTGGTGGACTCCTTGTGCTGTGTTGATTTGTAGTGCCATAGAATCTCTTTCTCTCCACCTTTTTGACCCCCCCCCCCCCAAAAAAAAAAAAAAAAATCTCTCTCTCTCTCCCCCCTCCCAGACCCCACTCTCATCCTGACTTCTGCCTACATGTTGTATGAACTGCAGGAGGAGAGGGACATAAGATAGGAGAAATGGGACTAGAGGAGGAGGGTGTAGGATGACAGCATGGTTCTTGTAGTTGTAGAGCCAACAGTGCAGAGCATTGGGAGTGCTATGTTTCTTCATCACTTGGTCTCATCCAGATGGTAATATTACACAGCACTCTGATAGATGAAGACCCCCCTCCCTGCTTCTCCTCCTCCTCTTTATCTTTATCTCCCTATATGCCGAAAATAGGTATCGGTAATTCCCATCAGCGAGTACTTAAAGCGGTTGTCTACCCATTAAAAAATAAATAAAAACCTGCAAGACACTAGCATAATGAGCTAGTATGCACCGCATTATGAAATACTCACCTTGAAACGAAGATCCGACCGGGCTGCTCGGTCCGCTCTGAGGGAGCGGACATCTTCCCTCAGATCTTGCTTCCGGGTACGCGGCTCCAGCGCTGTGACTGGCCAGAACTGCAAGACGTCACTCCCGCGGGACCCGTCTTTCCAGCAAGGTCCGGCCCTATTGCCAGGCCTTTGCCGGGACATACACGGCGCATGCGCCGTAACGCTGCAACAGGGGTAATATCTCATTTTACCTACAGGTTATAGGCTTACCTGTAGGTAAAATTCCAAAAATTGAGAACTTCTGCTTTAAGACCTCCTCCCCAGCTCCTGATGGTAAAACTGAGCTTTTGGGGAGGAGGGGTGGGGTGCGGGTCCCTGATTTTGAGAGGCACTTCCGTTCCGGTTGCCATAGGCGATCGGAAGTGGAAGGTCTCCTTCCCCCTCCCTCCCAAAGTCTTCTGGGACACAGGACAGGTCCTAGAAGACTTTGGGACCAATCACGGAGCGCAGCGCTACTCGCGCATGCGCAGTACACGCCCAGCCGTAAAGCCGCTAACTGTCCCACAGTAGCAATGCGGAGGGGAGAGGAGCAGGGCTCCGGGCACCCGCATTGCTGGACCGGGGGACAGGTAAGTGTCGGTTTATTAAAAATCAGCAGCTACACTTTTTGGAGCCGCTGACTTTTAATATACTTAGAAAACAGTGGAACTCTGCTTTAAAAGAAAAAGTTTTCGTACTCGTTGCTAAAAAGGTGGTATCGGTGCATCCCTAAATGTATTCATCAGTTTAGGCCGATATACATTATTCTACATATTTTGGTTAAAAAAAAAAAATTAAAAAATATGCAATAGGCGTATATTGTTTGGTTTGCGCAAATTTTGCCCCGTTTATATTCATTTATGGCGGTTTTTACTAGTATGGCGGCGATCTGCGATTTTTATCGGGACTGCGATATTCCGGCGGACATTTTTGACACTTTTTGGGACCAATGACATATATACAGTGATCAGATCTAAAAATAGCCACTGATTACTGCTTAAATGTCACTGGCAGGGAAGGGGTTAACCTGCAGGGGGCAATCAAGGGGTTAACTGTGTTCCTTATGTGTGTTTTAACTGTATGGGGGCTGGGCTGCTAGGGGCATAACAGATCTAACTGATCCCGAGTACAGGAATCAGTAGATCACTGTCATGCTGCCTGACGGAGCGGGGAACAGCCGTGTTTACATCGGCTTTTCCCCGCTTTTCTGTTGTACCAGGCGATCGCGGATCGCTGGTGGACATTGAGTCCGCCCGACCCACGGCCACACTCATGGAGCATGTGGCGGAGCGCTCCCACCCGCTAGCCACACATGCGCGAATCACCGTTTATAAACGCTGATTCCTGCTAAGCTGCCACATTGCAGCAGTAAATGTACGCGAGCCGGTTGGGAACCAGTTAAGTCCCTCTTTAATTCCTTACGGGTAGTTTAGATGCTAACACGGTGGCAAGTAGGTAAAAGGTATCCCTGTGCCTTCACCCAGGAACTGGCCTATCTGTGTACGGTACTTACCAACCTCCTCGTTGAACCTCCTTTTGAGAGGCGCCTTTGGGACGGCCATGACCACTATCAACCCGACACACACTGCACTGACCTATAGATATAATCTCAGCTCCAAGCTCTTCTTTAAAAACTGTGAACAGGCACCTCCACCAATCACCAACCAGCATGTGGCCACGCCTCAATTAAAATTCAGTCCAATCACAAGAGAAACCACAAGCTCAGAACAGCCAATAGGGAAGGCCTTGTGCGATGACTGGAGCAGGATAAACACTCACCGAATGCGTCATGTGATGTTTCACACCTGTGCATATAACGGGACATGTAGTTCCATAAAGCCGCGACTGCGCATGTGCTTCAGCTTCTAGGTTTCTCCAGTTGGGATGTCGGTGCACTTTGAGGAGAAAAGCGGGGTGGTGCCATGTAAAACTCCATGGGGCTGCTGGTACCAGACCATGGAGGAGGTCTGACAATTTTGAAAAAAAAAAAACAATATTTATTTTTGCTATAATACATGTCCAAAAAAATCTATAAAAAACTAATTTATTCATCAGTTAAGGCTGATATATTCCTCATATTTTGGCTAAAAAAGAAATCGCAGTAAGCGTTTATTGATTGGTTTGCACAAAAGTTGCCGCGTTTACAAACGATGAAAATTAATTTATGGTGTTTTTATTTATTTTATTTTTTTACTAGTAATGGCTGCAATTTTTAGCGGTACTGCGATATTGCAGCGGACATGTCGGGACACTTTTGACACTTATATTTGGGACCATTGGCATTTATACAGCGATCAGTGCTATGAAAAGTCAGGGAAGGGGTTAACATTAGGGGGCGATCAAAGGGTTAACTGTGTTCCTGGGATGTGTTACCAACTGTGTGAGGGCTGGGCTGACTGGGGGAGGAGAGTGATCGCTGCTCTCATAAGCCTCATACACACGGGGCGACGATCGTACGTACGATCGTCGCAAATCGTATGTTGGATAATGTAACTTGCATACTGACTGCACTACACGATTGTACGACCACAGAAGAATGTTCAGGTGCATGTAATTAGCATCCGGCCGTTCCTGACTTCGGAGCATGCGTGTTTTGCACAGTACAACTTTGTTGTACCAACTGCTCTGTACACACACGATACAACGGTCGTATGAGCGCTTGTTGGTACGACCAAGTTTTCTAGTCTGCTCATACAACTCCCTTGTACGATCGTTGTATGTTTGACTGTTCTAATCGCGCATACGAACGATCGATATCGCATACAACGGTCGTTAGTACGACCTATTGTATACGATCGTCGTCCCGTGTGTATGAGGCTTTATACAGCAAAACCTCTGATTGCGAGTAACGCGGTTAACGAGCTGTGTTTTTTTTTTTTTAATTCTGACTCAGTTTGCGAGTGATGTCTCACATTACGAGCAGAAATCAGACTTTTTGCATGCAATACCGCATGTGGCCAGCTTTCGGGTGGTGCTGTTAAGCCCTCAGACGGCCAGAAGTGGTCGGCAATACTCGGAAATCCGAAGTGTAAACAGTTCCCGAGCGATTCTGAACATTTCCGAGGCTCCCCAGCGCCACCCCTTAGATGGCCACATGAAGTATTGCATACACCAGGCGCCCCTGGAACTGTGGCCACATACAGTACTGCATTGACAAGCAGTAACTGTGGAACGAATTAAAGCGGAGTTCCACACATGTAAAAGTCAGCAGCTACAAAAAGTGTAGCTGCTGACTTTTAATAATCGGACACTCCCCTGTCCCTCGCTCCAGCGATGTGGTCGCCCGAGGGCTCGCTCTTGGCCCCCTTGGCATCACAGGTGTGGGCACTCGGCTTTGATTTCAAAGCTGGGCGCGCATGCGTGAGTCGTGCTGCGCTTTGTGACTGGACGACGTATCTTCTGAGACCTGCAATGTGTCCCAGAAGATGGCCGAGAGGGAGGGGGGAAGGTGGACTTCCTTTCCAGAGCCGCGGCGCCAAGGGAGGAAGTGGACATGGGACCCTGTGAAGACAGGGTCCCTGGTCACCCCCCAAAAAAAGACATGCCAATTATTTTTAACTTTTGGGTGGAACTCTGCTTTAACTGAGTTCCCATTGTTTCCTATGGGGAAACATGCTTTGATATACGAGTGCTTTGGATTACAAGCATTCTCCTGGAACGGATTATGCTCGTAATCCGAGGTTCCACTGTACTGGGAACATACGATCACTCTCCTCTCCCCTGTCAAAATTGAGATCTGTGTTTACATACACGGATCCCCATTCTGTCACTGCGGGAGAGCGATAACGGGTGGCCGGCGGACATCGAGTCTGCCCCCACCACTGATTGGCTCCCCCGCTACACAGTGAGCGCGTCAGGTGATGGCGATTCGCGACATCGAGCCAGGCTGCCCCCCGTCAAAGGATGGCTGGCAGTCGTTAAGTGGTTAAAGCGGTTGAAACCCCCTGTAGGTGATTTTTACCTACAGGCCTATAATAAGGCTTGGCTGTAGGTAAATTGAATATCTCCTAAACCTGCATGATTTAGGAGATATTTAGCTTGCATGCAGCCGCTGACATCAGCGGTGCATGCGCAGCGAAGGTCCGGCTTATCGTGCTGGAATGGAGGGCTCCCTCGCGCATGGGGGAGAGTGATGTTTTGCGGCTCTGGCCACTTGCAGCGCCGGAGCCACAAACCCAGGAGGAACCCCCAAGAGGAAAAACAGGGAACCGCCAATGTATACACGGCGGTTCCCCGTTATGACAGGCGGCATGACAGAGATCTACTGATCTCTGTCATTGGGATCAGTTAGATCTGTCATGCCCCTGCCAGCCCAACCCCCATACAGTTAGAACACAGTGAGGGAACACAGCTATCCCCTAGAGCGCCCCCTACAGGTTAACCCTTTCACTGCCAATGACATTTATACAGTAATCAGTGTTTTGTTTTTGTTTTTTTAGCTCTGATCGCTGTATAAATGTCATTGGTCTCAAAAAGTGTCAAAAATGTCCGACATGTCCACCGCAATGTTGCACTCCTGATAAAAATCGCAGATCGCTGCCATTACTAGTAAAAAAATTTTAAAAAAAAACATAAATTAATTTTCATCGTTCGTAAATGTGGCAACTTTAGTGCAAACCAATCAATATACACCGATTGCGTATTTTTTATTTTACCAAAAATATGAGGAAGAATATATATCGGCCAAAATTGATGAATACATTTTTTTTTATGTATATATTTATTTTTTTGATATGTATTTTAGCAAAAAGTAAGAAAAGTTTTTTTTTTTTTTGTAAAATTGTCACTCTTGGTTTGTTTATAGCACAAAAAATAAAAACTGCAGAGGTGATCAAATACAACCAAAAGAAAGCTCTATTTGTGGGAAAAAAGGGACGTCAATTTTGTTTGGGCACAATATAGCATGACCATGCAATTGTTAGTTAAAGCGACGCAGTGCCGAATAGCAAAAAGTGCTCTGGTCAGGAAGGGGGCAAACAAAATGAAGGTCTCTATTTTGGAATAATAGGCTGTCAGGTTAGTAAAACAGCGATATCAGAACATATTCAGTCATAGAGTCTGTAAAACAATGAGATAAATGAATATTCCTGAACTTTGTTTTATCTCATGGTTACTGTGAAATTGTGTGAATGCATCAATGCAGTGCATGTTATCTCAGCTTGCAGAGCTTGGATTCATTGAATGAGTTTACCAAAAATGTAAATATTGCAGAATATACAGTATCTCACAAAAGTGAGTACACCCCTCACATGTTTGTAAATATTTTATTATAATTTTTCACGTGACAACACTAAATAAATCACACTTTGCTACAATGTAAAGTAGTGAGTGTACAGCTTGTATAACAGTGTAAATTTTCTGTCCCCTCAAAATAACTCAACACACAGCCATTAATGTCTAAACCGCTGGCAACAAAAGTGAGTACACCCCTAAGTAAAAATGTCCAAATTGGGCCCAAAGTGTCAATATTTTGTGTGGCCACCATTATTTTCCAGCACTGCCTTAACCCTCTTGGGCTTGGAGTTCACCAGAGCTTCACAGATTGCCACTGGAGTCCTCTTCCACTCCTCCATGATGACATCATGGAGCTGGTGGATGTTAGAGACCTTGTGCTCCTCCACCTTCCGTTTGAGGATGCCTCACAGATGCTCAATAGTGTTTAGGTCTGGAGACATGCTTGGCCAGTCCATCACCTTTACCCTCAGCATCTTTAGCAAGGCAATGGTCTTGGAGGTGTGTTTGGGGTCGTTATCATGTTGGAATACTGCCCTGCAGCCCAGTCTTCAAAGGGAGGGGGTGATGCTCTGCTTCAGTATGTTACAGTACACGTTGGCATTCATGGTTCCCTCAATGAACTGTAGATCCCCAGTGCCAGCAGCACTCATGCAGCCCCAGACCATGACACTCCCACCACCATGCTTGGCTGTAGGCAAGACACACTTGTCTTTGTACTCCTCACCTGGTTGCCACGACACACACGCTTGACACCATCTGAATCAAATAAGTTTATCTTGGTCTCATCAGACCACAGGATATTTCCATTAATCCATGTCCTTAGTCTGCTTGTCTTCAGCAAACTGTTTGCGGGCTTTCTTGTGCATCATCTTTAGAAGAAGCTTCCTTCTGGCATGACAGCCCTGCAGACCAATTTGATGCAGTGTGCGGCGTATGGTCTGAGCACTGACAGGCTGACTCCCCTACCCTTTCAACCTCTGCAGCAATACTGGCAGCATTCATACGTATATTTCCCAAAGACAACCTCTGGATATGGCACTCAAATTCTTTGGTCTTTATGTAGAGCAACAATTTTTTTTTTCAGGTCCTCGGAGAGTTCTTTTAAACGTTTTTTTTATTTTCGAAAAAGAGGTACAAAAAAATCCAGAAACAGAACACGGATATGAAAACAGTACCAAATAAAGTAAGGTGTATAATACTGGAACTTTGGGAGAACATATGGGATGTGAAAGGCGTAAGGACTACATAAAACAGAAAAGTAAAATATAGGGGAGTAACTGAGTGGTCGATCTTAAATGAGAAGCATGTTGAAAACCTACAGTTGTTGGCTCAACTTAATTGAAAATGGGGCAAGGCTGGGGAGGAAGGTCTCGCTCACCCCCCGGTACCCCTAGTGGGAGCAATCTGTGCCAAGGGGGGAGTCCAACCCCACCGCCTCAACTCCATGGTAAATTTATGTGGCAGAACCTCAGAGAGTTCTTTGCCATGAGGTGCCATGTTGAACTTCCAGTGACCAGTATGTGAGAGTGATAACACCAAATTTAACACACCTGCTCCCCATTCACACCTGAGACCTTGTAACACTAAGGCCTCATACACACGGGCGTATCTAAAAAAATAAACAAAACGTTGGGTCCGACGTCAAGGAAAAAAAGTTGACGTTTTTCAGCGTTATGCATTGGCGTTTTTGAGCGTTAGTGAGCGTCGGCGTCAATAGGCGTTTTTTTAAAAAAAATCATCCCTCTGCTATTTTTCAACCTAAAAACGTCGGCGTGAAAAAACGCCGGAAAACGCCGGTACAATATTAGGTGGCGTTTGTTGGCGTTTTGTAGCGTCGGCGTCAAAAAACGTCAAAACGTTACAGCCTCAGAACGCGATGGCCATAGGCCACCTACAGCTCAAAAACGCCGACGTTTTTATGGGGCCATTGACTAACATGGAGAGCTGCAAAAAAACGCCAGAAAACGCCGGCGTCAAAAAACGTCCATGTGTATGAGGCCTTACGAGTCCCATTACACCGGGGAGGGAAAATGGCTAATTTGGCCCAGTTTGGAAATGATCAATTAGGGGTGTACTCACTTTTGTTGCCAGCAGTTATTTTGAGGGGACAGCAAATTTACACTGTTATACAAGCTGTACACTCACTACTTTACATTGTAGCAAAGTGTAATTTTTTTCAGTGTTGTCACATGAAAAGATATAATAAAATATTTACAAAAATGTGAGGGGTGTGCTCACTTTTGTGAGATACTGTACAGCCTCATGCTACATAACTAAGCTCTATTTAATGCTGAATAAACAAAATTATTAATGTATCCTAAATAGAAAACTATCCTTAGATAGATTTTCACTCCAAAAGCATTTTATTAAAGTAAATTTAATAAAAAAATTTAAAAAATCGATTCGACCACTTGACGACCGTATCGCGTACATATACGGCGGCAAGTTGGCTCCGCTGCGCAGATCGCGCTCCATGAGTGGGGCCGCGGGTCGGGCGTACTCGCTGTCTGCTGACGACCTGCAATTGCCTGTTAGAGAGGAAGAACGGGGAACCGCCAATGTAAATACGGCGGTTCCCCGTTCTGACAGGCGGCATGACAGAGATCTACTGATCCCTGTAATCGGGATCAGTTAGATCTGTCATGCCCCTGCCAGCCCAGCCCCCACACAGTCGGAATACACCCAGGGAACACAGTTAACCCCTTGATTGCCCCTACAGGTTAACCCCTACCCTGCCAGTGACATTTACACAGTAATTAGTGACTATTTATAGCACTGATCGCTGTATAAATATCCTTGGTCCCAAAAAAGTGTCAAAAATGTCCGATATATATCCGCCGCAATATCGCAGTCCTGATACAAATCACAGATTGCCACCATTACTAGTAAAAAAAGTAAAAATAATAAAAACACCATAAATGAATTCTCGTAGTTTGTTAATGCGGCAACTTTTGCGCAAACCAATCAATATACGCCTATTGAGGTTTTTTTTTGTTTTTTTCAAAATTGTTGCTCTTTTTTTGTTTATAGCGGTGATCAGAAGTGAAACAGAGGTGATCAAATACCACCAAAAGAAAGCTCTATTTGTGGGAAAAAAAAGACTTCAATTTCGTTTGGGTACAACGTCGCACAACCACGCAATTTTCAGTTAAAGCAACGCAGTGCCAAATCGCAAAAAGCACTCTAGTCATTAAGGGGGCAAATCCTCCAGGGCTGAAATGGTTAGATTTAAAATAAAATGTTGTTTATTTTTGTTTTGTGTTTTTTTTTATCATTGATTTTTAGGCCTCATACACACGGGCGTATCTAAAAAAATAAACAAAACGTCGGGTCCGACGTCAAGGAAAAAAAGGCGACGTTTTTCGGCGTTATGCATTGGCGTTTTTGAGCGTTAGTGAGCGTCGGCGTCAATAGGCGTTTTTTTTAAAAAATCATCCCTCTGCTATTTTTCAACCTAGAAACGTCGGCGTCAAAAAACGCCGGTATAATAATAGGTGGCGTTTGTTGGCGTTTGTTGGCATATTGTGGCGTCGGCGTCAAAAATGCCAAAACGTTACAGCCTCAGAACGCGATGGCCATGGGTTCTAGTTTCTGCTCACTAACGCCGACGCCACCTACAGCTCAAAAACGCAGACGTTTTTATGGGGTCATTGACTAACATGGAGAGCTGCAAAAAACGCCAGAAAACGCCGGCGTCAAAAAACGTCCGTGTGTATGAGGCCTTATCCACCCTGATTAAGGGTGCATAGGCACCTGCACTTTTGCGAGAACCTCAATGGTGGTTTGTGCGATTAACTTGCGAGAACAAGCCATATTGAAAGCAATAGGAGGCTGCTGGCTACCACGGCCACTCACATGTAATCACTCATGCAGCGATCAGATGCAAGCGATTAGCCCTAAGTGCAGGCAGTCTGCATTCAGGGCCCATTGCGATTGCTGCATGAGAGATTTGTAGTCTTTTATCTCTTCTACACTTCACACTGCTGTTCAGTTTTTCTCTGCAGTAGTAACCATGCTGGGGAGGCTTTGAAGGATGGTGCTTTGTGCTTTTACATGCAACGCACTGTTTTTTTTTTTTCTTCCTCTTTCACAAGGACGTTCCATTCAGGTCCGCCTGTCCGTTTTTTCAGACGGACCTGAATGGACACTCCATGCAGCCCTATGGAGCGACGGATGTCAGCAGAGACATGTCCGCTGACACCAGTCGCTCTCTGATCTGTTGCAGGCCCGTAAAGTCTGACAGAGGAAAACCCCATTTTTCCATCCGTCATCGGATCGGATGACAATGGACAGATGGTCTGTTGTTAGAGTTGCCACCTCTTCCCTTTAAACCCGAACACATATGAATTACACAGGTTCTGAGGCTAATTTAATGCAGATAAGGCAACAAGTGAGTTGAATTACCACCTTAATCAGCCACAGAACCTGTGTAATTACTATGTGTTCGGGTTTAAAGGGATGAGGTGGCAACCCTATCCGTTGTCATCCTATTTGCCATAGGGGAGAGCGGAGCTTAGACAGATCCGTCTCTGCACAGTGAGCAGAGACGGATCTGTCATCCGTTGGCTCAGCGGGGATCAGTGGAGCGATCCCCGCTGAGCAAAATGGAGCCCGCTGACGGAGACGGCCATGTGAAACCAGCCTTAACCTTATAGGGATGTGACAAAGTGACATTCCATTCATTTCTATGCACTGCTGCCGTGCATAAAAATGTAGGGTGACACCAAGAGCTATGGTGCGCTGCAGAAAAATGTAGTCACGCTGCAGTTTTCAGCACCGCTCTTTCCCGCATCTGATAGCTCATTGGTTCTCAACTCCGGTCCTCGGGACCCACTAACAGGCCAGGTTTGCAGGATAACTGAAATACACCACAGGTGATATCATTTGCTGCTCAGTGATTGCAGTATTCTAGTCTGCATCTCCCCAAGGTAATACCTAAAATCTGGCCTGTTAGGGGGTCCCGAGGACCGGAGTTGAGAACCACTGTGATAGCTGTTTGGAAGTGTAAACAGGGGACACACAGGAAACCGTAATAAAGGTAAAGGAAAATAATACAGCCACCACATCCAAGGTCTGGTAAGCTGCAATATGTTACATTTTTGCTTTTGGATTTAGATCAGCGTTTTTCAACTGGGGTGATGTGGAAAAATCACACAAAGCCCTGTACAGTGCGACCATGAAGGGGTTACTATGTTAAAGTGGAGCTCCACCCAAAAGGGGAAGCTCTGCTTGTCTGCCTCCACCCCCCTCCCCTCCCTCGCTGCCAGATGTGGCACCTTTTGGGGGGGGCTGATACCTGGTTTTGGTACCCGCTCCCACTTCAGTCTCAGTTCGCCCCCCTCCCTCCTTCCCTTGCAGCCTTCTGGGAAACTTCACAGGTCCCAGAAGACTGCAGCCCATTCACAAAGCACTTCGGGCATGTGCAGTAGGAAACTGACTGTGAAGGCGTAAGGCTTCACTGCTGGTTTCCCTTAGTCTAGATAGTGGCGCCAGCACCTGATAGCCAATTGCATTATCGGCTCAGGTGAGGACACCGCTGGATGCCTAGTCAGGTAAGTGCCCTAATATTAAAACTCAGCAGCTACAAAATTAATTTAGAAAAAAAATTTAGGGGGAGCCTGGAGCTCCAGTTTATGTTCTGTGTACAGAGAGGAGGGAGAGCACAACCTGTTCCACCTCCAAGCTTTCTCCCCTTAGGCTCCTTTCACACCAAGGCGTTGGAAAAAAAGCTGTAAAATCCTGTAAAACGTCATGATTTTAGTGTGTGTTTTTGCTGCACTTTTGAAGCGCTAGCGCCCCTCTAACAGTGCTTTTTAAGCGCTTTTCAAGTGTTTGTGTTTCAATCATGTGACCTTTGCACAGCCTCAGTACACTTTTAATGCGCTTTTCAATCGCTTAACCATTATTTTCAATGGACATGGGCGTTTTTGAAGCGCTATTTTGAGCGCACAAAACAAGCTGAAAAGATGCTGCTTGCAGGACTTTTATCAACACCTAGCAATCGCAACACCTCGGTGTGAAAGCATCCATTGAGATGCATTGGGAGCATTTTTTGTGCGCTTTTTATGTGCTAATTTTAGAGCAAAAATGCCTGAAAAACACCTTGGTATGAAAGGGGTCTTAATGCTGTTATCTATACTGGCAAAAGTGAAAGCTGTGTAAGCCGCCCACCCATGTCCTTCCAACTGATGACATTATTGGGTGCAAACGGCAGGTCAAGCGGCCCGCACAGCTTTCACTTTTGCTGGCAAAAGTACAGATAACTAGGGCTGCAAATAAATATAAATAACCAACTATATGGTTAGGGAGCAAAATCTCTAATCTACTCTGAGAATAAGACCCCATACACACTATTATTTTATTTTATGCATATTTTTGTCTTCAGATTTACCAAAACCATATAATATGAGGTCAAACCTTGAGGCTGGGTTCACACCTATGCAAATTGGATATGGCTTGCACCGCATCCAATTCGCAGGACATTTGAAAACATGTTGTTTTCAATGTGTCTGGTTCACATATGCGTGCTGCATCCACGTTTTGCATTTTCTGGGCAGTGCAGTGCAAATTCCAGGCACATTCTGTTCAATGGGAACGCATCTGAGTCGCAGATGTGTTCCGTATTGAACAGGGATTCTCTCCCCCTCCTCACTACACCTTCATACCCCCTCCCAGGTCAACTGATCCACTGTGAGAACATAGAGGAGCCACTGAACAGCTGTTTCTCCCCTTCGCACAGAGAACGGAGCTGGAATTCGCACAGGACTGGTGTGAACCCAGCCTAAGGGCCGGTTCACACTGAGGCGATCAGACTTCGGGGCGAATTTGCTAGGCGATTTGAAAAGGCGAAGCGGCGCGATTGCGAAGCAATTGCAAAGCAAAGCGGCGCGATTGCGAAGCGATATCAGGCGATTCTAGGCGATTTCAACACGAGTACCTGGGACATGAGAGGTGTGTCTTCTGGCAAAATTATGTTTTTCTTCCTGGAAAGTCCCTTCTTCATAGACTAGGATCCGACTTGAAAGCGAACTTCCATGGGCTCAATTCGCCTAGAAGCCGCTTCAAAATAGTACAGAACCTTTTTTTGGAATCGCCTTGGAGTCGGAGCGAACATGAGTAGCGCATATTAAGACGGCTCCATTCATTTCAATGGTAGTTATAATGGCAGGCGATTTGAGGCGAATTGGGGCGGCACAGGCGGTTCGCAAATCGCTTCGGATCGCCTCAGTGTGAACCGAGCCTTAGAGTTTCAAATAGTATGCAATCAGGCAGGCCCTTGCACTACATCAGTGGTTCTCAACTCCTGTCCTCGGGACCCACTAACAAGCCAGGTTTGCAGGATAACTGAAATCCATAACAGGTGATATCATTTGCTGCTCAGTGATTGCAGTATTTTAGTCTGCATTTCCCCAAGGTAATACTTAAAATCTGGCCCGTTGGTGGGTCCTGAGGACAGGAGTTGAGAACCACTGCACTACATAATTTTGGTAAATCTGAAGACAAAAATCTGCAGAAAATCTAATAGTGTGTATGGGGTCTTACAGACAGAAGAGATATACAGTATATATAGTATCTCACAAAAGTGAGTACACCCCTCACATTTTTGTAAATATTTTCTTCTAACTTTTCATGTCACAACACTGAAGAAATGACACTTTTCTACAATGTAAAGTAGTGAGTGTACAGCTTGTTTAACAGTGTAAATTTGCTGTACCCTCAAAATAACTCAACACACAGCCATTAATGTCTAAACTGCTGGCAACAAAAGTGAGTACACCCCTAAGTGAAAATGTCCAAATTGGGCCCAATTATCCATTTTCCTGCCCCGGTGTCATGTGACTCTGTCAGTGGGCATGTAAGAGATCTACTGATCCCTGTCACTGGGATCAGTTAGATCTCTTATGTCCATGGAAGCCCAGCCCCCTCACAGTTAGAACACGCCTAGAGAACACAGTTAACCCCTAGATCTCCCCCTGCAGGTTAACCCCTTCACTGCCAATGACATTTATACAGTAATCAGTGGATTGCAATTTTTTTTTTTTTTTTTACCAAAAATATGAGGAAGAATATAAATCAGCCAAAACCGATGAATACATTTTTTTTATATATGTATGTATATATATATATATATATTTTTTTTTTTCTTTGGCTTTGTATTTTAGCAAAAAGTAAGAAATATTGTGTTTTTTTGCAAAATTTACACATTTTTTGTTTATAGCGGTGATCAGAAATGACGCAGAGGCGATCAAATACCACCAAAAGAAAGCTCTATTTGTGGGATTAAAAGGACGCAAATTTAGTTTGGGTACAATGTATCGCACGACCGCGCAATTGTCAGTTAAAGTGACGCAGTGCCGAATTGCAAAGTGCTCTGGTCCTACAGTGGGAAATCCTTCCGGGGGTGAAGTGGTTAAAGACTGTTTTGCGGATTTTCGGACAGAACTGTAATATATTATGTATGACAGACCCCTAGTCATAAGCAGGTGGCTTGATAAAAGCTACCTCGTCTGCTGTCACTTATGCTGGCCATATGAAAACAATGTCTTCCTTCAAAAAAAATTTACATTTTAAGAACGTTTGTTGATTTTCTAATAGTTAGTGGGGTCAAAGCGATGTTCGTTTTTGACCACAGTGACGGGAAATTGTGAAGGAGCAGAATAGAAAACGTCTTGGTCAAAGGAATTTTCAGACAGTGTATGTGGTTTTCTTTCAGTAATTACATTCATTTTAAAACTGAATGCTAAAAGCAAGTGACATTTTCAAACGAAATGTCTTCATTCAGCGAATGTACAAAGGTTTTTCATATAAATATTCTCATCCAAAAATCAATACGTGTATGGCCAGCATAAGGCTCAGTACACACCTATGCAGTTTGCTTTTAAACCATTTCTGCAGTTCTTTTTGCTGTGCGTTTTGTGTTTTTTGCACATGCGAGTTTGCTGCGTTTTACATTTTTAATTTTTTGGCCAATTTGTTGTTGGGCAGATTAAAATACGCAAATTGCTGCAAAAATGCACTACAAGCTTTTCTGCAGCTTCTGCATTGCAGTCAATTGAACCAAAAAAGCAAAAAAAGCAGTTTTGCGTTGTAAAAAGTCCTTGACCCTTTCCAAATACGCAGCGGCTTAAAAAAGCATAGTTGTGAACGTGTCCCATAGGAAACCATGTTAAACGAACTCTGGTGCTTTTGTGCAAAAAGCAACAAAAAACGCATAGGTTTGAACCAGGCCTAAGACGTTTAGGCCTCATACACACGGGCGTTTTGTAATGCCACGTTTTTGGGCATTTTTTGCAGCTCTCCATGTTATTCAATGGCCCTCTAAAAACACTGACGTTTTTGAGCAGTAGAGGGCGTCTGCGTTAGTGAGCTGTAGCTAGAACGCGGGACCAGTGAGTTCTGAAGCTGCAGCATCATGGCGTTTTTGACGCCGAGCCGGCAAAATGCTCAATAATGTTGCTTAACGTTGTATACACAGCGTTAAGCCTCGTCAGGCGTTCTATTAAAAATCAATGGTTCCCTATGGGAGCCCATTGATTTGAATAGAAGCCGCACCAGAAGTCGGATCACGGTGATCCGACTTGCGGCTCGACTTGTGTGCTAGATGTCTTAAAGGGGACCCCCGCAAAAAATTTGCGTGAGGTTCCCCCCCCCAAGGGCATACCAGGCTCTTCGATCTGGCATAGATTTTAAGAGGAACCCCCTCGCCACAAAATCCATACCAGACCCCTATTTGAGCACGCAGCCTGGCAGGCCAGGAAAGGGGGTGGGGACAAGCGAGCGCCCCCCCCCCCCTCCCTGGACCGTACCAGGCCGCATGCCCTCAACATGGGGAGTATGGGTGCTTTGGGGCAGAGGGGGCTCTGCGCCCCCCACTCCAAAGCACCTTGTCCCCATGTTGATGGGGACAAGAGCCTCTTCCCGACAACCCTGGCCATTGGTTGTCGGGGTCTGCGGGCGGGGGCTTATCGGAATCTGGAAGCCCCCTTTAATAAGGGGGCCCCCAGATGCCGGCACCCCCACCCTATGTAAATGAGTATGGGGTACATCATACCCCTACGAATTTACTTGGGGGAAAAAAGTGTACAAAAAAACACTACACAGCTTTTTAAAATATTGTATTAAATCAGCTCCGGCGTCTTCTCCCCTCTCTTCTCCCTCGTCTTCTTTCTTCGGCTCTTTTGCGGGGTCTTCTGTCTTCTGAGGGGTCTTCTGCAGGGTCTTCTGCTCTTTTGCCGCTGTCTCCCCGGCTAGCTTCTCCCACTTCTTCTTCTTCTTCTTCTCCTTCTTCCTCTTCTGGAGATGTTGACTCGTCACTCTCTTCCACTCGAATGCTGGATCCGTGCTGCGCGGTTGCTTTATATTGGCATGGGGCGGGGGCCACATGATGACGTCATCATGAGCCCCACCCTCGTGATGTCACATCCTGGGGCGGGGCTGTGATGCTCGACTAAATTATGTTATAAAATTTTTCGACACATCACAAAAAAACATGTGAAAAAAG
>BLSH010103599.1:821878-832254 GCA_018402905.1 Glandirana rugosa | reverse complement strand
CTCGAATGCTGGATCCGTGCTGCGCGGTTGCTTTATATTGGCATGGGGCGGGGGCCACATGATGACGTCATTGTGTGGCCCCGCCCCATGCCAATATAAGGCAACCACGCAACATGGAGCCGGCATTCGAGTGGAAGAGAGCGACGAGTCAACATCTCCAGAAGAAGAAGGAGAAGAAGTAGAAGAAGAAGCGGGAGAAGCTAGCCAGGGAGACAGTGGCAAAAGAGCAGAAGACCCCGCAGAAGACCCCTCAGAAGACAGAAGACCCCGCAAAAGAGCCGAAGAAAGAAGACGAGGGATAAGAGAGGGGAGAAGACGCCGGAGCTGATTTAATAAAATATTTTAAAAGCTGTGTAGTGTGTTTATTTGATACATTTTTTTTCCAGGTAAATGGGTAGGGGTACAATGTACCCCATACTCATTTACATAGGGTGGGGGTGCCGGCATCTGGGGGCCCCTTTATTAAACGGGGCTTCCAGATTCCGATAAGCCTCCGCCCGCAGACCCCGACAACCAACAGCCAGGGTTGACGGGAAGAGGCTCTTGTCCCCATCAACATGGGGACAAGGTGCTTTAGGGTGGGGGGCGCAGTGCCCCCCCTGCCCCAAAGCACCCATACTCCCCATGTTGAGGGCATGCGGCCTGGTACGGTCCAGGAGGGGGGGGTGCTCGCTCGTCCCCACCCCCTTTCCAGGCCTGCCAGGCTGTGTGCTCGGATAAGGGTCTGGTATGGATTTTGGGGGGGACCCTACGCCGTTTTTTTCGGCGTGGGGGCTCCTCTTAAAATCCATGCCAGATCGAAAAGCCTGGTATGCCCTTGAGGGGGAACCCCACGCAAATTTTTTGTGGGGGATTCCCTTTAAGACACCTAGCACACAAGTCGCGCCGCAAGTCGGATCATCGTGATCCGACTTCTGGTGCGGCTTCTATTCAAATCAATGGGCTCCCATAGGGAACCATTGATTTTGAATAGAGGCAGAGAAACGCCGCTGAAAGCTAGCGTGAAAAAAACGTGCATTGACGTCAATGCAAAACGCCGAGAAAAACTGTGATTTTTGCCCTGACGTCAGGCCCGGCGTTTTGCTTATTTTTTTGCAAATGCCCATGTGTATGAGGCCTAAGTAGCAGCATGCTTTTTTTGTATCAAATGTAATAATGGGGTTAAAAAAATAAAATTAGCCCTTTATAGTACAAAAAGAGCAGATGATCGCTACTATAAGGGGTTCATTTATGCTGTGAAACAGTGAACGTAATAATATACAGTTGTGCTCATAAGTTTATATACCCTGGCAGAATTTATGATTTCTTGGCCATTTTTCAGAGAATATGAATGATAACACAAAAACATTTCTTTCACTCATGGTTAGTGCTTGGCTGAAGCCATTTATTATCAATCAACAGTGTTTACTCTTTTTAAATCATAATGACAACAGAAATTACCCAAAAGACCCTGATCAAGAGGTTACATACCCCAGTTCTTAATACTGTGTATTGCCCCCTTTAACATCAACGACAGCTTGAAGTCTTTTGTGGTGTTTGTGGATGAGGCTCTTTATCTTCTCAGGTGGTAATGCTGCCCATTACTCTAGGCAGAAAGCCTCCAGTTCCTGGAAACTCTTGGGCTGTCTTGCATGAACTGCACGTTTGAGATCTCCCCAGAGTGGCTCAATGATTTTGAGGTCAGTAGACTGAGATGGCCACTCCAGAACCTTCACTTTATTCTGCTGTAGCCAATGACAGGTCGACTTGGCCTTGTGTTTTGGATCATTGTCATGTTGGAATGTCCAAGTACGTCCCATGCGCAGCTATCTGGCTGATGAATGTAAATGTTCCTTCAGTAATTTTTGATAACATACTGCATTCATCTTGCCATAGTTTTTGACCAAATTGCCTGTGCCTTTGTAGCTCACACATCCCCAAAACATCAGTGATCCACCTCCGTGTTTCACAGTACGAATGGTATACCTTTCATCATAGGGCTTGTTGACTCCTCTCCAAATGTAGCGTTTATGGTTGTGGCCAAAAAGCTCAATTTTGGTCTCATCACTCCAAATGACTTTGTGCCAGAAGGTTTGAGGCTTGTCTCTGTGTTGTTTGGCGTATTGTAAGTGGGATACTTTATGGCATTTGCGTAGTAATGGCTTTCTTCTGGCAACTCAACCATGCAGCCAATCTTTCATCAAGTGCCTCCTTATTTTGCATCTTGAAACAGCCACACCACATGTTTTCAGAGAGTCCTGTAATTCACATGAAATTATTTGTGGGTTTTTCTTTGCATCCCGAACAATTTTCCTGGCAGTTGTGGCTGAAATTTTAGTCTACCTGACTGTGGTTTGGTTTCAACAGAACCCCTCATTTTCCACTTCTTGATTGGAGTTTGAACACTGCTGATTGGCATGCTCAATTCCTTGGATATTTTTTATATCCCTTTTTTGTTTTATACAGTTCAACTACCTTTTCCCGCAGATCCTTTGACAATTCCTTTGCTTTCCCCATGACTCAGAATCCAGAAACGTCAATGCAGTACTGGATGAAAGATGCAAGGGTCTGTCAGGAGTCCAGAAACTCATTGACCTTTTATACACACACACACACACACTAATTACAAGCAAACAGATCAAAGGTGAGGATGGTTACCTTTGAATAGCCATTCAAACCCCTTTGTGTCAACTTGTGTGCATGTTATCAGGCCAAAATCAACAGGGTATGTAAACTTTTGATCAGGGTCATTTGGGTAGTTTATGTGTCCTTTTGATTTAAAAAGAGTAAACACAGTTGATTGATAATAAATATAGCACAAAAAACCCTAACCACTAGAAGTAAAGGATTATAACGGTACCAATATCTTATATCAGATTATCAAAAAAGTTTATTTGTACATCATAAAACATAAACACATGTTACAGAAAGACAGGGATATTAAAAGACATAGTATAACGCTTTCCCAGTGTTATCTCACCAACCCCATAACAGTGACTTTTCTTTGACGAAGGTTGCGTTTCATGGGGAATATAGCCCTCTTCTTCAGGAATTTTTTTGTCACTGTTAAACACTAGAATAAATAACATACATATCACTACACGTCATCATCTGTCACTGGGCATATGACACAGTAATGCTGGACAGTCACATACCTTAGCATTAATACAAAATGTATACAAGAAATCCCAGTCTGTGGTCTTAGCACAACTTAACAGCTGCCACCTTCCGACAGGATGAGGTAGTCCATGCCACACTCTTGGGAGCGCATATGTTACCATATAACACAAATTAGGGCTATCTGCAAAGAATGATAGAAAATCCTAATATTGAAGCCTGGTGTCAGGAAAAGACTCTCCAGCTGGTGGAGTTTTGGCTCTCTGATCCATGGGCTGAAATTCCAGTTTCCACCAGCAGGAGTCTCCCAAAAGCCAGAAGCTCACTTAGTCATCACCTGATGCTCGTTGCAGGAAGGATATTTAAAGTCTGTCTGTCCTAATCTGATTGCCTTGGTGTTTTGGTCTCCATGTGCCCCTGACCTGTGATCCTGTATCCGTTCCTGGACCCCAGTCTTGCAGCCTGATCCCTTCCCACCCGCTCTATCCGTCATCTGTTCCCTGTTCCTGCCCTGTCTTGCTCTCAGCTCCCTCTGACTGATCTCCTGTGTATGACCCTGACTCGGTTATGTTTACGCTTTGGCATTTCCCTATCTGCTTGTATATACTTTGTTTAGGCAGTTGTTCTTTGTATGTCACTGTTTTGTTATTTGGCTTGTTTTACACTGTTTGGTATATAGGAGGTGTGTTTACATCTTTTTCCACTTATTTAAATAAATGATATTATTTTACACTACTTGTGCCTGACATTCTCTGTTGCAGTTCACACATCTCTGGTCACACAAGTTGCTGACATAGCACCAAGGCCAGTCCTGACCAGAAGTGACTGCACAGGGAAGCCATTTTGGCTCTGCTGTTGTTTGTGGCAAGATGCATCCAGAGGAGGTTGTATACTTTTCCTTGATAGAGGAGAAAGAGCATTGCCGCCAAATACTGAAGGAGTGGGCCATTGATCAGCTGTTAGAATGCATTTGTCTAGCTCATCCCTAGTTGATCATGGCAGTATGTTGTTTGGTGATGTTCAGCCATTAATTCAAGTCTGTGCAGAGTTGACTTTGTCCTTTACTCCTATAGGCAGTGATGACTTTTTCCTCCCTTCAGTATGGCTCAGATAGAATCACTGGCTTGGTTAATGGAAGGTGACTCGGCTTATTTCTTTGAGTATTATTCAGCATGCTCTTAACTGGTGTTAGTGGAGTGTCTTAACGCAGTGCAGGCTCTTGTCAGACAGGCAGAATGTAAACTGAATTTTGTTCAGCCATTACTACAGTCTTGGTCAATTTAATAAAGGGAGATGGCGCTGTCTTCTGATCATAGTTCTTATAACAACATGTGTGATGGTAAATTACGTATACCAATGTGTGCAAAAAACATTAAAATTGTTGACCGTGCTAGTACTGATATATCAGGGAGAATAAATATAACATTTCCACCTTATCTAGAAAACCACGTGTGCAATATGCCAAAGTGCAGTGCGCAAATAAAGTACAATATGCAGGGAGAATACATATAATATTTCCACCATAACTGGAAAACCGCGTGCACCGTATGCAATTACAATGCAGTTAGATGTATCAGAATCTTTAACCTTAGGGCATCAGGTAAAACAGTTCACCTGCGCTATTATATCCTACACTTTGCGTATTTACAAAACCTATATATATCACATCAATGTAGATATGCTAACACAAAACATTGTTGACCTTAATATATAAATAATTGTTTCACAAAATCATGGGTGATAATACATGTGCAAAATCAGTGACAGAAGTTAATTTTGTGCTTTTGGTCCATTAAAAAGAACAAAAAAAGGGATTTTACTAAAACTTACCGTAAAATCCTTTTCTCCGAGTTCACTGACAGACGCAGCTCATCATGACATGTGGGGTTTATGCTTGTCCCACTAGGAGTTAACTAGGCAGGGAAAAGAAACAGCTGGCCCCTCCCATGGGGGCCGTCCTCTCTTCCTACATAAACCCCCTCATAGCATAGCTCTTCAGTTCGTACACAAGCCGTACAAGAACAGAGCACAGAGGGGTGGGTGCTGCGTCTGTCAGTGAACTCGGAGAAAAGGATTTTATGGTAAGTTTTAATAAAATCCCTTTTTCTCCTATCGTTCACTGACAGACGCAGCTCATCATGACATGTGGGGACGTCCCCAAGCTGTGTCAAAAAGAGGGGTGGGTAAACGCTAACAACAGTACCCAACTGAACCTCTAAGGAGGCGCCAGACGTGCCTACACTGCCGCCTGCAAAACTTTGTGGCCAAAAGCAGCATCCGAAGTTGCAAGCACATCAACTTTATAAAACTTTGTGAAAGTGTGAACCGAGGACCAAGTGGCCGCCTTGCACACCTGTGACACAGAGGCCTGGTGTCTGAAAGCCCAGGAAGTGCTAAGAGCCCGGGTAGAATGAGCCGTGACCGGAAAAGGGGGAACCTTGCCCCAACAGAATACGTATGGGTCACGGTCTGTCTGATCCAACGAGAAATCGTAGCCGACGAGGCCGCCAACCCTTTGCGTGGGCCTTCTGGCAATACAAAGCATCAGCTTGTCGAAAAGAAGCTGTAGCAGCCAAGTACACTCGTAAGGCCCTCACCACGTCCAAGGCATGCAACTCAAACTCCTTTGGGTGCGATGGACGAGGGCACAACGGAGGAAGAACAATATCTTCATTAATGTGAAAGGATGAAACCACCTTCGGAAGGAAGGAAGGAGAAGGTCGCAAGACCGCCTTATCCTTATGTATGACTAAGTAGGGAGACTTGCACGATAGTGCTGACAATTCAGACACCCCGTTTGGTTGAAGTGATGGCAACTAAAAAGGCCACCTTCTGCGACAGCAATGACAAAGAAATCTCCCTGATATTCTCATAAGGCGGTTTCTGAAGAACATAAAGCACCAAATTCAGATCCCACGGAGCCATCGGAACCTTTACCCGAGGTGCCACGTGTCACACACCTTGTACAAAGGTACGAATCAAGGAATGTGAAGCTAAAGGTCTCTGAAAGAGAATCGCCAGATCCGATATCTGGCCCTTGAGAGTACTCAAAGCCAGTTTTTTGTTCAGGCCCTGTTGTAAAAAAGTCAGGACCCTGGACACGACATAAGAGCGAGAGTTATGGCCCTCCGCCTCACACCAAGCAATATAAGCCTTCCAGGTGCGGTGATAAATCTTGCGAGAAGTACACTTGCAAGCTTTTAACAAAGTAGGGATCACGGAGTCGGCGACTCCCCTGTCTCTCAGCACCTGGGACTCAATAGCCAAGCCGTCAAAGCCAGCGAGGGTAAAGCAGGGTGCAAGATGGGTCCAAGGGGCATCTGCCACCATTTGCACCACCCTGGCGTACCAAGTGCGCCGAGGCCAATCTGGAGCCACCAGGATTAATGGTATCCTCTCCGCCATTATCCTGCGTATCAATCGCGGAAGCAGTTTTATCGGAGGGAAGGTGTACAGAAGACGATAACGGCCCCAGGGGGCCACCAGAGCGTCCGTGGCCACTGCCAATGGATCCTTCGTTCTGGACACAAAGGTTTCCACCTTGTGATTGAACCGGGACGCCATGAGATCCACGTCCGGCGTCCCCCATCTGCGGCAAATTTGGTTGAACACCTCTGGGTGGAGAGACCACTCTCCCTGGTCCAGCGTCTGGCGACTGAGAAAGTCCGCCTGCCAGTTCTCCATACGTGACGTTCCACCCAACGTAGTATCAGAGCTGCCTCCGCCGCAGCTGCTGGACTCTTTGTGCCGCCCTGATGGTTCACATACGCCACTGCTGGCATTGTCCGATTGAATTCGAATCAGACGACCCTGCAATCTCACTGTCCAGTGAAAAAGGCACAATCTGATTGCTCTCAGCTCCAGAACGTTGATGGGGAGGCGAGTTTCCTGTGCCGACCAACGGCCCTAGGCAGACAGCTGCCCCAGGATTCCTCCCCAGCCTGAAAGACTGGCATCCGTGGTGATGATCACCCACTGAAGGGGCAGGAACGACTTCCCCTGAATCAGGGCCGAGTCCCGAAGCCACCAGGTCAGAGACGCCCTGGTCTGGGAGCTCAGACGGATCAGAAGGTCCAATGCCAGAATTGCTCGCTGAAGGAGACGAGTGTGACTCTGGGCGAATGGTATTGCCTCGAACGACGAGACCATGAGCCCCAGCACCCGCATACAGAACGGTAATGAAGACCGACGGTGCGACAAGAGGGTGCGCACTGCCGACTGCAGAGACAGCAACTTGGCCAGAGGGAGGAACACCTTCGCCTGCACTGTGTCTAGAATTAGACCCAGATACTCCAGGTGACGGGATGGAGAGATCGACAACTTCTGCAGGTTGATCAACCAGCCGAAGTCCTGCAGTGAGGTCATTGTGATTCCCACATTCTCCTCCAGAGCCAAGGCGGACTCTGCTCGCAGGAGCAGGTCATCTAGGTAGGCTACTACCACAATGCCTCTCTGTTGTAGCAACGCCAACACCGGGGCTAGCAGTTTTGTGAAAACTCGGGGTGCTGAGGCCAGACCAAAGGGGAGTGCCACAAATTGAAAATGAAGGTCTCCCACCGCAAAGCGTAGGAAGCGCTGATGTCGTGGATGAATGAGTACATGGAGGCACGCATCCCTGATATCCAGAGACGCCAGAAATTCTCCCTGATGAAGGGCGGCCACGACCGAACGGATAGATTCCATCCGGAATTTCCGCGCCCTGATATATCGGTTCAGGGCCTTCAGGTCCAGTACAGGCCAAACCCCCCTTTTTTGGAAACCACGAATAGATTCGAGTAGAACCCTCAAAACTTCTCTTCTGGAGGCACTGGCACGATCACCCCCTGGTCTGAGAGTGCTTGTACAGTCCCAAAAAGAGCCTCCCGGCGTTCCTGCAGGGGCCCTAAATTCGATGGGAAGAACCTGTCTGGGGGTAGAGAACTGAACTCTATCCTGTACCTGGTGGACACCACTTCCCGGACCCAGCGGTTGGAAACGTGAGCCAGCCACCGGTCTGCGAACCCCATAAGACGTCCCCCCACCCGAAACCCGGGTAGGGGCAACCCATCAGGCTGAGGAGGACTTGTCCTCCGCCTTTTCGGTCTTGCGCTGCCACTGCCGTCTTCCGGCCCCTGCAGCGACCTTACCGGGGCGGGTCCCTTCTCCTGCTGCGCCCAGGGCGCGAAAAACTTCTTCTGACCCGAAGGAGGGGGCCCCTGTCTACGGCGAAACTCACACCTGCGGGGCTCTGGAAGGAAGGTACTCTTACCTCCTGTGAAGTCCTTAATAATTTCATCCAAACGTGGACCAAATAGACGTCCACCCTGAAAAGGGAGGTCAGCAAGACCTTTTTTGGAAGCGTGGTCACCGGACCAAGAACGCAACCAAAGTATCCGTATGAGTATGATGGCAAATATCGTTATTCTGGATAACATCGGCAGTAAATCAATGGCTGCATCACAAAGGTACTTAAAACCTTGGAGCAAAAACTCAGCCTTCTGTGGCGCATCCATCAGGCGACCGCCTTCCAGGTCCTTCAGGAGCTCTTCCATACACTCGGACAGATGTTGCGCCGGCATGGCGGACGCCAAGGCCAGTCGCACAGCGGAACCTGTCACCAGGAACAGCGACTTTAAAAGCGCCTCTGTTTTTCTATCAGCGGGATCCTTAAAAGAAGGAGTCCCTTCCAGAGGGATGGTCGTAGCCTTACTAAGGCGTGCTATCGGTGGGTCCACTACTGGCGATTCCCATTTTTTCAAAAAGCTTTCCTCAAAGGGATAGCGAGCAGCGAACCATTTTGACAGAGAAGAAGAGTGCTGTGGACGCTGCCATTCACGATAAAGAAAATGATCAAAAAATTATTTGTAGGGATAAGCCTTGGGGGCCCTAGGGGGCTAGAGGACCCACACACATACGCAGCAGACTGCGATTCACTATCCTGACCCAGTTGCAGCTTAGATGCGAATGCCAGCAATAATGGTAGCAACCAACGCTTTTTCGCGCGCAGCCGCCGTCCCCTGATCCCCTTCGCCGTCCGATGGGCCCAGTTCCCCATCGGATAGGTCCACTGGGATCTCTGAGACCCCTGAGGCCACTTCCGGCTCAGAATCCTCCCCTGATGAATAAAGAGGAGGAGGGGGACGCTTCTTGGGGGCCTGTTAGGGGACCTCCACCCGGGGAATAAATTCGCTAAAGACCGCCCGCAGCTGGTCCAAAAAAGCCCCTTGCGCAGATTGTGCCGCCGCTGATGCCTCCTCAGCAGGGTCAGCAGTGTAATCTGCCATCGTTTTCCCCCAGAAAAACACTCTTAGTGACACACAGGGACTAAGGAGAATGAGGCACCCCCACACTGCCGCACACCACCCACAGTGCACCAGGAAAACCAGGAGGACTGCACCCACTGCCCCCAGCACCCACAGGGAGCCCAGCTATACTTGCTGTTCCGCTGCCTGTAACTTCTGGATGTATCATCAGAAGAGCCGCGCCGCCAGATCACCGTTCCACAGAGAAGGAAAAAAACGCTGCATGACACGTGTATTGCAGAGGTATGCAGTCAAAATGGGCGCCTTTAAACACTAGAGGCCAAAAGACACCTTCAGGGAACGTGCAGTACCACAAACGGCCGCTCTGAGCGCTAGAGGGAAAGACCCATAGGCTCAAGATGTCCGCGGCTACGGCAAAATGGTGGCGGTCTGCCGCAAAATGGCGGCTGATCGCCGCATGGCGGTGAAAAACTAAACGAACGGCCAAGACGATCGGTGCAGTGCGGGGGGAAGGGGGGTGCGGGGGTGAACAGGAGCTCCACGCATCCCACCAGCGGCTACCCAGCAAAGAATTTTTTTTTTTTTTTTATGCGGCCGTCGGTCCCCCTTTCCACCCCTAAAAAGGGGGGGAAAGGCAGGAACTCTCACTCACCACTCCGACGAGCGCTGTGGGTAGCCACCCAGATGCTGAAGATAGTTCTGAAACTAGACGATAGTTCTTCGGCCAGCCCCGTATCTCCCAGGAACCCGGGACATGAAAGGGGCTGGACCGGTTGGCTACGCTCGGTCAGGGCTGCATACCCCTGGGCGGTGTAACACGGGCAAGGCACGCCCTCCGGACCCCACTGGGGGGGAACGCGGGTCGGGGCCTACGCTAAGCCGTTCCCGCTAAAAGACCGGACGTCGTATGGCGGGTTCTCCCCCGCCTTCCAGACGCTGACCCACCGATGGGTGTCGCGAGCAGCCTCACCACTCACTCTCAAGGACGGAAAGGGGGGGAAAAATCCCCACCTTTCCCCCTGGCTGCCGGCGTATTTT
>BLSH010103599.1:808529-821789 GCA_018402905.1 Glandirana rugosa | reverse complement strand
CTGCCTAGTTAACTCCTAGTGGGACAAGCATAAACCCCACATGTCATGATGAGCTGCGTCTGTCAGTGAACGATAGGAGAAAGTGACTTTAGTGCTTCTAGCTTCATACAATGGTCGTTCTTCTATGCTTGTGGGGGGGTGACTTTCACACGTGCTCTCCCTCCTGTGTCCCCATTCACCAAAAGTCTGTAACCCTGCAGGGGTGTCCCGCATTTAACCAGTATATCTGTTATTCCTGGGCTCCAGATCGGTACTACTCCTCAGAGACAGGTCCTCGGTTCATAGAGCCACCAGCATGAAGCACATAATGTGTGGAGAGATGGAGAGCGACTCATAGCATAATTCAAATTTAAAAACCTTTATTAATAGCCAAAAAATACCTTTAAAAACAGTCTTTTAAAACAACACAGTCTCGATTTCCAGGCCGTAACCTTCTTCATATATCACAACAGAGCCTGCAGTGCCTGCTGCTATTGAGGAAGGTTCAAAATCCTTACGCCCGTATCGGCTTGCACTCCACAGGCGTTAGCCACGAAAACCAGACGTGATGTATCGGCGTACCTCTAGCCCCGTCTAACGTGTTTCGTCATCTGACGTTGTCAGAAGCGGTGGCCATCTTGGTACGCCCGTCGCTTATATACTAATACTGACAAGCAGTCCGAGCCTGTACACCTGAGTCCACCCATACACTAAATAGTGTGTTAATTTAATCGTCACCACTTATGATCAATCCTAAAATTAAGATGGTACGAAATAGGAGACATATCAAACATCAAAAAAGGGGGCGATCATTAAGAGGGAACCGGAAAAGTATACAAAATAAAAATATATACATTTTTATATAACCCGACCCCTGGTGGATGTCTTGTAGAGTTGCAGGATTTTGCGACGAGGAAGGATTCCCAACCCATCCTTTACAAACTCAGTTTTTACCAAGTAAAACTCTCACAGCACTTTTGACATTTCATCATGGAACATCAGTTTTTGCAAAAAACTAAAAGGATACCACGATATGAAATATCAGGCCACAAGACCATGTAAAAAAATATATATATTTATGTATTCAGAAATCCATAAAAATGTGAAGGATTCAAAAGAAGTGAAGGATTCAAAAAAATGTTTTAAAAATGTTAAAAATTCAAAAACTCAAAAAATCAAAAAGTCAAAAAAATCTAAAAATCTTGAAAGGAGAGAAATTTCGGAGAAAAAGGAGAATAGTGTGTATGGAATAGTAAAAACTGTGTGAAAAAAATAAAAATAAAGAATAAATAATTTTTTTTTTAAATAGTAAATGATAAATAGTAAATAAAAATACAATATAAAAAAATATAAAAAATAAATAAAAATAAAAATAAAAACTATCCATACATAGATATTCCCTTGTGTGTAGAAGATGGGGTAGGAGTTTAAAATGTACATGAATCTAAAAATTGGATATAAAACAATTCAGATCAATATCAATGTTTAATCCGGCTGGCACAAGTGTGCCTAGTCGGTATATCCATCGAGTTTCGTTCTGAGATATCCTAATCGTTTTGTTCCCACCTCTCCAATCATTCTTGATTCTGTCTATCCCATAAAATATAAGTCCTGAAGGGTCTTTGTGATGGACTTCTTAGAAGTGCCAGAAAAAGCTGTGTTTCGCGTACCCCTTTTTTAATGTTATTTATATGTTCCCTAATCCACTTGTATAGGGGTCTGGTAGTCCTACCCACATATTGGAGGTGGCATGGACATTCAATTATATAGGTTACGTGTGTGCTATGACATGCATTTTTTTGATACTCTCTGTTAGTCGTCTCGGATTTGAACGTTTCTTTCTTCCTCGGTTGTGGTTTGCTCACCCTGCAGGGGAGACATTTTTGACCCTTATAGAACCCCTTCATATCTGCCAGGAGTTTCACTTCCTCGGGGGGATTTACCACATTGTGCACTGAATAATTTCTGAGGCTAGGAGCTTTTCTATACACAAATTTTGGTTTGTTAGGCAGCAGTTTGGATAATTTTTTTTGAAAATCTTCTCCACCAACTTACATTGCCTATTGTACCCCATAATGAAGGCCACATCATTAGGGTGTTTCTTATTCCTTTCTTGGTTTTTCAGTGCCCTACTTCTAGTGGTATTCCTCACTAATTTCTTAGTCCTCCTTAATTCTGCAGTTGGGTATCCCTTCGCCTCAAATTTCTTAATCAAATTATCAGCTTGTATATCAAAATCCTCTATATTCCGTCAGGTTCTTCGTATTCTCGTAAATTGTTCTTTTGGAATATTCTTTTTCCATCTTGGATGGTGACAACTGGAGATAGAGATATACCCATTCCTATCCGTAACTTTAAAAAAAGTTTTGGATATTTGTAGATCCAGATAGCTAATTTCTTTGTGGCTCCAATCACATGTGAAGGAAATACCATAAATATTCCTGTTCATCTCTCCTAGAAAGGTTTGGAGTGACTCCGCAGTCCCCTCCCACAGGATTATGACATTGTTCATATATCTTCAATAGAATTTTAACTCAGGTCTGCTTATGTTGTAGATATATTTCTCCTCCCACATGTCCATGAAGAGGTTTGCGACACTGGGGGCCCCTCTCCTGCATATAGTATTGTTGATTATACCAAAAATAATTACTCTCCATTGCTAGTTTGAGCCCTTCCAAGATGTACCGTATCTGTTCCTGTTTCAGATTGGAGTTTTTATGTAGTGCTTTTTCCACCCCCTTAAGACCGTCTTTTTGTGCTATGCTCGTATATATCGAGTTCACATCAATGGTGGCCAGGATACAATTGTCCATTTTTTATAACATTATAACATTCCAATTCTGTAACCAGTTGGGTGCTGTCTCGAAGATATGACTTTCCTTCTTTTACCAATGGTTTTAAAAATTGGTCCAAGTATTCCCCTAACCTGGAGAACAAGGATTTAATCCCACTGATAATAGGTCTACCAGGGAGTTTTGTAAGACTTTTGTGTATTTTGGCAGATAATATATAATGGGAGTTCCTACTGCTTCCGATATCAAATACCTTGCCTCTTTTTTATTCAGTATCCCCCCTTCTTTACCCTTCTTAATATAGATTTTCAGTTTCTTCTCAAATTCCTTTTTGGGGTTCTTCTTTAACTTTTTATATGTGTTCTCTACTCTCAACAGGTTCTCCATTTCTTGCTTGTAGTCCTTTTTATTTAAAATGACAAGCCCACCCCCTTTGCCAGCGGGTCTTATAACAACATTTTTCTTTTTACCAAGGGCTTTTATTGTTTTCCATATGTTTCCCATTTTGGTTTTATCTATTTTAAGGTCCTTCAACTCCTTCTCCACCATCTTCTTAAAGGCTCCTATACATTCACTCCCGGGCACTTTTGGGTTGAAAGTAGAATTGTTCCTTAGGGTCGTGTGTTCAAATTCCATGTTTGTGATGTTATTCTGTGTTCCATAGGTTGCAAAATGTTTTTTTAAATAAAAAGGACTACAAGGAAGAAATGGAGAACCTGCTGAGAGTAAAGAACACATATAAAAAGTTAAAGAAGAACCCCAAAAAGGAATTTGAGAATAAATTGAAAATCTATATTAAGAAGGGTAAAGAAAGGGGGATACTGAATAAAAAGAGGCAAGGTATTTGATATCGGAAGCAGTAGGAACTCCCATTATATATTATCTGCCAAAAATACACAAAAGTCTTACAAAACCCCCTGGTAGACCTATTATCAGTGGGATTAACTCATTGTTCTCCAGGCTAGGGGAATATTTGGACCAATTTTTAAAACCATTGGTAAAAGAAGGAAAGTCATATCTTCGAGACAGCACCCAATAGATTACATAATTGGAATGTTTAGAAAAAATGGACAATTGTATCCTGGCCACCATTGATGTGAACTCATTATATACGAGCATAGCACAAAAAGACGGTCTTAAGGGGGTGGAAAAAGCACTACATAAAAACTCCAATCTGAAACAGGAACAGATACAGTACATCTTGGAAGGGCTCAAACTAGCAATGGAGAGTAATTATTTTTGGTATAACCAACAATACTATGTGCAGGAGAGGGGCGTGGCAATGGGGGCAAGATATGCCCCCAGTGTCACAAACCTCTTCATAGACATGTGGGAGGAAAAATATATCTACAACATAAGCAGACCAGAGTTAAAATTCTATCGAAGATATATCGACGATGTCATTATCCTGTGGGAGGGGACTGCAGAGTCACTCCAAACCTTTCTAGGAGAGATGAACAGGAATATTTATGGTATTTCCTTCAAATGTGATTGAAGCCATGAAGAGATTATCTATCTGGATCTACAAATATACAAAGTGGGAGATAAGCTCTATACCAAAACTTTTTTTAAAGGTACGGATAGGAATGGGTATATCCCTACCTCCAGTTGTCACCATCCAAGATGGAAAAAGAATATTCCAAAAGGACAATTTACGAGAATACGAAGAAACTGACAGAATATAGAGGATTTTGATATACAAGCTGATAATTTGATTAAAAGATTTGAGGAGAAGGGATACCCGACTGAAGAATTAAGGAGGACTAAGGAATTAGTGAGGAATACCACTAGAAGTAGGACACTGACAAACCAAGAAAGGAATAAGAAGCACCCTAATGATGTGGCCTTCATTACGGGATACAATAGGCAATATAAGTTGGTGGAGAAGATTTTCAAAAAATATTGGCCCATTTTAAAAAACGGATAAGATATTATCCAAACTGCTGCCTAACAAACCAAAATTTGTGTATAGAAAAGCTCCTAGCCTCAGAAATTATTTAGTGCACAATGTGGTAAATCCCCCCAAGGAAGTGAAACTCCTGGCAGATATGAAGGGATTCCATAAGTGCCAAAAATGTCTCACCTGCAGGGTGAGCAAAAAACAACCAAGGAAGAAAGAAACGCTCAAATCCAAGACGACTAACAGAGAGTATCAAATAAAGGAATTAACTACATGTCATAGCACACATGTAACCTATATAATTGAATGTCCATGCCACCTCCAATATGTGGGTAGAACTACCAGACCCCTATACAAGAGGATACAGCTTGTCCCAGCACTTCAAAGAAGTCCATCACAAAGACCCTTCAGGACTTATATTTTATGGGATAGACAGAATCAAGAATGATTGGAGAGGTGGGAACAAAATGATTAGGATATCTCAGAACGAAACCCAATGGATATACCGATTAGGCACTTTTGTGCCAGCCGGATTAAACATTGATAATGATCTGAATTGTTTTATATCCAATTTTTAGATGCATGTACATTTTAAACCCCTACCCCATATTCTACACACAAGGGAATATCTATGTATGTATAGTTTTTATTTATTTTTTATATTCTATTTTTATTTACTATTTATCATTTACTATTTTTTTTTTTAATGCATTTATTCTTAATTTGTTTTTTTCACCGTTTTTTACTATTCCATACACACTATCCTCCTTTTTCTCATAAATGTCTCTCCTTTCAAGATTTTTAGATTTTTTGAATAAAAAAAAAAAAAAAATTGAATCCTTCACATTTTTATGGATTTCTGAATACATACATATACATATTTTTTACATGGTCTTGTGGCCTGATATTCCATATCGTGGTATCCTTTTAGTTTTTGCACAAAACTGATGTTCCATGATGAAATGTCAAAAGTGTTGTGAGAGTTTTACCTAAAAACTGAGTTTGTAAAGGATGGGTTGGGAATGCTTCCTCGTCGCAAACTCTCCGAGACATCCACAAGGGCCTGGGTTATATAAAAATGTATATATTTATATTTTTATTTTGTATACTTTTCCCGGTTCCCTTTTAATGATTGCCCCCTTGGTATTGATGTTTAATATGTATCCTATTTCGTACCATGTTAATTTTAGGATCGATCATAAGGGTTTTATGTGTCCGTGGTGACGATTAAATTTAGAACCGTCTATTTAGTGTATGGGTGGACTCAGGTGTACAGGCTCGGAATATTGTTTTTTTTGCAAAATTGTCGCTCTTTTTTTGTTTATAGCGGTGATCAGAAATGATGCAGAAGTGATCACATACCACCAAAAGCTCTATTTATGGGAAAAAAAGGACGCAAATTTTGTTTGGGTACAACATCACACGACCGCATTATTATCATTTAAAGCGATGCAGTGCCGAATCGCAAAAAGTGCTCTGGTTCTACAGTGGGAAATCCTTCCAGGGGGTGAAGTGGTTAAAGTCTGTCTGTCCTAATATGATTGCCTTGGTGTTTTGGTCTCCATTTGCCCCTGACCTGTGATCCTGTATCCATTCCTGGACCCCTGTCTTGCAGCCTGATCCCTTCCCACCTGCTCTCTGTCATCTGTTCCCTGTTCCTGCCCTGTCTTGCTCTCAGGTCCCGTCAACTGATCTCCTGTTTTTGACCCGGTCTCGGCTACGTTTAGGGTGCGGCATTTTCCGATCCTCTGTATATCCTTTGTTTAGGCAGTTGCTCTTTGTGCGTCACTATTTTGTTATTTGGCTTGTTTTACACTGTTTGGTATATAGGAGGTTCGTTTACATCTTTTCCCACTTACCTTTTAACCGCTTGCCGACCGCTGGTCGGCAATTGACGGCGACAAAGTGGCTGCTCAGCGCAAATCGCCGTCATATGATGGCGGCTGCGAGATCGCACCCAGTGAGGGCGCGCCCGCGCGCTCACTGTGTCCGGGGAGGGCCAGGGAGCTGGTGCGGCGGATTCGATCTCCGCCGGTCACCCGCGATGCCCCCCCCCCCGGAGTGAAAGAACAGAGGTCCGTGTAAGTAAACACGGACCTCCGTTCTGTGAGGGGGGAAGGGCTGTGATCACAGCCTTCCTCTACATGGAAGCTGTGATCACTTCCCTTCCCCTGTTAGGGCAGCCTATACACAGTTAGAACACACCCAGGGAACACAGTTAACCCTTAGAGCGCCCTCTGCAGGTTAACCCCTTCACTGCCAATGGCATTTACACAGTAATCAGTGCATTTTTATAGCACTGATCGCTGTATAAGTGCCAATGGTCCCAAAAAAGTGTCAAAATGTTCCGACATGTCCGCTGAAATATCGCAGTACCGCTAAAAATCGCAGATCGCTGCCATTACTAGTAAAAAAAAAAATAAAAACCCCAGAAATGAATTCTCATCAAATGTTTTCAAATGTTTTTTTATATTTTTTTTTGGATTTGTATTTTAGCAAAAAGTAAGAAATGTGGTTGTTTTTGCAAAATTGTCGCTCTTCTTTTGCTTATAGCGGCGATCAGAAATGACGCATCGGTGATCAAATACCACCAAAAGAAAGCTCTATTTGTGGGAAAAAAAGGACGCAAATTTCGTTTGGGTACAATGTCGCATGACCGCGCAATTCAGTTAAAGCGACGCAGTGCCGAATCGCAAAAAGGGCTCTGGTCCTAAAGGGGGAAATCCTTCCGGGGCTGAAGTGGTTAAATAAATTATATTATTTTACACTACTTGTGCCTGGCATTCTCTGTTGCAGTTCACACATCTCTGGTCACACCAGTTGCTGACACCTGGATTGTATCCAATCACATATAGTCAAAAACAGGAAAAAGGGGTATCCTTGTGAAGGACTCCCCTCCATATTACAAACTACGCCCCTACTCCCCATTTTAGAATTATGTGTCTCTATTCAGTTGAGTCTACCGACAATTACAATAGACCAGCAGTAGGGGGAGCACCCATACACCATAATATACCCATGTGATACGACCCATAAAATCTCCCAAAAGGAAAGCCAGGATACACAATGTAAAATGCATGTGACACTCACTTAGAGCAGAGCGGCTGTAAAAGTGAACGCAGGTAAAGTAGCAACAGAAGTACAGTGTTGGCTACAACACAGAGAGGAGACTCCTGCATACTAAACACCAGAGGGGGACCTATATAGGACTAGGGGCGGGATTTGAGGCAATGAGACATGCCAGAACCAGCTGTGTGTTAGAGGAGAGGTAAAGTAGACTCCTCCAGCCACCCACCAACAACCAATAGGCAGTCAGCAAGGGCACCATGTGACCTCATCCCAGAACCAGGAAACATCCCACCTGTTGCTTGCATGCAGCAAATCAAGTTTATAGCTTGGCCACTGAGTGGAGCAAAAACATCGTGCCCAAAGAAAAAAGGCCTACAGAACCTGGTATTATCAGGAGGTCTTCCATCCAGGTACACTTACTATGGACCACTCATGTCCCTTTAGGTGTGTGGTAGGTTGCTGTGGACATCAAGGCGCTTTAAAGCAGCATACCACATGCCAAGGGCATTGCATTGTCAAGTCCTTTCTGCAGGAGAGAAGCACCACACAGAGTTCCTACAGTGGATTCATTGTGGCGCTTCTCCACTTCATTCTACACAACAATTTGTTTCTATTCGGCGACTACCTCCAGGTGCAGGCCATGGCAATGAGGACCTCCTGTGCCCCATCATGCGCCAACTTGTACCTGGGGGGGTGTGAACACACCATAACGAGTGATGAGGCTCTCTCGATGTACCTGTGTCATGTCATTTCATGGTACAGGTACATCGATGACATCCTCATACTCTGGGACGGCCCAATATAAATGCTTGATGACTTTGTCCAAGCACTCAATACTAACAACTTTAATCTCTCCTTTACTATGACTTGTAGTCAGGAAAGGATTTCCTTCCTTGACATGGACATTTTCGTCAAAACAGATTTGACCTTGGGAACTTATCTTTCCCGGAAGTCTACTGCTGGAAATACCATCCTATGAGCAAACAGTGGACACCAATAAAAATAAAAATAAAATCAAAGAGCTGCTAGGCAAGAGGTGAAACCTAAACAAAAAAACATATCACATCGTATCTGTGTTCCTAAGGCAAACCATTGATTCACCAGTGACTTTTAGGCTTCATGCACACAGGACTTTAACCACTTCCTTACTGGGCACTTAAACCCCCCTCCTGCCCAGACCAATTTTTGGCTTTCCGCGCTGTCGCATTTTAAATGACAATTGCGCGGTCGTGCGACGTTGTACCCAAACAAAATTTGCGTCCTTTTTTTCCCACAAATAGAGCTTTCTTTTGGTGGTATTTGATCACCTCTACGTCATTTCTGATCGACGCTATAAACAAAAAATGAGCGACAATTTTGCAAAAAAGAACCATATTTTTTACTTTTTGCTAAAGTACAAATCCATTAAAAAAAAATTATTCATCAGTTTTGGCCGATATATATTCTTCTACATATTTTTGGTAAAAAAAAAAAATCGCAATCAGCGTATATTGATTGGTTTGCGCAAACGTTATCGCGTCTACAAACTATGAGAATTGATTTATGGCGTTTTTATTATTTATTTTTTTTTACTAGTAATGGCGGCGATCTGCGATTTTTATCGGGACTGCGATATTGCAGCAGAAATGTCGGACATTTTTTACACATTTTTGGGACCAATGACATTTATACAGCGATCAGAAATTTAAATATCCACTGATTACTGTGTAAATGTCATTGGCAGTGAAGGGTTTAACCTGCAGGGGGCAGTGAAGGGGTTAACAATGCTCCCTGGGTGTGTTGTAACTGCGGGGGGTCGGGGCTGGCCGGGACATAACAGATCTAACTGATCCCAGTGACAGGGATCAGTAGATCTGTCATGTCCCCTGTCACAGAATGGAGAACCACCGTGTTTACATCGGCGGTTCCCCGTTCTGCAGCTCTGTCAGGTGATCGTGGGTCTCGAGCGGACATCGAGTCCGCCTGACCCACGAGCACGCTCGCGCGCCGCCGCTGCCGCCAAGGGGCGCGCTAGGAGCGTGCACAGGGGACGACGTCCATGGAGCCGTACTTTGGCAATAGCGCGGATCTGTAGGGGTTAAAAAACAGCCAAAAAACGTCAGTAGCTTATCAGGGATGTTTTCAGCCCTTACAAGTGTTATATTACTGCCGTTTTTTCGTGTTTTTAAAGGGCCAGCTTTTTTTTTGGTTTTTTTTTCCAATTGGTCTAAAACGTCCAATAACGTTGGGGATTGGCGTTTTAAGCGTTTTTGAGCGTTTTCAAGTGTTTGAACATTTTTACAGCTGAAAACAGTCCAAAAAAACCCTCAGCTCTTGGGGTTTTTTTACAGCTCAAAAACGTCACTGCTAAAAACAGCTGATAACAGCCTGTGTGTGCATGAACATATAGGATAACATGATGGAGGGTTCATTGACTGTAGAAAAAAAAACGTCTGCAGCTGAAAACAGCTGCTAAAAACAGTCAAAAGACGCCCTGTGTGCATGAGGCCTTAGTGATATGTGGATTACAATTGTAACTGGTGAATCAATGGTTTGACTTAGGAACACAGATATGATGTGATAAGGTTTTTTTGTTTAGGTTTCACCTCTTGCCTATCAGAAGCACTAGCAGCTCTTTGATTTTATTTTTAATTTTATTTATGTTTTGTTCCCAGCAATTATTATTTATGTAGTAATTAGTAAGTGGTTCAGTCAAGGACACCAAGACAATTACTACAGCACAAGATATTTGCACAGATAGCACTAGCACTTTTAAGCAGCACGTATCGCTCTTTATTTCACACAATTTAATTTTTAAAGGCACACGGCACCTTATAAGAGCAGCAGCGTATATAAGTTTTATTATTTTCACACACTAAGGTCAGGTGGGCCGTTTAAATATACACCGAAAACACTCTATATAAGCAAGTGATCACACACCAGAAAAACACTTAATAGAAGCGCAGGGAGACAAGCCAAGTACAGAGCATATACAAACAGTGGACACCGCCACAGTCTGGTGAATTCCATTCCGTATGGGCAATATTTGTGCCTTAAGGTGTGCATCGCAGGAGGACTTCCGGACTCAAGCCAACGAACTGAGAGACAGATTGTTGGCTCAAGGGTACTCTAAAAAAATTTTGAAGCAAGCCTATCAGAAAGCCAACAGTAAGGACAGGAAGGAGCTAATTTTTTAATCTGCTAAACCAAACAATGATGACAAAACAATTACAACTAAATTGAAAAGATATTCGATACAACAAGAGCAAATTAGACATATCATTTACAAATATTGTTACCTATTGAAGGCAGATCCCCAGGTGGCCAATTGTTTCAAGGATAGGGCAGAGATTGTTTATCGCAGAAATAAATTGCTAAGAGATCAACTGGTTACTAGCCATTTTCATAAGGAAGGGACCAAATGTAAATATCCGGGAACCCATAGATGTGGTGGCTGTTCCTATTGCCTGTTCATGTGGACCGGAAAAGTACATACTTTGCCAATGGTGAAATACATCACGCACATAATTTTGTGAAATGCCAAACCATGGGCATTGTCTACCTGATAACATGAAACTGTGACAGCTTTTATGAAAGCTTTTAGGAAAGACAAAGCGTTTCTTTTGGAAGCGCATCTATGACCATGTATCTGCCATCAAGGGGGAGCGACATCATGTGCCCCATTGGTAGGCATGTTATGTGGAGACACAAAAAGGACCCCCATTGCTTCAAAATTTTCATCCTCGAACGTAACCATATGGATATACGAGGGGGTGATTGGGATTGCCTAATCCTACAAAGAGAGGCCAGGTGGATTCATCGCCTGGCGGCTACTTAGCCCTCAGGCTTTAATGATGCAATAAGCTATAAACCTTTCCTATGAAACTGTTTCTGTACTTGTCCTGTGTACCCTGTTTATTATTTTCTGCATCTATAACCATCCTCTTTGGTTACATCTGGGTGGGGTCACAGCAGGACTTGAGTTTACTTTACTTTAACCACTTCAGCTCCGGAAGGATTTCCAGCTTTAGGACCGGAGCCCTTTTTGCGATTCGGCACTGCGTCGCTTTAACTGAAATTTGCGCGGTCGTGCGACGTTGTACCCAAACGAAATTTGCGTTCATTTCTGATCGCCGCTATAAACAAAAGAAGAGTGACAATTTTGCAAAAAAAACCCCAAATTTCTTACTTTTTGCTAAAATACAAATCCAAAAAAAAAAATATAAAAAAAACATTTTTTTCATCGGTTTTGGCCGATTTATATTCTTCCTCATATTTGTGATAAAAAAAATCGCAATCAGCGTTTATTGAATGGTTTGCGCAAAAGTGGTCGCGTTTACGGATGATGAGAATTCATTTTTGGGGTTTTTATTTTTTACTAGTAATGGCGGCGATCTGCGATTTTTAGCGGTACTGCAATATTTCGTCGGACCATTTTGACACTTTTTTGGGACCATTGGCATTTATACAGCGATCAGTGCTATAAAAATGCACTGATTACTGTGTAAATGCCATTGGCAGTGAAGGGGTTGACCTGCAGGGGGCGCTCTAAGGGTTAACTGTGTTCCCTGGGCGTGTTCTTACTGTGTGGGGGCTTGCCTAGCTGAGGAAGGGAAGTGGTCACAGCCTCCATGTACAGGAAGGCTGTGATCACAGCCCTTCCCCCTTTCACAGAACGGAGGTCCGTGTTTACTTACACGGACCTCCGTTCTTTCGCTCCGGGGGGGGGCATCGCGGGTGGCCGGCGGAGATCGACTCCGCCGCACCCGCTCCCTGGCCCTCCCTGAACACAGTGAGCGCGCGGGCGCGCCTCCGGCGGCGCGCGCTCACTAGGCTCGATCCCGCAGCCGCTATCATATGACGGCGTTTTGCGCAATAGAGCCACCTTGTCGCCGTCAGATGCCGATCGGCAGTCGGCAAGTGGTTAACTGTGGTATTGGTTTATGGACTGCTGCCTGGGTGGGTATTTCTCTGTGGGGGGGGGGGGCTGTTGGTAGGTGGATAGGCTATAGCACACTAACTGTTTATATTATATGTTGCTGTGTATTGTTATATTCCTTTATTGTGTCTATAGGTAGTGTTGAGCGAACCCGGACTGTAACGTTCGGGTCCGTACCGAACTTTAGGGTGTCCGTGGCACGGACCCGGACCCGGACATTTCAAAAATCGTTCGGGTTCGGTACACTGACGTCGTGACACTGAGGTCGAATATTTCTCCGACCCAGTGTACTACGTGGCCGGTTAGTGTCGGTACGGTAATCATCCGTACCGACACTACCGAAGATTCCCGTTTGGTCACTTTGCGAACAACTAACCGACGGGACGTCGAAGAGTTGTGCACCTCATTTTATCGTCTTGGGGCCTGGCTTGGGCTTGCTAAAAACTTTACAGGCCCAGGCCCAGGCACGGTGCCTGTGGGATTTCAAGCCATGCCTGGGCTTGCAATGTCAGGCCCAAGCGAGTTGTGATGGATATCTGTGTTATTTCCTTATATTGTTATGTGTCGTTGTATATTATATTTGTCAATCACACGATATCGGA
>BLSH010103599.1:781318-797386 GCA_018402905.1 Glandirana rugosa | reverse complement strand
TTTTATATTTTTTTTTTTGGATTTGAATTTTAGCAAAAAGTAAGAAATTTGGGTTTTTTTGCAAAATGGTCACTCTTCTTTTGTTTATAGCGGCGATCAGAAATGACGCAGAGGCGATCAAATACCACCAAAAGAAAGCTCTATTTGTGGGAAAAAAGGACGCAAATTTTGTTTGGGTACAACGTCGCACGACCGCGCAATTGTCAGTTAAAGCGACGCAGCGCCGAATCGCAAAAAGTGCTCTGGTCCTAAAGTGGGAAATTCTTCCGGGGCTGAAGTGGTTAAATAAAACATGCATGAGTGGATGCAGCAGTCACAGGAGGGGCACACTGCGTGCTCCTAACCTGGAGCAGCACAATGACCTACATGTATGTGATTGTGCCTGCACGTACCGCCCCACTGCAGTATAATTACTATAGTGGGTCAGCAAGTGGTTAAAAGGATCTGTTTTGTTTATTTAGTTTAAATGGGGAGATATAGTCAATAAAGCATAGTTTTAAACCTATCTATCTTTATGTAACCAATGGCCCCCTTAGGGGTGGCTGGTAGTTGTGGTTCACCTGTCACTCTGCCCTCAATCACACATTTTTCACGGAACAGGCCGGTACTTTGTTTTGTTGTTTTATTGGGGAAATAAACTTGGATAGGGTAGGGATGACTGTGGGATGCCCAGTAGATCAATAAACAGGACCAATCTATATACATCACACTCCTTTTCCTCCAGCTCTGACGCTTGCTGTCTGTTCCACTCCTTACTTCTCTCCTGCAAGCTACTTGTTCTTCCAGGCCTGAAAAGCAATTTATCAGGCCTCCATGACACTTGTTCTTCCACCACAGCTAGCACAAGGTGAGGTCTGCACTTCTGTCAGCGGGACCTCCAGACCCCCCATTATAGGCAAGGGCCACGGGCTCCCAGATTGTGAAGCCACGGGCCCTCAGGGTGTAACTAAGTACATTGGTGCTAGCCGGGTATAGATGGACTACTGCTCCCAGCCCATCCTCTTCCAGGCCACTCCGGCCTACCTCACTGTTCCATAGCACTCCGCTCATGACTGGCTCCTCCACCTTCCACAGGCTGTCCACTATCACCTCCCAGCCCACTTCAGTCCTCTTCTCCAGCTCTGAGGGTCTGCCACTCACCGACACCGGTGGATCCTTTAAAGAGTGTCACAGTAGCCTCTTTTGCCCCCCCACTCCCTTGTGCTGCTCCAGGATCCAACTCCACTCCTGGCTGCACCCAAGCCACCAGGCCTCAAGGTCACCCCCCAGACTGGGGGCTCCCAGGTGAGGCCTCAGCAACCTCCGCTACATCTCCACTCTTCCACCCGACACTCTCCTCCCCCAGCTGGGCAGATCACAGTATTTAAGGAGGCCTGCCCCTTGCCAATCCAGGTTGGGGATTGGTCAGGGCTCCTTAACATACTTCAGAACGTGACACCTCCTGTCAGGAAGAGCAACAAAGCTTTCATGGCAGAATGCCCATTCCTTTGCGGCAGGTGCGCGCGGGGGCGCACACGGGCATGTCCGGGACGGCCATGGCACCAAACAGGCTATATAAACTGAACAGTACCATGTAGCCGGTGCTGTCTATTTTACAGCATTACCCATGACCCCAGCGTTTAGATTGCCTGAGTTTCCTGTTCCTGTGACCCGGCCTGTTTCCTTCTTGTCTTCCGCCTGCACGGACCCTGGCTAGTCCACGACCATTTTTCTGCCTGCTTTTTTTGTACATTGCTGCCCGCCTGTTAACGACCCTGCTTGAACCTGACTACTCTTTGCCTGCTCCATCTATACCACACTGCCCGATTGTTGCTGATCTGGACTGTACCCACCACACAATCATCTCTGCACGGGCATCAGGAGATTCCCTCCACGCTTGCACCAGTGACCCAAACAAGCTCTCGTGTCTCCCTGCACTCCCGAATTGCCTGTCTATACTACCAGGAGTTACCCAATCAGGGTCGTAAGAGAGGTTGCTCCTTGCATAAGTCAGACTCCACTACCAGGTGTGTGACAGTAACGGACAGCTATGTCCGATTCTGCGCAAGTGCCCTCTCCGATGGACAAACTTTGCTAGCATCTGGCCGGCCTAACACAGGCTGTTAAGAGCTTGCAGGAAGGCCATCAGCGGCTTGACGAACGTGTTCAAGAGCTCTCCTCACCAGCTCCCCTGGGATCCAATCAAGCTGCTGCTCGCACCATTGTCGCACTGCCTTCAGAGCCTAAGGTCCCTATGCCTGAACAGTTCTCAGGAGATCGCAGTAAATTCCGTACATTCCAAAATGCTTGTGAGCTATATTTCTCTCTTCAGCCTCGCACCTTCTCCTTCGAAGCAACAAAGGTGGGCTTCATGATCTCCCTCCTGCTTGGTGAACCCCAGGCATGGGCCCGCCGCCTATTGGAACAGAAGGCACCAGCCGTCTCCAGCCTTACCCAGTTCCTCCAAGCCATGGTCCAGTGCTACGAGGATCCACACTAGGCTGCCACTGCAGAGGCTGCCCTACATACCCTCCAGCAGGGTCGCCGGTCCACTGAGGGCTACGTATCTGAGTTCAGGCGCTGGAGTGCTGACACGGACTGGAACGATGGGGGCCGAAATGGTCGATGGACGCATTAGTTTACACAGCACAGCAGTGTGAAAGAGGTTATCACTGACCTGAAGGGAGTTGCCGACCCAAAGGAGAGGTGATATCACTGGAGCATTCATCCTGTACAAGGCGTGTTTTTATCTTTATACATGTGAGTGTTACATTGGCTATGATTATATTTTAAAGTGTTTTAAACTGGTAAAGCACTATGTCTAGCGTTATTGCTTCCCTATATGTTACCCATGGAGTTTGAAGGAGCTATCAAGTGAACAGTGGATGTGACTGCGGTTTCCATAGTAAAGAGGAATGGAGATGAGGAGTTACTATGTGAGCTGCATACTACTGGCATGTTTTGCATGCCCATAAGGTGAGGGCACATCCGGTGGAGGTGTTCTATAGCACAAAGTGAAGGTGGTGGATCGAAGAGTTTATAGTTTATTTCTCGATTTCTGGAGCACTTTGGAATTTTTTTGATATCATCTTTATGAGTACAATGACACTTTTTTTTCATTATATTGAATTATTATATTATTGCACTACTGTGGGACTATAATACAATAAGAGTGTCATCAATCTTAGTGGCACTCATAAGATAATTTATGGCACTAATTTGCACAAGGATTTTTGCACCTGAATTGCATATGAACGTATAATTATCAGTAAGTAGACAGAGGGGGAGCGCTGCATTCAGGTTTTGATCTCTTCGACACAGACTGGAACAATGCAGCCCTCTGTTACCAGTTTCGTCTAGGTCTCTCAGAACCCCTGAAAGACAAATTGGCCCATGTGGGGGTCCCCCAATCTCTGGATGCCCTTATAAATCTCTCAATCCAGATCGACCGGTGCCTCAGAAAATGCAGGGCGGAAAAATCAGCCGGCACCTCCAGACCTACATGGATGCTACCCCGTGTACCCAGTTACCCTAGTCCAGCACCACCAGTTTCTGCTACAGCTCCATCTCCTCCGGATATGTCTGAGCCCATGCAGTTGGGGCTCCTTCGTCCATCTCTTACCCCTGAAGAGAAGCAGCGCTGCAGGAACCACAATCTCTGTGTATACTGCGGGGAGTCCGGGCACTACATGAGAACCTGTCTGGCCAAGCTCTGTAAGTGCCCTACTGTTACCCCTGATATTTTGCATGGCTTATCTAAAAGTACTTCTCACCTATCTCTCCCTATTTCTCTACAGATTCCAGGAAGGAGTATTCCAGTCACCATGATTATTGATTCCGGAACCTGCAGCTGTTTCGTGGATCAATCATTAGCTGCTCAACATCACATCCCACTGCAGCCCAAGACCCAAGGAATGGTAGTCAACCTTGCAGATGGAACCGCCATTAAGTCCAGCTTGGTCACACACGAGAACATTCCTCTGTCCGCCATCACGGCCGACAGACATCAAGAGTTTCTGCACCAGGATGCCATCGCATCACCTCTATTCTCCATTATCCTTGGATTACTATGGCTCCAGGCACACAACCCTCGTATCAACTGGGTCACTGGTGAAATCAACTTTCAATCTCAGTATTGTTCCCTACACTGTCAGCCTGAGGCCTCTGGAGTTCCCTCAGCCCTGCTATGTCTTGACTCAGACCCAGACCCCAATACTTGCAAAGCTGTTCCGTCTGCCTACCATGCCTTCCTGGATGTCTTCAGCAAGAAAGGGGCTGAGGCTCTTCTGCCTCATAGACCCTATGACTGCCCTATCGAACTCCTTCCAGGAGCGGAAGTTCCCTTTGGGCGAGTTTTCACATTAATCGAGCTGGAACTGTTGGCCCTCAAAACGTACCTGGATGACAACCTTAAAAAGGGCTTCAGCCGTCCATCCACATCCCCAGCAGGAGTCGAGATATTCTTTGTAGAAAAGAGACCACACCCTCCGATCCTGTATTGACTATAGAGAGTTGAACAAAATTACGGTGTAAAAACGTTACCCGCTACCTCTAGTACCCAAACTCTTCCAACGGCTAGGGGCAACCACCATCTTCACTAAGCTGGATCTTCGTGGGGCATGTTACCTTGTCCGCATCAGGGAAGGCGACAAGTGGAAGACTGCCTTTCGTACTCGTATTGGGTACTTCGAGTATCTGGTCATGTCCTTCTGACTCTGCAACGTCCCTGCCCCATTCCAGCATTTTGTGAATGAAACCTTTAGAGACTATCTAGACCAATTTGTCATCATATACATCGATACATATACATTGATGATATCCTCATCTTTTCTTCTTTGGATGACCACCGCAGGCACGTTGCAAAGGTCTTGAGCCGTCTGTGGCAACCCGGGCTCTACGACAAGGTCGAGAAGTGTGTCTTTGAATGTCAAAGTATCCCGTTCCTGGGTCTAGTCATTTCGACCACCAGAGTCACCATGGACCCGCAAAAGGTCTCCCCCATTGTGGACTGACCAGTACCGGCAGACAAAAAGGGGGTCCAGCGATTCGTCAGGTTTGCTAATTTCGTCGGGTTTGCTAATTTTTACCGCAGGTTCATTAAGGAGTTTTCAGCTATTATCATCCCGATCCTCCAGCTGATGAAGCAAAATACTCGGTTTCGCTGGACCACCAAAGCACAGGCAGCTTTCGAGGCTCTTAAGAAGAGATTTACATCCGCTCCTGTCCTGAAACACCCTTATCCAGCCCTGCCCTATGTACTGGAAGTGGATGCCTCCGAAACTGCAGTGGGAGCTGTGCTCTCACAGAGACAAGGTATGAAAGCTCTGATCCACTCTGTGGCGTTTTTCTCCCGCAAACTGTCAGCACCAGAGAAGAATTATGACATGGGGGACAGAGAACTTTTAGCTATCAAAGCAGCACTTGAGGAGTGTCGCTATCTGTTAGAAGGGGCTGCACACCCTATGTTAATCTACATGGATCACAAGAACCTACAGTACTTGAGAACAGCAAAGAGACTGAAACCATGTCAGGCCCGGTGGCGGCTCTTTTTCTCTAGGTTCGTGTTCCACATCATGTATAGACCCAGGTTGAAAAACACTAAGCTGGATGCCCTTTCCCGCATGTTCTGTGATACCAAAGCCTCCACGTTGCCTGACACTGTCCTCCCGCCCAGGAATTTCCTATTAACCCAGGAGAACCTGCCGTCCCGGATCAGGTGATCCATAGCCAAGGCTGTAAGCACCCCGGATCCACAGTTACAAATGAAGGAGGGGTTGTTGTTGTACAGCAACAAAATCTTTGTGCTTGAGGAGCTATGGCTGTCAATTCTGGAGTTATGTCACGACCACAAGCTGACGGGACACTTTGGTGCCCATAAGGCGTTAGAACTCCTGCAACGCGCCTTCTGGTGGCCACAAGTTGACGGAGATTGTAAGAAATATGTGAGTGCCTGCCTTACCTGTACCTGAAACAAAAACAGCAAAACTAAGGCTGCTAAAGCCACTCCTAGTGGCAGAAAGGCCATGGACTTTATTGTAGAATTGCCTCCCTTGGAAGGACACTACACTATCTTTGTAGTGGTGGACCGACTGACCAAAATGGCTCATTTCCTGCCCTTAAAAGGCACACCCACCACTGCTGAAACGGCAGACGTTTTAATTAAAGAAATTATTAGGCTCCACGGAATACCAGCAAACATCAGATCTGAAGCATTGTGCTCCTCCCTGGAAATCGGGTTGTCCTTCTCCTCGGCTTACCACCCACAGACTAATGGTCAGACAGAAAGGACCAACCAGACCCTGGAGCAGTACCTGCGCTGCTTTTCCTTCTTCTTCTTCCTCTTCCAGGACAATTGGGCCTCGCTACTGCCGCTTGCCGAGTCTGCTTATAATAACACTGTCCACGAAGCAATCCCTGTTCTTCGCTATGGGTTTCACCCATCCTTTTTGCCCAACTCTGTTCCCAAAAGCCCACTACCAGCTGCTCAGAAGACAATTAATTTCTTCAAGGACAATTGCAAATTGTTACAGGAAACATTGTCTAGAACCTAGGAGCACAACAAGGGGGTCTTTGACAAGAGAAGGCGGGGAGAACTGATCCTGGAACTCGGCGAGCGGGTCTGGCTCGCAACAACACACCTGAAGTTGGCCTGCCCATCTAAGAAACTGGGCCCTAGATTTATCGGCCCCTTTCAGGTCAAGAGGAAACTCAACAGGGTGGCATATGAACTTGAACTACCCCAGTCCCTACGAATCCACCCTGTATGTCATGTGACCCTGTTGAAACCTGTAACCCCGAACCCTTTCCGGGTAGGAAGACTGGTCCACCGGAACCAATACTAATAAATGGAGAGGAGGAATTTGAATTGGAATCCATCCTGGACTGTAGGAAGGGGGGTAACTGCATTCAGTATTTAATCAAGTGGAGGGGCTATGGCCCAGAGGAAAGTTCAGGGGAGCCAGAAAATAACATCCATGCTGAAGAGTTGGTCAAGCTATTCAAGAGGGACCACCCAGAGAAGTTGGCCCGTCTGGGCATCTGGAGGCTGCCCCTTGGGGGGAGGGGCAATGCCAGGAAGAGCAATGAAGCTTTCCAGGCAGAATGCCCATTCCTTTGCGCAGACAAGCATGAGGGTGCGCGCGGGGGGCACACACGGGCACTTCCGGGACGGCCATTGCGCCAAACAGGCTATTTAAACTGGACAGCACCATGTAGCTGGTGCTGTCTGTTCTACAGCATTACCCGTGACCCCAGCATTTAAATTGCCTGAGTTTCCTGTTCCTGTGACCCGGCCTGTCTCCTGTTTCCTCCTGTTCTTCCGCCTGCACTGACCCTGGCTAGTCCACGACTATTCTTCTGCCTGATCCTTGTGTACCTTGCTGCCCCCCTGTTGATGACCCTGCTTGAACCTGACTACTCTTTGCCTGCTCCATCTGTACCACACTGCCCGATTGTTGTCGAAATGGACTGTACCCACCATGCAATCATCTCTGCACGAGCATCAGGAGATTCCCTTCACGCTTGCCCCAGTGACCCAGCCAAGCCCTCGTGCCTCCCTGCACGCCAGTCTACACTACCAGGAGTTCCGGAATCAGGGTTGTAAGAGAGGTTTCTCCCTGCATAAGTCAGACTCCACCACCAGGTGCATGACACCTCCTTTTCCATCCCCCTTTTCCAGAGCCTTCTGGAAACAAAGGGGAGGAGTAACCAAGGGGTGTTCCTTCCTGTAATCTTCAGCTCTCCCTGAACCACTCCCCTGCCCAGATCAAAACATTCAGGCCTAACAAAAATCTACCACAAAAAGCACCTATTACCATGGGGGCGCTACACTCACTCCCCCCCCCTCCAAAACCTCAGCTGGTCCCCAGCTGATAAATTTAGAAAAATCAGCCCTTGGGCCCAAGAGCATGGGAATCCCGAAGTCAAGAGTGGGAAGCGGGAAAAGGGAACAAACTTGGATGGGGAACTGTACAAATAATTTAAGTACAAAAATATAGCAATACCATTTCTCTAAATTATTCACACTGTACAGTATAATACATTCCTAGCTACAGGTCCCTGCAACTAGCCACATACAGATACAATATACATTACTGCACCAGAGCACTTTCCTCTGGAAAGGAAAAGCACTCCGTCCGCATAATTGTAGGTAGGTTGTTGACTCTCGACGAATGAGGATGAACAGCCATTCCATCCTTGGAATCCTAAGAGAAGGGAACAACAACTAACTACAACTATCTACAAACATGTCCATTGAGAGTGGGTTATATACCTCCAATAGAGCAACATAATAAGGGGATTTTTTGACTTACCGTAAAATCCCTTTCTCTGAGTTCGTGGACAGGCACAGCGATTCTTAGGACTTAGTGGGTTATACTGCCCTCTTCAGGAGTTTACTAGGCAGAACAGGCAGTTCTAACAGCAAAAAGAACAGTAACAGACACAGCCCCTCCCACTGGCAGATAACCCCACACCTAGCTCTGCTAGTTCAGTTCGTAACAAGCAGTGCAACATCCAGAGGGGTGGGTGCTGTGCCTGTCGACGAACTCAGAGAAAGTCAAAAAAAATCCCGTTTTCTTTTTCGTTCGTCAACAGGCACAGCAATTCCTCAGACTAAGCGGGACGTCCAAAAGCAGTGCCAAAAATGAGGGGTGGGTAATAGAACAACAAGAGAACTACACCCAACCGAACCCTCAGTGAGGAACCACACGTGTCTCATGCGGCCGCCTGCAAAACTTTGCGGCCAAATGCAGCATCTGAGGTTGCTAAAAACATCAACTTGTAAAACTTTGAGAAGGTGTGCACAGAGGACCAAGTTGCCGCCTTGCACACTTGAGACACAGAAGCCTGATGTCAGAAAGCCCAGGAAGTGCTAATCGCCCTGGTAGAGTGAGCCCTGACCGGGAAAGGAGGCTCCAGACCCCGAACAGCATAGGCTCGGGTCACCGTCTGTCTAATCCAACATGAGATAGCGGACGATGAGGCCGCCAAAAGCTTGCGTGGACCATCCACCATGACAAAGAGAGCATCTGACCTCCGAAGAAGGCCGTGGTTGCCAGATACACCCGCAGTGCCCGAACAACCTCCAGGGAGTGCAAAGCAACCTCCTGAGGGTGAGGCGGGCGTGGGCATAGCGAAGGAAGACAATTGTCTTCATTGATGTGGAAAGAGGACACCACCTCTGGCAAAAAGGAGGCTGACAGGCGCAAGACCGCCTTATCCCTATGTAGGGCTAGATAAGGAGACCTACAAGAGATAGAGCCGGCAACACAGACACCCGCCAAGCGGATGTGATAGCCACCAGGAAAAACACCTTCTGCGAAAGCAATTGCAGTGAGATTTTCCTGATAATCTCAAAAGGCGGCTTCTGAAGCACCGAGAGGACCAAATTGAGGTCCCATGGTGCCAAAAGCAACCGTACCTGGGGGGCGACATGCCGAACCCCCTGCATGAAAGTACGGATCAATGAATGCGTCGCCAAAGGATGCTGAAAAAAGATTGCCAGAGCAGAAACCTGACCCTTGAAAGTGAACAACGCCAGTTTCTGGTCGAGCCCCTTCTGTAGGAAGGCCAGAACCCGAGACACCGAGAGGGAATGAGAGGTCCACTCCTCGGCTTCGCACCAGTCGAATTAAGCCTTCTGGGTGCGGTGGAAAATCTTACGTGAAGTGGCCTTATGTGCCTCCAGCATGGTGGGAATCACCGAGTTTGAGACGCCTCAATCCCTCAACTCCTGGGATTCAATAGCCAGGTCGTTAAAGCCAGACAGGGTAAAGCAGGATGCCAAATGGGCCCCTGGGACAGAGGAGCCTCGCGAAGCAGAGCCGCCAAGGGACGTCCACCACCATTCGTACTACAACGGCATACCAAGGAAGCCCTGTCCATTCTGAGGCTACCAGCAAGGTCGCTATACCCTCCACTCCTATTCTGCGCAGAAGGCGCGGAAACAGTTTAAGAGGAGGAAAGGCCTGGATGAGTCGATACCGAGCTCACGGAGCCACAAGAGCATCCGCCGCGTCCTGCCAAGGGAACCCACGTTCAGCTCACAAAGGTCTGCACCTTCCGATTGAGACGGGACGCTAGCCAGTCCACGTCCGGAGCACCCCATCTCAGACAAATCTGATGAAACACGTCCGGGTGCAGGGACCACTCTCCTTGATCCAGGTGCTGACGACTGAGATAGTCTGCCTGCCAGCTTTCTGCACCCGGCATGTGAACGGCAGAGATTGCCGAAACGTGACTTTCTGTCCACCGCAGAATGGGTACTACCCCCGAGGCCACAGCCGAGCTTCTCGTCCCGCCCTGGTGATGCACGTATGCCACAGCCATGGCATTGTCCGACTGAATCTGGATAGGGCACCCGTGCAGCCTCGATCCAATGGGAGAGGCAGCACCAAAAATGCCTGCAATTCCAGGTCATTGATCGGGAGACGAGACTCCTCCAGAGACCGCCGTCCCTGGGTTGAGAGCAGCCCCAGGACTCCGCCCCAGCCTGTCAGGCTGGCATCCGTCGTGATCACTGTCCAGTGAAATGGGAGGAAAGACTTCCCCGACTGAAGAGCCGGGGACTGCAGCCACCAGAGTAGCGAGGCCCTTACCTGGTGATCCATCCTGATCACCCGATCCTGGGAAGATGGGAACCTGTCCCATCTCAGGAAAATTTGCAGAACCCAGGTGTGGTAGTGAGCGTATGGGACCACCTCGAAGGGGGCCTAGGACCCACATGCAAAAACGGAGTGAGGCCCATTTCTGGGACAGCAGGGACCGAAAGGCAGACTGAAGCGGCTGCCGCTTGGTAGGCGGAAGGATAATTTTCGCCGGGGCTGCATCCAAGATCAGCCCCAGTTACTCCAGGCGGTGAGACGGAATCAGGCCCGACTTCAGAAGGTCGATCACCCATCCGAACTTGTGCAGAGTGATTGTCACATTGTCCCTGAGAGCTGGAGCCGACTCCGCTTGCAGGAGAAAATCCTCCAGACACGCCACCACCGCGATGCCCCTCTGCCTCAGCAGAGCCAGAACCCGGGGCCAGCGGCTTGGTGAAACGGGAGAGCTAGGAACTGGTAGTGATCCTCTCCAACCGCAAGGCGCAGGAAGCACTGGTGCTGGGCACAGATGGGAACATGCAGGAATGCATCTTTGATGTCGGGGGAGGCCAGGAAAAAACGTCAGGGGCGCTACCACCGAGCGGACCGACTCTATCCGAAAACCTGCAGACCCGCACAAACCTGTTGAGGTCCCTCAGATCCAGGATGGGACGAACCCCATCCCTCTCTGGAACCATGAAAAGGTTGGAACAAAAAAACCTTGGGAACGCTCCGCATTCAGAACGGGAACGACCGCCCCTGACCAAACAGGTCCTGTGCGGCCCTGAAATTGGGCCCACAGCCTGTAGCAGGCAGCTGCAGGTTGGAGGCGAATAGCCTGTCTGAGGGGCGGGAACAAAGTTCTATTCTGTAGTCCGACGAGACCATCTTGTCCCAGTGGTCTGAAATGCAGGAGGACCCCCTGTCTGCGAACCCCCGGAGACGCCCCTCCCCCACCCGAGAGCCGGGTGGAGGCAATCCGACATGCGGAGGAGGCCTCGTCCCCTAACTTGTCACGGTTACCCTGCCAGGGACGCTTCTGTCCCCCTGCGGGGGCCTTAGCGGGCTGCGAACCCTTGCCCGAGGAGCGGGGGGGACGCAATCCTCCTTGTCTCTCTTCCCACCCGCGAGGTTGTTGATAATCTCAACCGAGGAGGCCCAAAGAGCCGCCCACCCTGGAAAGGCAAGTCTGCTGGGGCCCCTTTTTTAGAAGTCTGGTCCGCCGACCAGCACTACAGCCAAGGCCATCGCCTGGCCACACAGAGACCACGGACGCCTTGGACGTCAGGGGGGCCATGTCCAGGGCTGCATCACACGGATACTGTAGCCCATGGAGAAGCTGATCAGCGAGACCCACACAATCAGGGGGAGCCTGAGTGTTGCTCAACTCGCTATATCCACACAGTGAGTGTTGTGTGACGCCAGCGCAGAAGCCACAACGGGCCGCCTGGCTGATCCTGTCATAACAAACAGGGATCTGACGCAAGCTTCGGCCTTCCTGTCAGCCGGGTCCCTAAAAGGATGGTGTGCCCTCCACTGGGATAGTGGTCACCCTATTCAGGCGGGACACGGGGGGGGGGAACCACAGGGGGAGATGCCCACTTCTTCAACAGTTCCTTCCCAAAAGCATAGCGCACAGTGAAATGTCTGGGGATGGGGGGCTCTGAGGCCGAGCCCAGTCCCTATAAAAAAAAACTTGTCCAGAAAATCCCCACACGGAAAGACCTGAACCATACAGGCCGGTCTATGTGACCCGATGGGGTCGGGCACCCCCTGATGGGGTCCTGCCTGGTCTTCCAATTGCAGGATCTCACGCTCTGAGGTGATCAGAGCATCTACTAGTGCCCTCTCGTGCGCAGCAGCCGACGCCTTACACTCATCCCCGCTATCAGGAGCATCAGGGATCTCAGGAAATGAACGTTTCCTGGACTGTCGACCTGGCATCTATAAGGGACAGGGTCCCTTAAGCGCTGGCTGCAGGCACAGAGAGATCCGGTGGGGAAGCACCCGCAGCGGCTGCCATCCTGACCCCCACCCTGGCGGCGCCCAAACAAGGCCCAATGCCAGGAGACCACTGCACCCCCCACCCCACAACTGAGCAAGGCTGGGCACAAGGGGCACCCCGGAGGGACTCACCACCCGACGCGGAGAAAAGCCGCTTGCCGCTGCTGTCTACCGCTGCCCTGCTCACCTCCTGCCCTTCTCCACTGCTGCTATCCAGAGCTGCTGCCGCTGCTGCCCACAGAAATCCGGCCGTACAGGGGGGGTAAAACGGCCCCACGAGGCTCCAACCAGACCCCAGTGTCTACCAGGGTCTGCGTCAGCCGATCCAGCAACCAGGTTAGCGCTGGCACAAGTCGCCCACCTTCTGCCATCTTCCTCCTTTTGGTGACTAAGGCTAGCTGCAAACACTGTGACTCTTCCAGGACATGGCGCCGCCCCCACGTTACCAGACGAGCTGGCGCCAAATGTCCTGGTAAGCACGTAGCTGTAACCCCTTGTTGCATGGATGAAACTTTGCAGACATGCTGACACTAGCCAAACTTGTCTAGGCTTGCTGACCTTGCTGGCAGCAACAGAAATTTGTGATGGCCACTGTTTTGCTGAAAAGCACTCCTGTAACAGTCTCTCCCCTTATCAACAAGAACAGTCCCAGGCATACTTTACTGTCGGCAGGAGTTGGAGCAAAAAGTTCAGGATGCCCAGATTTTGCAGATCACTGGGCATATTTGAATTCTAGTGGGTGATGTCCAGCATTTGCAGATCGCTGCACAGGTAACGGCACATGGTAACAAAGTCACTGAATTGCAGGGTAATGCAAGTGTCCTCCTCAGCGCCGGTTGAAGCGACTGGGTAAGCAGGAGCAGCAATTGGCGACCGCTCCTGCTGGTTGCTATGGACAACGACACACTTGTGAGAATTTACTGTTTAGCTGTCAAACACACAAGTCCTTCCCCGGGTTCAGTCCACGTTGACAATAGAACAATTACAGTTCCCTGGCTCAGTTCTCTTGCGGTTGCTAGGGGCAACGACTGACAGCTTTGCAGGTGAATCCCAGACAAGCCCCCAAATGTAGCTAATGGCCCCCTTAGGGGTGGTGGTAGTTGTGGTTCACCTGTCACTCTGCCCTCAATCACACATTTTTCCTCACATCCGGAGTCTCGGAATAGGTACTTTGTTTTGTTGTTTTATTGGGGGAATAAAATTGGATAGGGTAGGGACGACTGTGAGATGCCCAGTAGATCAATGAACAGGACCAATCTATATACACCACAGTATATACACTCCTCTTCCTCCAGCTCTGACGCTTGCTGACAGTTCCACTCTTTACTTCTCTCCTGCACTACTTGTTCTTACAGGCCTGAAAGGCAATTTATCAGGCCTCCATGACACTCGTTCTTCCACCACAGCTAGCACATGGTGAGGCCTGCACTTATGCCAGCAGGACCTCTGGACCGCCCATTACAGGCAAGGGCCATGGGCTCCCAGATTGTGAAGCCACGGGCCCTCAGGGTGTAGCTAAGTACGTCGGTGCTAGCTGGGTATAGATGGACTACTGCTCCCAGCCCATCCTCTTTCAAGCCTACCTCACTGTTCCATAGCACTCCCCCCCTGACTGGCTCCTCCACCTTCCACAGACTGTCCACTATCACCTCCCAGCCTGCTTCAGTCCTCTTCTCCAGCTTCCAGGGTCTGCCACTCACCGATACCGGTGGATCCTTTAAAGAGTCTCACAGTAGCCTCTCTGTTGCTCTCCCGCTCCCATGTGCTGCTGCAGGATCCAACTCCGCTCCTGGCTGCACCCGAGCCACCAGATCACCCCCCCCTCCAGACTGGGGGGCTCTCAGGTGAGGCCTCAGCAACCTCTGATACATCTCCACTCTTCCACCCAACACTCTCCTCCCCCAGCTGGGCAAATCACAATATTTAAGGAGGCCTGCCCCCTGGCAATCCAGGTTGGGGATTGGTCAGGGTTCCTTAACATACTTCAGAAAGTGACACCTCCTTTTCCATCCCCCTTTTCCAGAGGCTTCTGGAAACAAAGGGGAGGAGTAACCAAGGGGTGTTCCTTTCTGCAATCTCCAGCTCTACCTGGGCCACTCCCCTGCCCAGATCAAAACCTTCAGGCCTGCACTTTTTGTCAGGCCTGACTAAATTTTCATCTCCTAACAAAAATGTACCACAAAAACCACCTATTATCATGGGGGCGCTACATTTCTTTTTTAGGTTGATAGCTGCACAGAGTCAGTTGAAGCAGCATGTGACATCCTGTCACAGCTCGTAAACTGCTCTATTAAAACTCTTGGACTGTTATCAACAGCAAAACCAAGTTTTATGAATGTTTTTAAGGTATGGCAAGGAGTGCTAAAAGGTCTAATTTTAAGCCCAAATTAACTTTTAGTTTAAATCACTTAAATACATTTCAGGCACATCGAAACAAAAAGGTGTGCAAACATTTACGGTTCATTTTTCCTCAGCAGCCACAAAATGTTACCTGCCAGTATGCTCCAGAGAAAGACCCTTGCTCTCTGTGTGGAAGCAGTAGTCTCTCTGCCAGGGGCATTGCTAGGATTGGGAAAGACCTAGGGCACCCTAAGTTAGAGCAATATTGTGACACATGCCGTGGCAAAAAGTGAGTGTGGACAAACTGTGCTAAGAGTGGAAGGGACTTAAAGTGGTTGTAAACCCAGTGAAGTTAATGGCATCATGTGATACACAGCGATTAAACAAATCCTCCTACATAAGTTGTATCTGTCTATCTGCAGTCTTCTCTTCTCTACATCTGTTCAAAGTGAGAATATATAAGCTTTCTGAGTTGTCAGAAAAAAAGGGGGTGGAGAGCTGAAGTTGCATTCTGCACAGCTCAAAGAGGAGAGCTCTGACAGCTGATTGGAGGGGAGAGACACACCCCACTTCACACAGCATACAGAAACAGAGCTGAGGCTGTCAACCAGCTGGAGCTCCCTCCCCATCACCATTTTTCTCTTGCGGTCAGGAAAACTTGTGAGAAGTGACTCCGGCTGGTATCAGAGGAATGAAGCAGCAGACAGAAATTACACTTAGTGCTCTTAATGGAGACAAGTACACACTATAGAAGGCTATGCTTTGTTCATATTTCATGTCTGAGGTCTACAACCACTTTAACCACTTGCCGACTGTGTAACGTAGTTACACGGCCGCAAGTTGCACTCATTGTTCTGGGAGGGCATATGAAAACGTCCTCCCAGAATCGCGCTCCCGCGCGCCCCCTGGGGCGCGCACCTGGGAGCATCCGTGACCGCAGGGTCTATGAGACGCATCACGGATCATGGTAAATGGCCGGTTGGAGCGGCCGTTTACCACGTGATCGCTCCGTCAAATGACGGAGCATCACATGTAAACAAGCCGGCTTGTCTCTCCCCTCTCCGCACCGATCGGTGCAGTGTGACAGAGACAGTGTGACGTGGCTAGCCACGCCTCTCCCCTCTCTGTTCGGCCGAACAAATGTACACTACGAGGCAGT